>CM076577.1:98830112-98948025 GCA_034641835.2 Pinus albicaulis
GTCGATCCTTCAACAAAGTTTTCTTGGAAAGGTGGTCTAATGTTTTGATCAGGGACATTCTTTCCAATATTTTGGTTCAGATTCCTCCTAAAGTTTGGGTTTCCCTCAACATTCTGGTTATCAGTAGCAGACTTTCTTTCAATGGTTTCCACTCTATCACCTAATCTTTCCATACCTTTAATGATTACATCCAGCTTCTTTTCAAAAGCTGAAGGTTCTTCCTTCATAGGCATTCTTCTCTCTGCCCTATCTCTGGCTCGTTTTTCTATCAGATTTGCTTCTACGCTCACCACTATGATTTTCATTTCCTCTAATGTTTGAGGAGCTCTTTCCCTAAGAGAATAAGCTATTTCAGAGTCAAAACCGTCTGGAAATTTGACCAACACGTTATTAGGTGGGGGTCTTAGATTCAGAGGAACTGCATGATATGATTCATTAAATCTTATGATGTTATCTGGTACGGTTTCATTTGGTCTTCTTCTTAATTTTTCAAATTCTGATAGGATCTGGAGAGGATCTTTCTTTTTCTCCCATCTGTTCAAAAATGCCCTATACAAAGCTTCTAGGTCAGCAATACTGTTCGGGGTGAGAGCCCTAAACCAAGTTCTAACTTCTACAGTAAGACTTTGTACAAAAATTCTCATACGGATATCATCAGTATCAATCTCATAAAACTCAAAGTAATCTGTCATCCTTTTGGTGTGTTGTTGAGCTGTGTAGGTACCTGATCCGTCAAAAGGTGTGATCTTACTTTGGTAGTCTGGTGGTAAAGCTGGAGGGTTGGCTGGTAATATTAAAGGGGCATATCGATTGGCCATTGGAAGATAAAGTGGAGTAACAAGAGTAGTCGATCTAGTAGGAGGAGAAGGTGGTCTGACAGGTGGAGATGGAGGTCTGACAGGTGTTTGAAAAGTGGCTGAGCTCGGAGATGCTTCAGTTATTACAGAAATGTTTGAGCTTTCTTCAAATGCTTGCTCAGATTGAATGGAGTTATGAAATTCTCCGTCGAGATGATGCGAAACAAATCTATATTGCAACTCTTCAAAGAACAAAGGATCTGGAATTAACCTAGATAATTCAGTCTCAGAGAAATTTACAAACAAAGATGTTTCAAATTGTGCATCAAAAGGAATGTCATCAATATAAATAATTTTCACAGGACAAGATGTAGATCTAGAAAGTGGTCTAGAACTACCTGTACTTTCCTGACTTCCTCTTTCAGAACTTTCTTGACTTCCTTGTCTTCTAAGAATCCTAGGAATCAGGTTTGGATTTTCAAAAATTGGTGGTGGATTGGGGTCAGGGTTTGACCTAGTATGTCGAATCCTTTCTGAAGCCAGTTTTCTTAGAATATGTGTTTTTTGAATTTTGGGTTTTATTTGAAAAATAAATACAACTTCTACAAATTCTTTAAGAAATAATGATATGTGATTAAGATTTCCTCAAAGATCTGTTTAAACTAGAGAATCTGATTGAAAAATTTGAAACTAAGATTTCAACTTATAAGCTAAATCAGAGATAGACTGAAACAACATTTATTTACTTTTGCAATTGCATAGCAAAAGCAATTTCAAAGGCTTCCTGGCTGATTTTCAGACTCTGTCTGTAGATTATAAATCAAACAATAGCATCAATAAAATGATTCAGGTCCCCAGTATGGTCGCCACTATGTTATCACTCAGGTTTTCCTAGAAGTTGTGTAAGAGGAAAGTATACCCGAGGTAACCACAAACCAACCTTTTAGATGCAGAATCTAGCCAATCTGCATCCAGAGAGGGCTCTCTCTTTATGATTTATCTTTGTTTATGAATGATTTTAGGCTAGTTATATATTCAAAGTTTGTTTTGGGAAAATGGTGGAATCCACAAACTAAGGGCAAGGTTGAGGGCTTTCAGTCCATTGGGCTATGGAGTCTAAGGATGGATTTACTGGATTTCTTTTCTAAACACAAGATGGTATTACAGGGCAAGATAGCTAGACAGAGAACAATCCTTAAAATTTAAAGTGGATGGATGGTCTTGAAGGGATGCAAGGCAGCTAAGAATCTTTCACCATATTCAAGAGAAAGAAGAGAAATGACTACAAGCAAAGAGCAATGAAGGATTCTTTGTTACAGTAATCAACAATGTTTAAATCAGCAAAACATGAGCAATTAATAATTCATGCTTATAACTAATCCAGAAGAAAACATCGAGAATAATCACATTTGAAAACAGAGTACAATTAAGCAAATTCTGTTTCAATCCTTTATGTAAACTATTCAGAAACTGATATGATGATAGCATAAACTAATATAAAATTTAAACACAAGGGTTGGAAAACTTATTGAACTGAAGTCCAACACATGAATCCTGCAACAAGTCCAGTGCTTCAAAACGTCATCCAGTAAGCCACAAGTAAATTTGTCCAAAAGCTTTTTATTCCGAAAACCTCAATGTTACAGCAGAGTAATAGAATCCACCCTTCAAAACTCTCTTTGAAGGCTTATTTATACAAATATAATCCTAACAATCTTACTCTATCATAGCCAATAATTCAGGCTGATTTAAAGCATATTTTCAACAAACAAGAGACACATGGTCTCGTAAATAGAATAATGAATAACGGCTGATGTGTTGTTCCTTTCTTCATGGACGTGCTAAGGATAAGTGCTCAAAATAGGGCTCTGTGCTGTCCTTTGCGTATTCCTTTGACTTGTTGAATACTCTTTCTTCTCATGGATACTCTTTGACCTTTCATCTGATACTCTTTCATCTGCATTTCTGTTTTTTACCATTTACTCAATAGTAAAGATAAACTTTTATCCTGAAAACATTTTTTACAAAATTTCCAGCATTTCCTTCCACCACTGATCATCTGGTATCATTGTTCTTCTGAGCTTCCTTAAAGTTTCATCGGCTTCAGTAAGTTTATAAAAAGTGGGTTCGTTCGGAAATAGATATTTTAATTCATGCTCCAGATGAAATAGATTCCTCACTTTTTCATAAATACTTTTCCCGGTTGGTATTACAGGTTCTGATGAGCTAGTAGAACCTATATTAGCAGAACCTATCGCTGTATTTTTAGCATGAGCTTGGATTCTTTTCTCATAGGTTTCTAAGTCTACTATTTGATCCTCTGTGAGCATGGGACTTGGCAAATCACCGTCCAGCAGAGCTTGAAACTTTTCTCTGAAAACGTTGATGTCGACCAAAATATCAGTACACTTTCTTTCTAGATTTTGCATGAAAGTTCTCTTGGTGAAAATCCTCTTTGCTTCCAAAACTACACCTGTTATGTCATCAATTCCTAACAATGCTAGCTGTTGTTTTGTTCTGGAATTTAAAAACTGAATGAGCTGCTGGGCCAGCTCTGGCTTGCCTCTTAATTCATGTCTAGTTTTATTTATTTCTTCTTGAGCTATCTTGACTAACTCATTCTGCTCAAAAATAGCTTGGATGGAAGGCCAAATATCTCTTATTAAGTTGATGATGTTGTTCCAAAGAATATCATTTATTTCGTTCAGAGGCTTTTCCAGTGAAAGATCTTTTTGCAAAGCCTCAACCAATTTCTCCAATCTTTTTATTTCCCTGAGGTTGTCAGCAGCTGTCCTTTTTGATGTGTCATATTTTCCCTCCAGTTTTGTTAATTGTAATTTTGTTTCTTGGAGTTCTATGACCTTTAGCTGTAAACTCTCCATCTGTTTAATTAAATCCTCAGAATTCAAATTAGAAATGTTTACCTGAGCTGGTTGTTCCTGCTGTCCTGTAGTTGTAGTTCCTGTTGCTGAAGCCTGCTTGAGAATTTCCTGTTCCTGCAATGCTTTTTCCAACTCCTTTTCTGTTTCATTTAGTCGCTCTGTCAAATTCAAGAGCAACTCCATCATTTCTTCTTGTGAATTTCCTTTTATAATTTCTTGTGTCTGAGGGTGCCTCGAGGCTGGTATTTTCAGCTGTTTTCTGAGTGCAGCTATATCATCCTCTTTCTTTTTTATCAGTGCCTCAATACCTTTAGTGTCTTTGGGATTGTGACCCAAACCAACGATGATCTCTTCTAGAGACTTTATTCTATTGTCCTTGGCCTGTGAGGAGGCCCTTTCAATCTTCAATGTTGCAGTAGTATTATTCAAGGAATCTTGTAGCGTTAAAGCTGCCATGGCTTTGTTGGTGAGAGTAGAATAAACCATTTCCCCTGTTTGCCTATGAAGCTCTATCTGATCCAAGGGATGGATATCCTTTGCTAACACTTCAAAATTTGTTCGGATGTAATCTGTTGCTGAAGTTGGCTTTGGCACCTTAGCTTTGAAGTGGCTCATTTGCATTTTACCTTGTGAAAGATCAAATGCTGACATCAACCTTTGCTGATTGTGAGGAGCCATTTTCATATACTGATCGTAGACCTTCATTTTCAATGGTTCATTCCTTGTTTTGATATTAATGAAGGTTTTCTTTATGTCTCCAGTATCTGTCTTGGGCGATCTGAAAGAAGATAATTCAGTGCTCAACTGCTTTTGTATCCCTTTCTGGCTTATGTTTGTCTCACTTGCTGTACCTGTTTGCTGACTATCCTCCCTACCATCATCAAATACCTCATCTATAATCTCTACATCTGGAGGTGGATCAGACTTGTGTTTTTTGGCTTGATAAACTTGTGGGGCTCCTTTTGAAGGTGTGGTATCTGGAGCTGGCCTCTTTTTCCCTATTTCCACATTCAGTGGAGTTTGCATCTCTGGAACTTGGATTTGCTTTGTTGGTGTTTGAGAAGCCTTAGATTGTTCTGGTGTTTTGGAACTCTGTGATTTTTCTGCCATGACCAGGGTTTCAATGACCTGAACTATAGGTTCTTTTCCTTTACCCTTGGGCTCTGCTGCTACTGATGGGCTGTCTTCCTGTATAGCTTGCTGTAGAGTAGCTGCTGAAGATGTGCCAACGTATGGTACCTGCATTTGATCATATGCTTCTAGGTCAAATTTCTTCTCAACATCTTTCATAAGTTTATTCAATTTGTCAGCTCCACTTCCCTCTTCAACAAGTGTTCCTTTAACCCATTCATCTTGATTTGCATACTGTTCTATGTCAGGAATTCTGTGATGTATATAAGGAGATGACTTATTTTTTAACCTTCTTTCACAAATGAAACCAAAGGGGTCATAAGGGACCCAACGGAAAGATGTCCGGAATTTTCTCTCTAATATAAGTTCTGCATCTCTCTCAGCTTCTCTAGAATTGCAAATGAAAGGACCTAACTGGCTTTTGATCCTTAACTGTGCTTTCTTCTTTACATTGCAGAAATGGATTACATCCGAGTTATTCATCTGTCTAAAGTATTCCAAAGCAAAAATTCTCATTGGTACATATCTGGGTAACTTGAATGGATGTAATTCACATCCATAAATCCTGATAACTGTATGGTTTTGGTACAAGTACCAATCCCCAACTTTGTAACTCTTTGACAATTGCAGGGCCTTTCTAATCTCAGTACTAAGCCTGGGGGGAGAAACTCCTGTTAACAAGGTTGTAGCAGGATGTACAAACTGATCAATGAATTCTGAATAAGAGTAGGGAGAATCAGAGGACAAATGAATGATGGGGGACCAAAAAATAACAGACCTGGGATTACCTTTAGCATCAAGTTTCTGAACAAGGAAAGGGAATTTGTCTGAGTGATAGAAAATTATGAGATGATAGATAACTGAGGAGTACTTGAAAACCTTTTCATCATCTAGCCTTAAAAATTGATCATGGATTTTGTTGGCAATGAAGGAAGCATAATCATACTTAATCTCAGGAGGCTGCCCAGGGGTAAAGATAGATAGAAAAGCCATAGTTATCTCGTCTACATACTCACTGGTATTGAATCCTAAGACAAAAGATATTACATTCACAATAAGCCTTCCCAATTGATTGAAAAAGTAAAAACCATAGGGGGGAGTCCCTTTTGGCTGATGCTCAGGTAACATGAAGTACTGACACATTGCTTTCAATTTCTCTGGAGTTAACAGTCTGGTTTTCTCAATTAGCCCTTCCAAGGATAGAGGTGCTAATTCTTGTTCTGGCTCAAATTGTAACATAGCATTGATAGCCTGAGGTGTTATAGGGAACAAAACACTTTGATCAGGAGCTAATACAGCTCTTTGTGTGGGATCATAATTTGCATGACAATAATGAATGATTTCAAGGAAAACGTGGACTGTAGGAATGAAATACCTTGGGAGATTGGATTCCCACAACCCTATAAGATCTTGCCCTTTTGAGTATTCGTCTTCGCAGCGACAGAAACTCAAACGGGGACTTTCATCGAAATGCAGGTCTTTTATTTGGAAATCTTCATCTATGAGAGGCAAGTAGTCTAAATCTCGGTGAGGAGCATTCAAAGGAGTGACATTTAGAGCAGTAGGGGCCTCCATTTTGGTTCTTGTGGATTCAAAATGGAGGTTTCAGTTTTTCTTGCAGACCGGACGGGATATCTGACAAAAGAGGAAATTGGAACAAATTGCAGGTTTGGGAAGTAAATTCACAGGTTTTAAATCTTCAATGAGGACTCAGAGAGGACTTTTGACCACTTTTTCAGAGAAAAAACACAGGAAACTAAGCTTAACTTGCAGTCGGGGCGCGGAATGATAAATACCTGTTTTTTAATGGAAACTGGTTCTTCAACAGGTAATGAAAAATGGCGGGGACGTTCTTCAATACTGGCGCAGCGGAATTTCTGAGTAATTTGGTGTATTTGCAGTGAAATTTGAAAATTGCAGCGGGAGCTTAGTCTCTTTCGGAAACTAAAAATAACTGAAAAAACGCGAAAATGGCTTATTTACAAGTCAAAAGGGTTTTTGTCGTTTTCGAGGTGATGACGTCATTTTGGCGTACGGGGTGACGTAAGGGAGTGGGACCGGCGGTATGCGGTAAGCGGTAAGCGGTAAGCCCGCACCGCTTTTGGACGAGGGCGGTAAAAAACGCGATGGCAGCGATTCCACAGGACGCTTGCCACGTGGAATGCTGAATAGTCAAAAACCGCCCACTCCCCGCTGGCTAAATAACTCACACGGGATGGGCAGCGGGATTGATCGGGACCGTTGATCAACGGAGGGATGATCTGACGGCTGAAAAGGATGGGAACTTGTGCGGCTTCATAGGTGGGCCCGTCGGGGTTTAAAAAGGTTTTAACGTGTAATCTAATCACCCCGGGGAGAAGTTAATAGGCGGGAATGGTTGTTAATTAGTCCAAATGACTAATTAACCCCGTGAATTTATGAAATGGATCGTGGCGGAGTTTGGCCATGTGGAATGCCACGTGGACAGAACACGGTGGCATAAACTTCCGCGGAGTTTATTAATATGTTTTGATATTAAACACACTTGTCGCATGTCCAAAGGTTTTTTGTATATTTTTTATTATACGATGAATAAATTAATATAATCAATTCATCATAGGGGCGGAATGTATATATAAGGCTATAGTTTTTACCAAAGGGCTTTATAAAGCGGGGTATTTATTTTAAATGTGCGGTACTATATATACTTTGGTAAAACATTATAATAAGAGGGTTTTGGGGATATTTATTAGAAAAGGGAGTTATATACATAGGAAAAGGGATTTCACTAGGGAATTAATATAATAAAGTTAAATGTTAATATGATAAAGGACAAGGAAAATCAAAACACCTTTGTACATCTAAGAAAGTGAAAACTTATGAAGTAAATTGCACATTTTATCTTCAACACTTAAACTTAGAATAAAAAGTTGTTTTGAGGAATTTTGTGGAATGTTGCATCAGTTTCCTAAGTAAAATAGGATTTTACTTAGGAAAAGTTAAAGATAGAAGATAACAATGATGAATTATTTGAAGTGCTCAGGTCTTTTTTGATCATTAGGCCGAGGGTCCGGTCCCTCCAGAAGTCAAGGAAATGCCTTGAGCCCCTTTGATCTCAAATTACCTCAGTACTTTTGGGGAAATTAGTAAAACTCTTGAGGGAAAAAATGATGAGGGAGGTTAATGAATTTTACTTTGCTTGCTGTGATTTTCCAGTGTATTTCTTGCTTTAGTACTTGTGATGAGAGTAAAGGATCAACCAACATGTAGCAGCACCATTCATCAGATAACACTGTGTAGCACCATCTACCTACCCTATCCACTTAACACTACCATTTTGTCTTCTTTATTAGGGTGCATTTAGACTTGCAAACCCTTTTCAATATTTTTCTTTTTTTACAAGGCAAATCTATCTAATTCTACCCTTATTACATCCAAGGGCTCAGATTAAACTGTTGAGCACCTTTTATTCACTCTACCTAACTACTTATTTGCCAAGATTAAACTGTTTGGCTAGATTTTTATTCTCTAATCTATAACATGAAATTGAAATATGACTAAGCCAAGTTTAAACAGTTTGACTTATTCATGAATTGTGGCAAAAGTTCACAAGCTGCACACAATTGTTTTATTACAACAGATGAAAAAAGTAGTGGCATTTAGACTTGCACACTTTCCTTGGCCTTTCTTTTTGCTTGGGGTTAATTTCTTTCTCTTTTTGACCATTTTTATTCTTTTTACCCTTTGATCTTTCTTTTAGGGTATACCCTCTTTACATTTTTTAAATTTTTTGATTTTTTGGTTTTTTTTAAGAATATGGAACACCTTTGCTCAAGTAAGAAGGTTTGAACATATTCCACACTTCCATCAAGACAATCATGAAAGATGATACCTATTGATATAGGAGGCTAACAGTACCATGGGTGAGGAATGATAACTTTCCTGAACTCTAATCATGGATCGAATTTTGGTAAACTTCGCTTCTGTGAGAGCCTTTGTAAAGATATCGGCTACTTGATCATTGGTTGGACAATACTACACTTCAAGAACACGATCATGAATGAGCTTTTTGATGAAGTTTATGTGGAGCTCAATGTGTTTCATATGTTGATGCTGAACTGGATCTTTACATATTTAAATGGAACTCTGATTATCACACCAAAGTGTAGTTGGATGTTGCTAATGAAGACCAAATTTAGACAGGATCTGATGAAGCCACATGGCTTCCTTGTTGGCTTCAACTGCACCACGATAATCTGCTTCTGCTGAAGAAAGAGAGATGGCACTTTGTTCCTTACAGGACCATGTAATAGGTCCTGAAACAAGAGTGAATACATATCCTGTAGTAGACTTTCGATCATCAGGGTCACCAGCCCAATCAGAATCAGTGAAACTAATCAACAATGGAGATGCTCCTGCATTGTAATTAATCCCGAACTGAACTGTACCTCAAATATATCGAAGTATTATTTTAGCTGCTTTCCAGTGACTTTCATGAGGTTGGTGCATAAACTGAGCAAAAATACCAACGGCAAAAGAGAGGTTAGGACGGGTATGGGTTAGATACAGAATTTTACCAACAAGTTGACGGTATAAGGTAGCATCAAATTCAGGGGTAGTACAAGTGACTGAAAGCTAACCCTCAAGTCGACCCTAAGGAAACTATAAAATCAATTGAATTAACCTAAGGAAACATTGGAACCTAACGCAAACATTTTAGTGGTCTAGGCTAGAGACATGTTCTGGCGTCTTCAAACCTAGTAGCTTTCATTCGCCTTTTGGCTTTAGACAGCGCTAGTACAAAATTGTGCTCCCCGTACCGTTGAGTATATAAAGGGAGACCCTCATAGGTTGAAATCCTTTATCTAACACAACATTCGGGGAGACTACCTGCATGTACGGAAAGTCCTTGGTCATTTCTCTTTCATTTGATCACTAAGGTGTATATGACAGTTCACGAAAACTTGGTACACCCTCTTTCTTAGATTACCAGAGCAGTCATTTTGATATTTTCGTGACTCTTTAAAAAGAGAAGAGATCATCGAGCACTTGTCCTTTCATGCTTGTTTAAAATTGAAAGTGACTAGAGTCATCCTTTGTCTGTTTCTCGACTCTTAAAACATGAAACAACAAAGTCCAGTTTCAATGTCGTAAAATAAAATGCCCACGATTACATACCCGTTTAGAGTTTGTTACTTGGTTTCTTTTGTTTTTCCTTAGATTTTGGTCTTGAAGCCTTCTTTCGGCTATCTCTTTTTCCTTTTTTGTTTTGAAATATGGTCACAGTGGCGGAACTACCATTTTTGTTGTCTTCTTCATTGCCTCCTAGTGGTAGTTCTTTTCCTGACGTTTCTTACGAAACCCCTCAGTCCACTAGCTCTGTGGATTTTTCACAGCTTATTCTCCCGAATTTTTTACCTCTTGCTTTCCGATCTCCTCCTGAAGAGTCAGTTGAGTTCAATTGGCCTCCTCCAGGTGCTTGGTCCAGTTTTGGGGACGAGGAAGAATTTCCTTCTCTTACTTCAAGATCACCATTTATAGCTACTGCTATACCTCCGAGTCCCCGTCGTCTCTTTGAAGATCTTATGACCTCCTCAGACATGGATTATTCAAGTCCTGTTGACAGTGAAGGAATGTCTGTTTCTACAACTGAATATCAAATTTTCCCTGAAGATATTCTACATGTTTTTGTTCAATATTCTCCACCATCGGTGTCACTTCCACCTGGATATAGGTCCTTGAGTCAGATTATGTCTGGTGTTGCCTCCATAGTACAATCCAGCACATCCACCCCTCCTAGGAGTATGATCCTTCCTTTGTTGGGACTCTCACCTTCGACATTGAGTTCATCAGTCACTGTTACATCTGTTCCAGTCCAAAATACCGTTTGTGTGGCTTCGTCTACGCCAGTTGTTATGACATAGTCGTCAGGATCCTTTCACACTCAAAGGTCTATTTTCCTTAATCCCACGTGACCTGTCAACCAAGGTCTGAGAAAATCACCGGAGACTCCACCCGTTGATCCACCTTTGACTTCACCGATGATTCCTAGTGGCCTCACTTTTGAAGAATATCTGCTGGTTGTTCAGCAGCAAAACTCTCAGAGTTCTCAGTAGCCCCAAGTTTCTGTCAATCCTCATCACTATGATGTTGTCGGTAACCCTGTTTATTCTTTTCCTCCTCCGCATCATTATGATGAGCATGGTAATCCTATTTATTTTCCTCCTATTGATCCTTATTAGGTTGTTTATGATCCTTATCATTATACTGTTCCTCATCTCAGACCGACCTTATCGGCACAATCGTCTGGCTCGCAAGGACAACCCTTACAGGGACAAGGTAACCCTTATAGGGACAAGGTAATATTGACTAAGGTAACCCTAGTTTGAGGGTCGACATTGAGATCTAAAGTTCATGTCAATATTCAGTCAAATAAATGCCCAGAATCTATGGATCCATATGAGCTAGGTCGAGTCTCTTATGGAGGCAAGATTCTTGTTTTTTCTATGGGTGGATAGGGTTTGTTCGAATACAACAATGAGAAGTACATAAGTATAATGCCCTAACTAGATCAATTTCCTAGCATGTTTAGTTCATAAGGTATTCCCTTAAGACTGTGACAAATTTGTGTAGAAGAAGACGGGTTGTGACCCTTAGAGCGAGGTTTATTTCTGCAATATAGACCACATATCTAGAAGATGGTTTGCAGATTCAGTATGTGTGAAGGCAACAGATCCAAAGGAGGGTGGAACCTGAGCAGAAGATTTAGCATGCAGAAGAAATGTTCCATATGAAGAATGGATTAACATGCAAAGGAGTTTATTTTGGCGGACTATCCATATATTTTTAGACAGAGATCTAAAGCAACCTATAAAAAATTAGTCAATGGACTGTTAGTGGCTGATCTATGACCCTAGTTTAGTCATCTACAGATTGTTAGAAGGATGATAAGAGGAGTAGTTCAGATTTTTTCATAGATTGGAAAACAAAGATCAAATTTTCGATACACAAGAAAAATGATTTTGAGAGGACTCAAACCATTGTTAGGTGTAATATTTGAAGAGCCCTAGATGAAGACAATATTGTGGGCCCTAGATCAGTAACAAAAAATGATTGTGGTTTGGCATATTGATGGTAGTCCAAGTACAGTTGGAGGTTTTTTAGGTGACTGTCAAATAAGAGCCCTGACTCTTGTTCTTGTGAAGGACAACAAGATTGGTAGAAGGGCAGGTGTATAGGGCCTAAGGATGTGCAGACTTTGAAGGACTAAAGTAGTATTCAAGTGGGCCAACCAAGTATCCCTAGTTCACTATATTGTAGAGGATTCATTATTTTAGAAGAAGGGTAGCCTCCATAGCCCTAGAATTCTCACCTTGGAGCCGTAGCATGGAAAAATTGTGCATACCAAAGAGTTTTTCACAAATGTAATTGTGAACAACTTGTTACCAATCAAACTAGTAGTGGACCTAAAAGGGGTTCCTAAGAGGGAAATTGCTAGGACAAAGCCAATAGTGGAGGCTCATCCCATTGTCACCACATCTAAGGCTCCAATTAGGGGAATTTTGAGGTCTAAAATGGGCCTCCTAAGGAAATTATAAAATAATAGTGGAAATAATAAAATAAGATTTGATGACATCATCAAATTTTAGAGGGAAAAAAGAAAAAACTACTTTTCAACCTCAGATAAATTTTTATCAATTTTCCATATGGATGAAAACAGCCACTAAGGTGTACCCATGCTTCACTTTGATCACTGCCATTAAAAATGAGAAATACATGGAATACATGATTGCAATCACGTTTTTTCATGTATTTCTCATTTTTCGTGTAGCTAGGTCCATCGAAAGTATGCAACATGGGTACTCCTTGGATGAGGAATTAAATTTTGCATCCAACGAGTACTCCCACTCTAAATTTGAGTAAAAAATTTCGGAGATAAGTTGAAAATACGAGTTGAAAATGTAGTTTTATTATTTTATTATTTTTTAATCTTTCTACCCTTTTACTTAAAAATGGTGAATCATCCCCCATGGTTGACATCATCATCTTGAATCCTATTGGTTCTTATAAATATTATTTTTTTTTTACATTTTTCTTAGGAGGCCCATTTTAGACCTCAAAATTCCCCTAATGTTTCTCTTCACAAAATTTCACCGATGGGAGGAGTCCCGGTAGTTTAGGAAGTCACATGTAGAGTATAGTTCATGTTAGGGTCCTGTGATTTAGCAGATTGGTAGACCAAATGCACAGGGTAAAATCATACCAGCCTTCGGAGTCCTAGGACCTAGCCTTTCTAGACTCAGAGAGGGCTCTCTCTATTGTTTGCAAAGTATATGAACTTGTTTGCTTTAGATGGTTGATTTTAGGCTAGTTTTTAAGTATAGGGTTTGTTTGTTTGTTTGGGTTGGATAAGATGATTAAGTAGGATAGATGGAGTGAAATTTCATCAAATCATTGGTCTATGGAGTCTATGAAAGTCATGGATATCTCAACAATGAGTCAGAGTGCATCACAGGGAATATCTAGTGTGGTCAATGGATATTTAAGGTTATGTGTGAAGTAAAATGGACATTAAGTTAGAGAAACAAGGTAGGGCAAAGGGAAGTTAAGAATAATTTGTAAAATACCCATAAAAAGAAGGTATAAAATACCATTAACATCAAGAAGAAATCAATAGACAGGGAAAACTAGCAAACAAGCATTCTGGACAAACATTCTAATGAAATATAGAAGGCGAGAAACTCATTTAACTTCTAGTGATTTCACCTTCAAGTTTTAGAAAAAATTTAGGATAACAAAATAACTTTAATCAACAAAGAGGGAACTCCTAAACATTATTGATCAAGCTACAAAGAACCTTGAGGAAAACTGATAAGCATGGACAAAGGTCAAGATCAAAATAAGACCTCCTTGGCTTAACCTAACAAGTAATACTTCAAAGAGAGATTTCAGAAACGGAGATTATATAGTTGTTGATGCCCCGAAAATCGTTACATCAACATTGGGGGATAACCACCCGGTCCGGACCTTAAACAGCTCCTTTTCCGTTTGGGATGGTGGCTCCGACTGGATATAATGGGACCAGTTTCCCGATAAAGAATAAAAAGGGTGAATGAATGATTGGTTTTCTAATAAGTGATAATGAATGGAGTACTTAATCTATAAGCGAAAATGTAAATGACTATTTTATCCCGGGAAGCTTCTATTCTTAAGTGCAACGTTTGATGATATGTGTTTGTCAATAGGCATATAGATGACACTATTCAATAAACAAAGATATTCATTTAAATAATAATTACTTCGTTCAATTAGTTGAACGAAGTAATTGATAAAACATTGTTACACTTATATTTTTTATATTACTGATACGTAAATGATTAAAAGAATAGAAAACTGTAAACATCCAATAGTGGAAAGTATAAAGATTGCTGTTAAAACACATTCATATATTCAATAATAGCAACAGTAATCAAACAACAATTTACATAAAAAGAACGAATTCAGACATAGATAATAGTACCATATGAGCTGCAAATCTTTCTCAACGTCAATCGCAATTTGAATTCCTTCTTCCGACTCAGAAATACTTTTAAATAAAGGCAGTAGTGCACATCCACATAAAAGCTTCGTTATCAAAATTTGGAAAAATTGGTCCAGTTTTCATAAAAAATATGCTTGAAGTACAGTAGTGCAACTTCAGGTTTCAGTCATATACAAAAACTTACGACCCTTTCTAAATACATGAAAGGGTCTATAAATACTAAATTAAACTAAAAAACTATAAAATTAAAAGGCTACTAAATTGGAATAACTTGATCTTGAATATATTCTCCACAAAAGTCTGGTAATCGGCATCATGATTCATCATTCTGACTGTTTTCTTTTTGTCCTGAGTTGGCATATTGCTAGCATTGGTTCCACTTCTTGAGGGCGGCTGAGACGAGAATTGATTTGAGCAGCATAGGTGGCATCGTGTATATCGGGAATGATACACCTGATTGCATCCGTTAAGCATTTGAGGGCGGCTTTCTGGCTGTATGGTTTTACTAGGAACAACTAATAGGTGTCCCAAGTTAAACTTGTAATTCCTGTAATCAATTTCCCATTCTTTTCTAGCTCTTGACAACATGATTGTTCCAATGTCTTGGGTGATAATAATTTACCTGGTGTACATTGAGAGATCATGTTAGACAAATAGAGAGTATTATTAATTAAGTCAATCAAATTGTTCGTAGATAATCTGCATCTAGAAACTTCTCTCTCTGCTTTCATCAACTGGAACTGCCACTCCATGAACAAAATTTCTTTATGGGATTCTAAGATTTTAGGCAAGTTTGCTGCCTGTCCCTCATTGGTGTTCTGCCAAGTAAGAAAATCTGTTAAAGTCTCATCGGCTTGCTCTAAGTCCTGCCTGGCATTAACTGATTTGTTTATTATGGATGTTGGTATCTCACACAGAGGTTCAACTTGGGCAATTTGATGACACAACAATATTATTTGTGTTATGAGTGCCTTATTAATCTGTATTGCTTCTTCTCTGAAATTGGCAGGCTGGGGAAGACTCTTGAACTTCTCTATTTGAGCTGTTAATTGAGCAATTTTCTCATCTTTTGTTTTTACCATCTGTTCATTCATTGCTTTCAATTTTGCTAATGCCTCCGATGATTCTTTCTGTTTCTGAATCGCTTTTAACTGCTCGTTGTGCTCTGGTTGTGTTTGTAGTAACATCACTGTCCTTTTCAACAAATTTCTCAACGATGCTCCTTGTCCATGGTGGTACGTCGAATAGGCACCCGGTGATATTGGGACAACTTTGTCGCTCTACCTGAGGGGTTGAATTCTTCCTTCCACACTACACGTCGTTATCGTTGTTCAGAAACAGGATGGTTGATCAACTTCTTCTCCTTTTCGTTGTTTCTTTATTACGTACTTTTGTAACCTATAGGGCTATAGAAAACATCCCATGGAGGAATATCTTCTATCTGCAAAATAATTTGATCTGAGGGATCCTTGGGAATTATTTCTAATTCTGTAGTCGGGGGTAGACCGCTGGTTTCTTTGCTTGAAACCCTTTTTGATAATGTATCCTGTGTATTGGCCGCTTTGGATGTATTGGCATTATTTGAGTTCTCAAGATTTCTTATAATTGAATCAAATTGCTGCCATTCCTGGAGAAATCTTGGGTAAATCTGAGTGTTGACATTCACCTTCTTGCTGCTCTGCTCCTGCTGCCTTTTCTGTTCCTGATCACGTATTCTCTGTGCTTCCTCTTGTTCTTTCCTCTTCGCCTCTTCCTGTTCTTTCCTCTGGAGTTCCTCCTGCTCTCTTCTTTTGACTTCTTCAGAGATTTTGGATGTAGCAGGATGTTTGCTGGTAAGCTGCTGCTCAGGCTCGCTTGATTGTATCATCGGGGCAGTGGCTAACAAATCTAGAGGCAGAGTTTGCAACCTCTGCTCTCTAAGTTTGGTAAATTCAACTAACCCGTCGTCATGGTATCTTATTTTAGCTATCTCTTGAACCTGAAATATCGATTCGGCCGAGGAGAATAGGTCATCAAACTCATCTTCCTTATGTTCAAATTTAGTGAGTTTGGCCTGATCTAGAACATTATAGACGACCTTTTTTGGATCAAAGCGTCTGTTAGGCAGAGTGGCGAGTTTTAATATATTAATCTTTTCCGCCTCTTTCTCTGCGTGTTTATAATCATGCAGAGTATAGACGCCACACCTTAGAGGGAAAGGAGGCCAGACTTGCTTCTTTGAATTCCTGAGAGTCTTTGTAACCGATGCGGATGTAAGATGATATGCTATCTCTCGAGCTAAAAGTTTGTCTGGTATATACAAGGGGAGGACATGAGGTCTGCCCTGGCTGCCGAAAAATCTTACATAAGTAAATTTTTTCTCTTTGAACCAGGTTCCTAAGGCTTTCAAGTCAATCTCTGCTTGAGAGGAGATCTTAGGAGTAGGTCTAGCAAAAATTGCATAGTAAATAGGTAGCATGAATCCATTGCAGACTTGATATAGGTGGTGTTTATAATGGGCTTTCCATAATTTCTGGTGATATATATGAATGGGCATGGGGTCTTGTGGAGTCCATCTCCACCCTAACACTGGAAACTCGGAGTTAAAACAGAGGGTATCTAAAATGTAGGCACTAAAGTAAAATGGAGGGATGATTCTATCAGTAACACGGGATTTTTTTCTGAAGTCAAGAATAGCATTTGCTAACTTATCCGATAATATATTCCCCCAATCCATGATTTCACTATTACATGCTGCTTCCATCAAAGGTACCATCTCTATGGAAAGTTTTGAAGAATCATGCAATCCCCACATTCGACACATCATAGCTCCAGCATAACAATAAGGAGAACATAAGGAACTGACGGAGTACTTAGCCGAAGAATCATGTTTGTGTTTTGCTGGGTTTTGTCTCCATTCTCGTATAGGTTCTGAATCAATTTCATTTTCATCTCTAAACTTCTCCAGGAATGCTTTATTATACTTCTTCTCTGGTTCGGGCAAATGGTACATTTGTCTCAAATCATTAGGCTGAAACGAACCGAAAACTCTCCCATCAATAGTGCAGAATATTTTGTTCGTAATTGGAATTTCTTCAATGGCCCATCTCACTACATCTGTATATGGAAGAATTTGCTCCCGAGCCGCTATCCTGTGCAGGTAGGAATCAGCCAAATCTTTCAGAGTAGCGTCAGATTTCTGGCTCGAGCCTGCTGAAGCTTCTACCGTTGTTTGCTGAGGTTCCTCGGCTTCAACCAGGTTGTAAATGCTCTGCCAAGTGGTATTACCGAGACCAAGACATGTGGTATCTGAGATTAATCCTTTTTTGTTTGGTCCTGGATCGGCAGCATGTTGTTCTGTTACTACAGAAGCTGAAGCTATTCCCGGTTTCTTAGATTTCTTCCCCATTTGGTCTGAACTTGCTACTGCGGAGAAGCTCTGCACAAAAGATAAAATGAACGTAATGCGGAGAATAGACAGCGAAAACTGGTACAGAAGACTTATGTCAATCAATAAATAATGGAAAATAATCATAAGACTCCCGCGTATGTAATCTCTGAAGGGATTTAGGCGTAACTGCTCCATTAATTGGCCGTTTGAACCTGTCAATCAATTAAATGCTCATTATATCTTTCGTTTGCCGAATAGCCTATTTAAACGTGGATTTGATTTTTATTTGGCGGTTGGGCTTAAGTCAATTACCCTTGGATAGTAGAAAGGCCTTTTAATAATAATTAACATAATATGCTGAACTGTATCAATCCTTTTTGAAAGTCACACTTGGCTTTATCGTGATCGGCGATTGGAGGAAGACTTGAGCAGTTTTATTTGAGTTTTCGTAGAATCCCCGATCGCCGATAGCGATATCACTTAACTCGCATCGGGAGCTTTTAAGGCAAAGTTCTATTGCATTCATATCGCATTCCCCAATTGCCGATAGTGATATCGCATCGGAGCCAGGAGAGGGGCCTTCAGTGGTGATCGTTTTATTTTCCGATTGCCGATGATTTATGAACTCAAAAGGTTTTATAATTATTTTTGTTTGTTTTCGGATTTTTAGAGGAATGATGAGTTAATACCAATTTAATCTAAAAGGGACCCACTTCATATTATAATTTTCTAAAGTAAAATTTTATGAAATGGGGGGTTGTTGTATAGCACAACAATTGGCGATTCGCTGGAAGAAACAGTTATCTCTAAGAAATATTGGAATATTTAAACTTTCTTTATATAGAAATTTTATCAAGAAGAAAGGAAGATTCTAATATAACTAAGTATACATACATTCTGAATATAATAAAGGCTATTTTTGCTAATTTCTCCTCTTGTTAAAATTAAATACATTCTAAGTTTTAAATTGGCCTCTATTGGTTGATAATGATAAAACAAAACACCTTTCCAACTTAGCCTTTTTGATTAACTCCTTTGTGATAGGTAGAGCCTCTGCTACCAGCAAACGTTCATAGTTTCGACAGGGATACCTTTTAACCATTTGATTGTCCATGACCCCTCCCATCTCAGAGTATGATTAAAAGAATGAATTCAAAATATGTTTTCATATTTTGTATTTATTTTTCTTTTACATTATTTTGTAAGATAAAAAGCCATTGTCCTGGTTTGGTTGCTAGCTGTTTGACAATGCCATTCACTGGTTGTAATCTAATCGAACAAGCTGGCTCGTGATGAGACCCCTTGTCTTATGCTTATAAGCCATTACCCTGTTTTGGTATGCAGTGTTGGTAATGTCGATTAAACTATTTTCCAATGATCATGGTAAGCAGGCTTGTGATAAGACCCCTTATCTTTATATCAGATATTTTTAGAATTACACTCTGAGTAATCATAAACTTGGATGAATGGGATGGAAAATTTTCTCCTTAAGAGAAAATGGATGACAAGGAAAGAGTTGAAGATACTAAGATTGAATCAGTTTCTGTTTTTGATATTGATAACCTTTTTGTGGCCAGTTTAAAACATTAAAATGATTTACAGTACTTCTAAATCTTGAGGAGATTTCACAAAAATAAAATGAGTTTTTCAGAAATGTGAATATAACTAATTTCATAGAAATTGTCTTCCCTTTTTCTCTTTAAAGGCTTCTATTTTCAAAAGTAAATATTAAAAGAACTTTTTAAGAGCAACGTTTTAATATATCAAAGGCCAATAGAAGCTATTTTACAACTTTATTTCCTAATGGTCCTAAAAACATAAATCCTACAAAAACTAAAGGAGAAGGGGTTACCTTCTCAATTGAAGAATTTCTTTAAGATGAGGCCATTAACAGGAAGAGAGTCCCTCTTTCCTGATAGATCTTGTAACATGAATGTCAAATGGCCTATCTTCTCGCTGATCTGAAATGGTCCAAGCCACATCTTTTGGAACTTGGTGTGTTTACCTTTATCCTCATGGGCTTTATCCCATTTCAGAACTAGATCACCAACCTGCAACTGTTTAGAACTAGATGAAGCTAAATCAAATGATTTTTTGATTATCTGCTGATGTTTTGCATGAGTAATTTTAGCCTTTTCTCTTTCTTCTTCTAATTTTAAAATTTGATCATGTCTGAGTTGGATAGAAGAAGAGGGGCTTTCTTCAATAAACTGAACTAGGGCTAGAGAAGGAAGTGCTAGATTGGTTGGTAGTATTGCTTCTTTCCCATATACAAGATTGAATGGAGAAGTACCTATGGAGGCCTTCTGCATTATTCTATCTGCCCATAGTGCGAATATTAAAGATTTGTGCCAGTTTTTGTGATTCTGTTCAATAGTTCGCTTAATGATTTTAAGGAGATTTTTATTGGTAGACTCTGCTAGACCATTACCCTGGGGATAATAATTTGCAGAATATTTCAATTTAAATCCTCTTTTAATAGCGAACTCAAACATGGCATTACCAGAGAAATAAGATGCATTATAAAAAACAATAGCATTTGGGACACCAAACCTGGTAATGATGAATTGATCTATAAATTCTATAATTCCTTCAGAGCTTGTTGTCTTTAACAGAATTTCTTCAACCCACTTGGTAAAGTAATCAGTAGCAGTAAGGATATACTTATGTTGTTTGGAGGACTGTGGAGTAATTTCCCCAACGATATCCAATCCCCATTGTTCAAAAGGTTGCTCAATGTTGACTGGTTGCAAAGGGAAAGCTGATTTTCTTTGTCTTCCACTGGAGGTTTGACAACTTTGGAATTTCCTTACATATTCGTGAGTATCTCTGAATAAAGTGGGCCAATAATACCCAACATGAATGATTTTGTGAGCTGTTGTGTCAGCTCCAAAATGTCCTCCAGCTGGTCCATTGTGTAACTCCTGCAAAACCTTTTGTGCTTCAGGTTTTTCTAGGCATCTTAATAAAACTGAATCATAATTTTGTCTAAGAAGTACATCATCAATGATTATAAAGTTTTTTGATTTTAATCTAATGGCCCGTTTGTTTTTATAAGAAAGATTAGGAGGTCCATATCCATTTTTCAAATAAAAGATTAAATCTGCGTATTGAGATTCAGAATTGGTAATACTTATCTGATTGATTTCTTCAATATGTTCTGTATCACCTGATTCCGGAATGTTGGATGCTCCTGCTAACAACCTGCAAAAACCTTGACCTCTAACAATCTTTTCTGGCTTGATTTCCAAGTCATACTCTTGAAGTGTTGTAACCCAATTTGCCCTTTTCTCACCTAATTCCCTTTAGATCAGTAATTGCCTTACTGCAGAAAAAGGAACTATAACTTTTGTATGAGCTTTTAAAAGGAAGGGCCTGTAGTGTTTAATGGCTTTATACACAGCAAAGGCTTGTTTTTCAACTTCGGAGTAATTTAGTTCTGCACCCTGGAAATTTGAACTAAAAAATGAAATCGGTGCTTCCAGGTCATGATCATTAATCTGAGTGAGTACCGCTGCATAAGATGAATCGGATGCGATAGTATACAATGTGAAATGATTAGAAAAATTGGGAGTGTTTAAAGCGGGGGCATTGATTATTGATTGTTTGATTAAATCAAATGCTTCCTTTTGCACAGATCCCCATCTAAACACTGAATTTTTCTTAATCATGGTTTGTAATGGTAAAATGATGTGAGAAAAATTGGGAACAAATCTTTTGACAAAGTTGATCTGACCTAAAAATGACTGCATGGATTTTTTGTTATGAGGAAATGGGATTTCAGAAATTTCTTTAATCCTGTCAGGATCAATATAAATACCATATTTGGAAACAATAAAGCCCAAGAGCTTTCCTTGATTTAGAGCAAAGAAGGATTTTTTGGGATTGAGTGAAATACCATATTTTCTACAGCGTTCAAAAATTTGATTCAAATCATGTAAATGGTTGGATCTCTTTTTAGAAAACACAGTAATCTCATCCAAATAGACGACCACAGTTTTGTTGATCAATCCTTTGAAGGCTATATCCATTGCTCTTTGGAATGTAGCTCATGCGTTAATAAGTCCAAAAGGCATTTTCTGATAGGCGTAAGTTCCCCATTTTGTTCTGAAATTAGTTTTGAGTCTGTCATCAGGATGGACCAGAATTTGGTTGTATCCTGAAAAACTGTCTAAAAAGGACATTAGCTCAGAACCTACTACCGAATGGAGTATCTGCTCCATGGTAGGTAATGGAAAATTATCTTTTTGGCTTGCCTTATTCAGATTTCTGAAATCTATACAAATCCTGATGTCACCATTTTTCTTCCTAACATGCACCATATTGGAGACCCAGTTTGAATGCCGGACCGGAAAAATAATCTTTGCTTTCAAGAGTTTATTGAGTTCTGATTTTATCTGACTCTCTAAGTTTGGATGTATTTTCCTCAATTTTTGTTGAACTGGTTTTTGTTCAGAAAGCATTGGAATGGTATGCTGGATGATTGATGTATCATAAGTTTTTAAGTCATCATACTTCCAAGCGAAGACATGTTTATTTTTTCTCAATAATCTAATGAATGTTATCCTTTCTTCGACAGAAAGCCCTAGTCCTAAATTGAAATTTTGAGGATTCTGCTCAGTACCGAGATTTATCAATTCAAATCTTAAAGTAGAACTTTGGAGTTTTGAATTGGTTACCTGTTTAAACCTGTCTTTAATATCATAGAGATCTTCCAGTTTGACCACAGGTTTTGGTATTGAGTTTTCCTCATGCCTTTCTTTCATCTGAAGATCATGATCGTTTTCATCAATAATCTGATCATTGTAGGACTCGTCGGAAGTTAAGAAATGTAAGATGTCTTCATCGTGATTAAACACTCGCCAATTGGTAACATTGTCAAGAATTGATGGCCTAAAAATCAACTCTACTGAAAATCTATCTGGGCTATAATCTTCGGAAGGTAGGAGTTTAGAAGCAACATTGGCTAACAAGTCAGCTGCTACATTCTGGGATCTGGGAATGGGTGAAATATTGAATGCTAAGAAATGAAATATGAGTTCTTGGACTAAAGACTGATAGTGTTTGAGATGATTAGAGAGACAATGGATTGTATTTCGAACTTGTTTTATAACAATCTCTGAATCACCAAACACTTTCAAATATTGGACTTTTAGGCCAATAGCTTTATATAGTCCTTGCACCAAGGCCTCATACTCAGCTGTATTATTCGTGCATTCAAATTCTAACCTACAAGAAAGCATTGTTTTTTCTCCCTCAGGGCTGAATAGAATACACCCTGCTCCTGATCCTTCACTGGATTTAGAACCGTCAAAATATAAAGACCAAAATAAAGAATTATCAACAATTTTATTTACAGAATTCTCAGTAACATTAACACATCTTGAACTGTCAGTTTGTGAAAAAATTTCAATTTGGGATGTGAAATTGTTTACTAAGAATGGAGATGGTTGGGAAATATAATTGCCGAAGAATGATTCAGAAGAATAATTTCCCAATATGTTATTATTAAATGCAATTGGTTGATTCTCTTGTTCGAACTCTGTGACAGTATGGGTCATGTGTTTCTCCCGATTGATTTTTATTTGATTCGGCTTTCCCCTGTAGGGAAGCCACATATGAGACCAATCGGTAGAAATATATCCATGGAGCTTCTCAGACCAATCCCTGCTCAAAATTAAACCATAAAACTCAGGTATATCAGCGATTAAGATATCAATTCTTTGAACTACTCGTGGATCAGAAGCTAACCTGATAGTAACAGAATTTATTTCCCCTAAGACTTGGACTTTGGTTCTATCTAACTGCACAATGTGAATTGAAGACTTTTGGGGTTCTATGTTTAGTTTAGAACAAACTGAAGCTGGCATTATATTAGATGATGCCCCTGAGTCAATTAAACAGTTGTGTAGATTTCGATTGTAAATTTCAAAGGTTAAGAGGAAAGATGGGGTATGGGAATTTGATCTGTCTCCGATTAGAATCGTATCAGTAGCCTCAATTCTACCAGAAGGTGGTTGTCCTGAATCATTTGCAGCTTTAGCACTAGGAAGAGGCGAGGAAGGAACTGCATTTAGTTCCTTAAGAAGCAATTTCTGCTGATGTTTTAATTTACTGAGTTCAAACATGGTGATGTTTGCCTTAGTCTTCTTCATGTCATCAATAATATTGTAATCCATTGAATCCGATACTACCAACGTCTTTGATGTTGAAGGTATATTTGAAGACGATGGTTGGTTTTGAGGGACTATTACAGCCGGCTTCCTTGTGGGTGCCTTTTCCTTTGCAGTATTAGTACCTACACTCCTTTTCTTGGAACTTGCTTGGACAGGTTCAGGGGTACTTTTGCTCCTAGTAGTCACAGGAAAAGCTTCTTGTTCAGTCTCGGTGTCGGAGTTTGGCAATATGAAGCCCCACATTCCATGGCATTCAACGACTTCCTCTTCTTCAATTTCATCGGATGATGTAATTGTTTCATCTTCTTCTTCTTCCTCAGGGTCTGAATCTGCATTGGATATAATATTTGGTGGTTTTGACTCAGTCTTCTTAAAATTCCTAAATGGTTTCTTTGTTGAAGTTTCTGCGACTTGCTTTTTAATTTCAACCATTTCATTTGACATTGTTTTGAGGACCTTTTGAAGACCCTCCATATCGTATGGATCTTTGGTGTTTTTCTTCTTTGAATCGTCCTTGAAAGACACTTTCTTGGATTTCCTATCTTCGAGAGCAACTTTCTTTTCCAAAGCGGTTATACGTTTTTCCACAGCGATGGCTTCTTTCATGTTTTCAGGCAGAGTTGGTTTCGCAGCCCTATCAACAAAAATGGCTATATTTGAAGGTAAGGCTGTGATATACCATTCGCTTCTAACTTGTTCACTTGGCTTGGAATCGGTGGGAATTTTATTCAAGAGCTTATTGAATCGGGAGTTAAACTCCTTAATTGGTTCTCTTGACTCAATTCTTAGATTTGAAAGATCATTAATGAGGGTGGCCAATGATCTATCGTCGCCATATTTGGTAAGAAACTGTTCCTGAAAGATATTCCAACTGGTAATGGATCCAGAGGGTAAGGAAAAATACCAAGACCTAGCTGATCCTTGTAACGTGTAGGGGAAAAGTCTCACTACACCATCTTCTTGTGTTACTCCTTTTAGATTAACTGACAACATGAAATTATTTATGTGTTCTTTAGCTAATGTTCCATCATCTGGATTAAACTTTGGTAACCATTTCTCAGGATAATCTAGTAATGGATGTAATGGTGCAGGCATAGTGACTGCACCAGGACTGTTCCATGGGTTTTGAGCCATCTTGGGAGTACCAACGTTTGACTGTGATGTTCCAGGTGATTGGGGAGGAGGTAGTAATAAAGACTGTAAAGGTTGTGATGTTGAAGGTGGTGACCCCTGGTGAACAATAATATGTAATGGGGAAGTGGGTGTTTGACTTCGCACTGGAGATGATGAGATGGAAGATGATGGAGAAAAGGTCTCACTATCAGAACCTTCAGTGTTCTTTTTTTCCTTTTTCCTTCGGGGTAAAGGTAACTCAGCTGGTTCAATGCCAAGTTTTTCGCTTTGAAGTCCGGTGAGATGATGAGGTAGGTGGAATTGCGAAGTCTGACTGCCTTGAGATACTTCAGATCTCTGAGGTGATATGGAAAAGCCTTGAAGTTTCTGGATGATAGACTGAACTTCAGGGGACTCCGGACTTAAATGTTCTGAAGTATGGTGTGATTGAGCAGTGATAGTTGATCCCTCTTCTTCTCGTTTGGACACTGGTGTTTCAGAATGCAAACGGGAGGTCTGAGGTGAGGTGGAGGGTGATTTACTTTGAGAATGGTCTGTAGGTTTTGATTTACTCGCCATTCATAGTTGACAGGCTCTCCTTCTAGCGCCAAAAAAGTTGATGCCCCGAAAATCGTTACATCAACATTGGGGGATAACCACCCGGTCCGGACCTTAAACAACTCCTTTTCCGTTTGAGATGGTGGCTCCGACTGGATATAATGGGACCAATTTCCCGATAAAGAATAAAAAGGGTGAATGAATGATTGGTTTTCTAATAAGTGATAATGAATGGAGTACTTAATCTATAAGCAAAAACGTAAATGACTATTTTATCCCGGGAAGCTTCTATTCTTAAGTGCAACGTTTGGTGATCTGTGTTCGTCGATAGGCATATAGATGACACTATTCAATAAACAAAGACATTTATTTAAATAATAATTACTTCGTTCAATTAGTTGAATGAAGTAATTGATAAAACATTGTTACACTTATCTTTTTATATTACTGATACATGAATGATTAGAAGAATAGCAAACTGTAAACATCCAGTAGTGGAAAATATAAAGACTGATGTTAAAACACATTCATATATTCAATAATAGCAAGAATAATCAAACAACAATTTACATAAAAGAAATAAATTCATACATAGATAATAGTACCATATGAGCTGCAAATATTTCCCAACGTCAATCGCAATTTAAATTCCTTCTTCTGACTCAGAAATACTTTTAAATAAAGGCAGTAGTGCACATCCACATAAAAGCTTCATTATCAAAATTTGGAAAAATTGGTCCAGTTTTCATATAAAAAAAATATGCCTGAAGTACAGTAGTGCAACTTCAGGTTTCAGTCCTATACAAAAACTTACGACCCTTTCTAAATACATGAAAGGGTCTATAAATACTAAATTAAACTAACAAACTACAAAATTAAAATTCTACTAAATTGGTATAACCCGATCTTGAATCATCTCCCCTACAGCAATCTGGTAATCAACAGCATGATTCATCACTCTGGCTGTTTGCCTTTTGTCCTGAGTTGGCATATTGCCAGCATTGGTTCCACTTCTTGAGGGCGGCTGAGACGAGAATTGATTTGAGCAGCATAGGTGGCATCATGTATATCGGGAATGATACACCCGATTGCATCCGTTAAGCATTTGAGGGCGGCTTTCTGGCTGTATGGTTTTACTAGGAACAACCAATAGGTGTCCCAAGTTAAACTTGTAATTCCTGTAATCAATTTACCATTCCTTTCTAGCTCTTGACAACATGATTGTTCCAATGTCTTGGGTGATAATAATTTACCTAGTGTACATTGAGAGATCATGTTAGAAAAATAGAGAGTATTATTAATCAAGTCAATCAAATTGTTCGTAGATAATCTGCATCTAGAAACTTCTCTCTCTGCTTTCATCAACTGGGACTGCCACTCCATGAACATAATTTCTTTATGGGATTCTAAGATTTTAGGCAAGTTTGCTGCCTGTCCCTCATTAGTGTTCTGCCAAGTAAGAAAATCTGTTAAAGTCTCATCGGCTTGCTCTAAGTCCTACCTGGCATCAACTGATTTGTTTATTATGGATGTTGTTATCTCACACAGAGGTTCAACTTGGGCAATTTGATGACACAACAATCTTATTTGTGTTATGAGTGCCTTATTAATCTGTATTGCTTCTTCTCTGAAATTGGCAGGCTGGGGAAGACTCTTGAACTTCTCTATTTGAGCTGTTAATTGAGCAATTTGCTCATCTTTTGTTTTTACCATCTGGTCATTCATTGCTTTCAATTTTGCTAATGCCTACGATGATTCTTTCTGTTTCTGAATCACTTCTGAATCTGCTTTCTGTTGTGCCTCCAATAGTTGTGTTTGTAGTGAAGTGATCACTTGGTCCTTTTCTTTCAACAAATTGCTCACCTCCGATGCCTTGTCCATGGTGGCCGCCGAATAGGCACCTGCATATTGGGACAACTTTGTCAGGTCATCGGAGGGGTTGAATTCTTCCTTCCACACTACATTGGCTGTTACTGTTTGTTCAGGAAACAGGGAAGGTTGATCAATCCTTCTCCTTTTTCGTTGTTTCTTTATTACAGCCTTGTGTTTTGGGCTATAGAAAACATCCCATGGAGGAATATCTTCTATCTGCAAAATAATTTGATCTGAGGGATCCTTGGGAATTATTTCTAATCCTGTAGTTGGGGGTAGACCGCTGGTTTCTTTGCTTGAAACCCTTTTTGATACTGTATCCTGTGTATTGGCCGCTTTGGATGTATCGACATTCTTTGAGTTCTCAAGATTGCTTATAATTGAATCAAATTGCTACCATTCCTGGAGCAATCTTGGGTCAATCTCAGTGTCGACATTCACCTTCTTGCTGCTCTGCTCCTGCTTCCTTTCCTGTTCCTGATCACGTATTCTCTGTGCTTCCTCTTGTTCTTTCCTCTTTGCCTCTTCCTGTTCTTTCCTCTGGAGTTCCTCCTGCTCTCTTATTTTGACTTCTTCAGAGATTTTGGATGTAGCAGGATGTTTGCTGGTAAACTGCTGCTCAGGCTCGCTTGATTGTGTCGTCGGGGCAGTGGCTAACAAATCTAGAGGCAGAGTTTGCAACCTCTGCTCTCTAAGTTTGTTAAATTCAACTAACCCGTCGTCATGGTATCTAATCTTAGCTATCTCTTGAACCTGAAATATTGACTCCGCCGAGGAGAAAAGGTCATCAAACTCATCTTCCTTATGTTCAAATTTAGTGAGTTTGGCCTGATCTAGAACATTATAGACGACCTTTTTCGGATCAAAGCGTCTATTAGGCAGAGTGGCGAGTTTTAACATATTAATATTTTCTGCTTCTTTCTCTGCATGTTTATAATAACGCAGAGTATAGACGCCGCACCTTATAGGGAAAGGAGGCCAGACTTGTTTCTTTGAATTCCTGAGAGTTTTTGTAGCTGAAACGGATGTAAGCTGATATGCTATCTCTCGAGCTAAAAGCTTGTCTGGTATATACAAGGGGAGGACATGAGGTCTAGCATGGCTGCCAAAAACTCTTATATAAGTGAATTTCTGCTCTCCGAACTAGGTTCCTAGGGCTGTCAAGTCAATCTCTCCTTGAGAGGAGATCTTAGGAGTAGGTCTAGCAAAAATTGCATAATAAATAGGTATCATGAGTCCATTACAGAGTTGATATAGGTGGTGTTTATAATGGGCTTTCCATAATTTCTGATGATATATATGAATGGGCATGGGGTCTTGTGGAGTCCATCTCCAACCTAACACAGGAAACTCGGAATTAAAAAAGAGGGTATCTAAAATGTAGGCACTATAGTAAAATGGAGGGATAATTCTATCAGTAGCACGGGATTTGCCTCTGAAGTCAAGAATAGCATTTGCTAACTTATCCGATAATATATTTCCCCAGTCCATAATTTCACTATTACATGCTGCTTCCATCAAAGGTACCATCTCTATGGAAAATTTTGAAGAATCATGCAATCCCCACATTCGACACATCATAGCTCCAGCATAACAATAAGGAGAACATAAGGAACTGACGGAGTACTTACCCGAAGACTCATGTTTGTGTTTTGCCAGGTTTTATCTCCATTCTCGTATAGGTTCTTAATCAATTTCATTTTCATCTCTAAACTTCTCCAAGAATGCTTTATTATACTTCTTCTCTGGTTCGGGCAAATGGTACATTTGTCTCAAATCATCAGGCTGAAATGAACCAAAAACTCTCCCATCAATAGTGCAGAATATTCTGTTGGTAATTGGAATTTCTTCAATGGCCCATCTTACTACATCTGTATACGGAAGAATTTGCTCCCGAGCTGCTATTCTGTGCAGGTAAGAATCAGCCAAATCTTTCAGAGTAGCGTCAGATTTCTGGCTCGCGTCTGCTGAAGCTTCTACCGTTGTTTGTTGAGGTTCCTCAGCTTCAACCAGGTTGTAAATGCTCTGCCAAGTAGTATTTCCGAGACCAAGACATGTGGTATCTGAGATTAATCCTTTTTTGCTTGATCCTGGATCGGCGGCATGTTGTTCTGTTACTACAGAAGCTGCAGCTGTGCCTGGTTTCTTAGATTTCTTCCCCATTTGGTCTGAACTTGTTTCTGTGGAGAAGCTCTGCACAAAAGATAAAATGAACGTAATGCGGAGAATAGACGGCGAAAACTGGTACAGAAGACTTATGTCAATCAATAAATAATGGAAAAGAATCATAAGACTCTCGCGTATGTAATCTCTGAAGGGATTTAGGCGTAACTGCTCCATTAATTGGCCGTTTGAACCTGTCAATCAATTAAATGCTAATTATATCTTTCGTTTGCCGAATAGCCTATTTAAACGTGGATTTGATTTTTATTTGGCGGTTGGGCTTAACTCATTTACCATTGGATAGTGGAAAGGCTTTTTAATAATAATTATCATAATATGCCGAACCGTATCAATCCTTTTTGAAATTCGCGCTTGGCTTTATCGCGATCGGCGATCGGAGGAAGACTTGAGCAGTTTTATTTGAGTTTTCGTAGAATCCCCGATCGCCGATAGCGATATCGCTTAACTCGCATCGGGAGCTTTTAAGGCAAAGTTCTATTGCATTCATATCGCATTCCCCGATTGCCGATAGTGATATCACATCGGAGCTAGAAGAGGGGCCTTCAGTGGTGATCGTTTTATTTTCCGATTGCCGATGATTTATGAACTCAAAAGGTTTTATAATGATTTTTGTTTGTTTTCGGATTTTTAGAGGAATGATGAGTTAATACCAATTTAATGTAAAAGGGACCCATTTCATATTATAATTTTCTAAAGTAAAATTTTATGAAATGGGGGGTTGTTGTATAGCACAACAATAGCATAAAGTATGGTTAACCATAAAACATATTGAAAACTACTTTCTTAAACCATTAATGAAACAAAAAATCTTAGGTGGGTCTAAGGAGCAGCTAAGAATTCCTTAAACTAACCCAGTAGAGGAAAACATAAAGACAATAGTAAACAGGAAGGAATAAGGTACCTCAAACAACATTTCTTAGCCTATAATTTTTTGATCAAATGCAACATAGAAGTATGGGCACAATGATAAACAAGAAGACATGAAAAAATTAGAGACACATCACCATTAACCAAGCTCAGGGATCCTGCAAGCAACTTTCATCGTCATCAATCAAAGCAAATCATTCACAAGCTGCACAACACCAAATTGATCTTCAACCTCAAAGAACCATGTATTTCTCTCAAAACTCATCAAATTCAAACATTAACAATGAATCCTCAATGCTCCTTTTAAGAAGAAATGAGGAGAAAACCCTAATAGAGTCTCTAGAAGCCTATTGTCTAATCAGAAATGTCACTACTGTCATTGAGACCTTGCAAGGCCCAAGGCACAAAATATCTAAAACAAAATATCTTTCCAGGCATTTTAAGCACAGAAATTTACCTTTGAGGTCTGAAAAGCCTCCTAAAAATTTCCAAGCATACATTGTTGACTTTCCCTCTGCTAAGGGTATAACACTTTGTTTTAGGATGAATTTCCATGCCAAGGGTGTAGCACAGGAACAAGAAAAATGGGATAACTGGCAGCAATGTTTTGAAGTCCTTCCCGATGTCGGAAAAGGCTCCGTGATGGCCTGTTGGAAAACCCTTTGAGTATACTTTCCAAATATACACTTGGTTCTCTGATTTGACCTCTGAAACCTATTCAAAAATAAAAAACTTCAAGGCTGGTAAAGGCGCAACACATGTCCTGAAAAGCAGGCAGAATGGTGAAAATTACGGTGTTTTTGACCCTTTTGGAGGATCAAAACAACTCCAATTGATCTAAAAATTTGTGAGCATGATATATTTGAGATGAGGATTCTAAAAATGTTAGCCTTTCTTCCTAAATATGCTCTGAGAAAGAGCGTAGCACCATGTGTGCTACCCCCTTGGCCCTCAAAATTAGCAAAAAACCAAAACTTGTCAAAATTCTCCCAAATTTGGTGGAAGTGTGCCTCATGGGTTTTGAGAGACTTGTAGAGAAGCTTGTGCCAAGATTCCAATTCTAGCTAGGCATTTTTATTATTTTATTTCTTGGATCTTGGCTTGAGCCTTCTTTAATTTATCCCTTGCAATTTTCTTTCTTTGGGCATAATGTTTAGTCATCCTTCTTTGGAGGTCAAGATCTTGATTTGATTTCTTCAATTTAGCCTCCAAGTGTATGTTGTCTCTCTCCAACCAAGGCTCTCGATCATGTGCTACCTCTATGGAAAAAATCTCATCTAAAGGGAGTTGTTCTGCTAGGGATGATTCTTGTTCCCTTTGTTTTTCCAATGCTTTCTTCAACCCCATGATTCTAGGTCTTCTCCTAGATTGTCCTTCCTCATCTTCATTGTCTTCATAAGTGCCCATGAACTCTTATAGTTTCACCTATGCCTTTTGGGCTTCTTTCCGGGCCTTGAGGGCTCTAGCTTCATAGATTGAAATATGTGCTCCTAGCTGCCTGTTTTCCAAGTAAGGGCATCATTCACCTTCTTGGCCCTATCCAAATGTGCTTGGAGGTCTTTGATTTGTGCATTTATGTCCTGGAGGAGCAAGTTTGTGATTCTTGATTTATTCTCCTCATCACTATTGATCCAGGTGGATACTGGTGGCCACCCGCCTATTCCACTTGGGGCCCAACCATTGTCTCTTTCAGTTTTTTTTTCACAACTTACTATTTTTAGCATTTTTTCGGGTCCTGAACTTTCGGAGCCATTTTGAAGCCCCAAACGGAGATAGTATGCCGAAGTTACATCCCTAGGAAGTTGAAACACAAATTTACCCAAATGAGGCCCATGGTTTTGGCGCTTCATCTCCTAGGGTTAGGTTTTTGGACGATTAGAATTCTCCATTGTTTCTCCATAATAAATAGGCCCTCGAGCCTCATTGTAATATAGTTCAGAGGTCTGTAGTCGCCACATCTCTTCTCAGAGATTCGCTACCAGCACCCTTGCTATTTTATTTCCATCATGTTTGTAAGCATATTTCTGTGATTTGATATTAATGAAATGAAGACTTATTTCCGCTGTATTTCTGTATTCTGTTGCATTCTTGCATAAATCCAGATCAATGGTATCAGAGCGGTCTGCTTTTTCTCGATCCTTATTTTCATGTCCCCAACGAGGTCGGGGTATAAGGATTTAGGGCTCGATCTGGTGGAACCTTTGCAAGATTAGCCTTGCAAACCCCGATGAACACCCATGGGGGACGAAAAGAAAGATGAGGGAGTAGGAGATCCTATGAAAATATTGCTTAAGGAGGCCCTTGAAAAAAAAAGGAATGTGATGATGGATAACTTTGCCCAGATCCTTCAACGACTGCCCACCGGCAGCGCATCTGCATGCAACAGCCACTCTGGAGGCGCGACTCCCTTTAAGGTACAAGTAAACTTTGACATTCCCATATTTGAGGGTCAAATAGATGCAGATGCCATAGATAGATGGTTGAATCTATTAGAAGGATATTTCTCAGTTCATGATTTTTCCGACCGGGAGATGATTATTTTTGCACTCCTCAAAGCTACCCCCCATGTCAAGGACTGGTGGGAAACCTACTGTGAGAAAATGGATGAGACAGAACCCTCTCTGTTCTCAGATGTACCCACTTGGAATTATTTCCAGGATGCCATAAAGGAACAATACTATCCTATGGGGAGCTATGAGGACAAGTACATACAATGGACCACGCTGCGGCAACAAAGGGATCAAGATGTGCATGAGCTACCGAATCTATTCCATACCCTACGCACAAAGTTGGGTATCAAAGATTCAGAGAAAAATTTGGTTCTAAAGTATCGCGGTTGTCTGCACAGATACATTCAGGAGGAAATGGAGTTCCTCAACATCTCCTCGCTTGGTATGACATACCAGTATGCTACCAATATTGAGCAGAAATTCAAACATAAGAATCTAGACTTTGGATCTGCGAATCAAAAGAAATGGAAAGGTGCCCCTAAACCGCAGAACAAAGGACAAATCCAAGGCATGGTAGCCCAAGACAACCTGCCAAATACACAAGCAAAGAAAAACACCGTGAAGCCAAAGAAGGAAAGGAGAAAGTGGTGTGAGTTCCATAAGAGCTCCACTCACAACACAAGCGAGTGTCGGGCCAAGCAGTCATTGGTGGCCGAGATGAGGGCTTATGAATGAGATGCATGCTCCGACTCTGAATCGGAACCTGACAAGGTGAATGAAAAATGGAAACAGATTATTGATGCAGAGCCCAACACCACTGTTTCCACTATGAAGATCCAGAAGGAGGAACCATAAGATCCAGAGGAGGCAGAGCATCTCTTCCACTCCCAGATGTGCGTAACGGGTTCCCTGCTACGGTTCATTGTCAACAATGGGAGCCAAAAGAACCTCATTTCAGAAGATGTGAAGCGGTTGGGCTTGCCGACCATAGCGCACCCACAACCATACACCATTGGGTGGCTTCACCAAGGACGGGATCTCCGCGTCAGCCAGCAGTGTCACCTTCCCTATAGCATCAAGCCCTTCATGGATGAGGTACTCTATGACATTGCTCCTATTAATGTTTCTAATGTATTATTAGGCCAACCATACTTGTGGAAGCGACATTTTGTGTATGAGTCCTGGCCTCATGCTGTTATTGTTACTTTGGGAATAAATTGTACAGGATACCAGAGGTACCACCGCCTCCCACTATCTCTTTTGTTACTATAAAAAAATGCAGTAAGCTCATTTCCCAAACCAGGAAATTTGTTTTCTTGATGATCCACCCCAGGGGAAAGAAGAAGACTGTGGCCATGACCTCTAGACATGGCTCCTCTGCATGACAACAACAAATGGAAAAGGTTGTGGAGGAGTACGGGGACATCTTCACCTCACCCACAGGGGTTCCTCTACACTGTGAGGTCAAGCACCCCATTGACCTAACCCCAGGTGCGCCGCTACCCAATGGACCGATCTATAGGCACTCTGTTCTGGAGAATGATGAAATCAAGAGGCAGATTCAGGAGTTGTTGCAGAAAGGTCACATCTGGCCAAGTTCATCGCCATGTGGGAGCCCGATCGTGTTGGTACAAAAGAAGGATGGGACTTGGAGACTCTGTATTGATTGTCGAGTGTTGAATAAGATCACTGTCCAAAATAGGTACCCGATCCCACGGATTGATGACCTTCTAGACCAACTCAAAGGGGAAAAATATTTCAGCAAGATTGACTTGAAGTCTGGGTATCACCAGGTACCAATCAAACGCTCTGATTTTTGGAAGACTGCCTTCAAAGCCAAGGAGGGCCTTTTCGAATGGCTCGTCATGCCTTTCGGATTGACAAATGCTCCTGCAACCTTCATGAGGTTGATGGACGACATCTTGTGTCCATTCACCAACTCATTTGTAGTGGTATACTAGGATGACATTCTTATCTTCAGCCAGACTTGGGAAGAGCACCTCCACCACATTCGAGAAGTCCTCCAAACACTGCGACAACACAAGTTGTGTGCCAATTTGGAGAAGTGCACTTTTTGCATGACTCAGGTTCAATATCTAGGATACATTATTGATGAAAGGCAGGTGCATGTGGATTAAGCCAAGATCCAAGTAATTCGGGATTGGCCATCCCCAACCACCCTAACAGAGCTTTGCAGCTTTCTAGGTCTTGCTAATTTCTACCACAGGTTCGTGTTGGGATTCTCTCATATCACTTGGCCCTTGAGTCAAGTCACCAAGGGAGGAGCGAAAGAAAAATTCTGTTGGTCGGAATCTCAACAGAAGGCGTTCGTAGAATTGAAACATCACCTCTATTCTGCACCAGTGCTCACATTACCAGACTTGCAACAACCATTTGAGATCAAGACAGATGCCTCTGACTATGCTATTGGAGCAGTTCTTACTCAACAGGGGCATCTAGTGGCATATCACAATGAGACATTGTCCGAAACAGTTCGAAAGTATCCCACTTGTGACAAAGAAATGTATTCCATTGTGCAGGCTTGTCGACAATGGAAGCATTACATTTTTGGGATGGAGACAATCATCCACACAGACCACCGACCCCTGCAGTTCATACAGACACAAGGGAAGTTGCATAATGATCGCCATTAGAAGTGGTCCACATATCTGCAAAAATTTCATTTGAACATTAAGTACAAGAAGGGTAGCACCAATAATGTTGCAGATTGCCTCAGCCGACCACTGATTGTGGCCATGACCACCATTCTCAACTCTTGTGGGCATGAGACTTCTGATTGGCTACCTCTCTACAAGAGAGATCCAGAATTTAGCTACACATACAAGGCACTCTTGGGGGGTATGCAAGTTCCAAATTTTCACCTCGAAGATGCACTATTATGTCACCTGGGACACCTTTGTGTTCCTTCAAGCGAGCGTGCCAACATGACATGGGAAGCACAGTACAGTCGAGTTGCTGGGCATTTTGGGGTCGAGAAAAAAGTGGCAGTACTGCAGAAGTATTTCTATTGGTCAAAACTTCGACAGGATGTCGGGAAGTACATCAGATCCTGCACTGCTTGCGCCATTGCCAAACCGACCATCAAGAAGCAAGGGCTCTATACTCCGCTACCTACCCCTAGTCATCCTTGGGAATCCATCTCCATGGATCACATGTCAGGCCTTCCTTCTAATAAGCATGGAAATGACTGTGTTTTCGTGGTCGTCGACAGATTCTCAAAGATGGCCATTATGGCGGCCTGCAAGAAGAATATCACAGCAGAAGCCACTGCTAAACTCTTCTTTGAACGAGTGTGGGTGCACTTTGGGATCCCACAGTCTATCATATCAAATCACGACAGCAGGTTCCTCATCACATTTTGGTCCAACCTCTGGTCAATGTTGGACACCAAGCTCACCAAGTCCACAGCTTTCCATCCCCAAATTGATGGCTAGACAGAGGTCGTCAATAGGATGATCGTACACATTATACGCATGTACAATTCAAAGCATCCACGCACATGGGATGAGATCCTTCCCTATGTACAACACAGTTATAATTGGGCTCTCCACAGCTCAACCGGCCATAGCCCCTTTCAGGTGGGCTTGGGATTCCAGCCACTATTTCCCATTGACATAGCCATGCCATTTGCAGCTACTCAGGCCGATTCGGCTCATGTCCAGTCTGAATTTGACAAAGAAAATAAATTCATTGAGTGCATTCAGCACATCTGCCAACAGGTTCATGACATATTGGACAGAGCCAATGCTAAGTACAAGAAACGACACGATCAACATCGGGTGCCAGACAACTTCCAGGTGGGTGAAAAAGTGTGGCTACATTTGCAGAAGGAGTGCCTCACTGGACCCCACCGCAAGATTCACTTGCTCCGATATGGGTCGTACACCATCACCAAGGCTGTAGGGAAAAATGCCTTCGAGCTCAGTATTCCACCATTCCTTGGTCTGCACCCAGTATTCAATGTAGAACGCCTTCGTCCCTACTTCCCACCTCTATTGGACACCTTTGACATTGTAGAAGAACTCACACCAAAAGAGTTAAACCCAGACTACATGGAACAGGCCACCATAGACTGTATCATGGACATGCAAATCAAGAACACTCGCCGACAGAAGATCCAACTGTATCAGGTTGTCAAAGCTGGCCAACTCCTGCACCAAGGCAAGTGGTTCACTAGGAACCAAGTTCAACAAAAGTTTCCTCATCTCATGGAGGAAATCAACGCAATTGATACCATTGCTTCCTAAGGGGGGAGGAATGATCCAGGTGGATATTGGTGGCCACCCGCCTATTCCACTTGGGGCCCCACCATTGTCTCTTTCAGTTTTTTTTTCACAACTTACTAATTTTAGCATTTTTTCGGGTCCTGAACTTCTGGAGCTGTTTTGAAGCCCCAAACGGAGATAGTATGCCGAAGTTATGTCCCAGGGAAGTTGAAACACAAATTTACCCAAACGGGGCCCATAGTTTTGGCGCTTCATCTCCTAGGGTTAGGTTTTTGGACGTTTAGAATTCTCCATTGTTTCTCCATAATAAATAGGCCCTCGAGCCTCATTGTAATATAGTTCAAAGGTCTGTAGTCGCCACATCTCTTCTTAGAGATTCGCTACCAACACCCTAGCTATTTTATTTCCATCATGTTTGTAAGAATATTTCTGTGATTTGATATTAATGAAATGAAGCCTTATTTCCACTATATTTCTATGTTTATGGTTATTTCTGTATTCTTTTGCGTTCCTGCATAAATCTGGATCAACTATCCACCTAAATGATCTCAAACTCCCTCTCCACCTCATGGTTTTCCTCTTCATCCTTTACCCTTTGTTTCCCTTTTTCCAGTGGCTGAGGTGAGGTGGATGGCACGGTCCCTTGCCTCTTGGAGGCAGAAAACACTAGCCTTGATCCTTTTTGATATGTGAGAGGGAGAAAATAAAATTGGTTTACTAGAATTCTCTTACCATGACTGATCTGAAGACTGCCTTTTTTTTCATCAATGATCTTTGCATTTATGTCTCCTGCATTGTGTTCTTGGCTTCCCTTTTGAGAGTCACTTGAATTTTCCTCCATGCTAGCATTACTGACATTATCTTCACCACTGTCATCCACCTCTTGACTGTCCTTTTGGTTCATAGTGTCACTGTTGTCATCATTATTAGGGCTATCAGTCATCATGTTTTCTTCTTCATCATCCTCCTCTGTGTTTGTAACATCATCATTGCCATCACCATTTTCTGTGTTGTCACTGTTAGAGGTGTGTTTTTCAGTGTCTTCATTAATTTTTTGTGCATTTTCATCATTTTCATCCTCTTCCATATCTTCTGCATTGTCATTTTGTTCTAAACTTTCCTTTTCATCATTGTCATTGTTTAGCCCACTGTAATGCTCACTATTTTCGTATTCATCACTATCATGTTCACTGTCCTTTTCTTCAAATTCTACCTATGTCTCTTCTTCTAATTCTGCCTCTATCTCTTCTTCTTTATCCCCATTATCACTTCTTTTCACTTCATAATCTTCAACATCATCCTCCTCTTCCATATTTTCTGCATTATCATCTTATTCTTCATTGATTTCATCTGCCTCTTCTTCATCTATTTCTTCCTCACTATTTGGCTCACTGCCTTCTTCTTTTTCTTCACTATTTTTCTCATGGCCTTTGTCCTCCTCTTCACTTTTTGGCTCACTGCCTTTGTTTTCATCATCCTTTGCATTATCTACCTTATCACTCCTTTCTTGTTCTAAATTGTCTTCTTCTTCATCATCTGCCCTTGTCTCTTGATTTTCATCATCATTTTCTTCCTCATGACTGTCATTTTTTTCTTCCTCATGACTGTCACTTTCTGCCTCATCATTTGTTTCTTCTTCCTCACTGTCCTTTTTTTCTTCCTCATTATCATTTTATTCATTTTGAATTTCTTCTTCTTCATCATTTGTCCTCTTTCTCTTCATCACTTTCTTCTTGTTTTGATGCTTTAGGATAAGGTGAAGGATGGAAATTCTCTTAGGGAGAGGATTCATGTGTGGATGAGGAATCATGGTTAGTTGGGGTTGATGGAGGAAATGAGGAAGGTGGATGAGATGATGAGGGTAAAATTCGCAGAAGAAGAGGCTGTGGATTTGTGAAAACATCATGGGTGATGGATACTTCCCATGGGATACCCTGTTTCTCTAATTGATGCAACACAATCATCTTGATAAGATAATGGTGGAAAAGACTCTGCATTTTTTGTGAAGGAGGCCTCTTTTGCACAATGTATGACATCTTATCAATACTTCTATAAAGGTAATATGGAAAATGTAGTAGCTTGGCCCTAGTGAAGTGCATAAGTAGTCTTATATGGTAGGAATAAAGTCTAGAAAACTTCCCCTCACATGTAAAATACTTCATGATGACTTTCATTAAGGGGGCATATCTCTCCAATAGATGTGAAAATGGAAAAATGGTTTTGCGATCATCTTGGTTTCTAGGTTTCAAGAAAGGTTTATAATGGCTCAAGTGTAAATTCACTTGCTTGAAAAATTTTTCTCCCATACAAGGTATCCTAGTGGCCATAGCAATTGTATTGGTGGAAAGCTCAAAATTTACTCCAACTAGATGCACTTGATGGTCATGGAGGTTGAGGATAAAAGGTTTGGTCAACTCAGGGTGAATTTGGACTCTTTGTACCCTTTCACAGAAATCAAAACAACCTATGTCTTGGAAATATGCAACTGTGGTAGGGGAGGCTGTCAACTCCTTGGTGTTCAAAGGCTCAAACCTGTTTACTTTTCCACCCTTTCTCTGTTGTCCCCTAGGCCTTTGGCCTCCCTTGCCACTGTCACTACTGCCTTCTCTAGACATTTGATCTTTACTCTTGCTTTGAAATCAAAACCTTTAACTATTTATGAAATGATATGGAGAGGGCAAGTGAGATGATAATGAGAAAGGTAGCGATTTACGAGTGAAGGGGAATGATGCGTGAAGAAGGAAAATTTGGGCCTCAGTGTGCCTTCAGTATGTAGATGGATGGGTGTCCTTCAATCAGAAATGTTTTTAGCATGGGGACCAAGCTTTTCTCATTCTCTAGGGTTTCTACCTTTCTCTCTACATTTATATTTTAAAACAATATGAAAGAGTGGCAAGCATCTAAATACCTCTTATGAAAACCCTCAGGAGGTGCCAAGCAGAGAATTGGAGGATTTTTGAGTAAATTTGAGGGCTTTCTTTGGATTGAAAGGCTTCCTGGCTAAACACGTAGCATAGGAGAGCAGCATTCGGGCCCCTGCACGCGCTTTTAGGTCAGCCTGAACGGCGTTATGCATAGTGCCCGGGCTTATGGATAGGAATGCAGCGCCGACAGAGCTGCATGTTGTCTGGTATGGTGGGCCATTTGGGCCACTACTGAATGTGATTTTGGTTGGTTTTTGAACAAGCAAAGGCTCGGGCCTGTTGGGCCTTTCTGCTATGTGAGAGGGTAGTGTGCAGCGCTTGGGTCAGTCGGGACACTGCACGCTGCTGGGTGCTGCTGAACGTGCAGCCACATAGCGCCCATGTCTGCTCTGAACGTGTTTCTGTGCACGAGTCCTCTGCCGGGTCTGGACATTGTCAAACGCATAGCGCCCATTCACAGGTGCATGGCACAACGTTATATCCTCTGAAGAATTTACACAAAGGCGAGTAGCATAACTTTTCAGGAGCGTAGCGCAAGGCTTCTCTTGCCCAACGTTTTCCATAACGTAGGAATTTTCTCTTGAAGGCTTTCTCTCCTTGTTAATTGATAAGTGAGTTGGAAAAGGGAAACTTAGGTACTTTTATACCCTTTGGAAAATAAATCAAATTTGTAAAAACCCACTTTGCTATGTTTTCCTTTAGTCACTTTATAATTTTCACTGATATTTATTTGACTCTTTTTGCAGGTGACTTACAACTTTCCCAAGTGATTTTCTTTGGTGATGGTGTATTGAAAGGATGAAGAGGTCCCATTTTTATTCTTGAAAATCTAGGCACTGTTCAAACTGTCTCTTTTTATAAATTAAAACCAGTGTTCTTACCCTTTTTGGCATACTTGAGTGTAATTGACCTAAAACACGTGTTTTCACCTTCTTACTGATTGTGACAGTAACATGTTCACTTTGACAAAGTTTAGCAAATTATACCATGTTGTGTCATCCCCTTGGCCACTTCTGATTTTTGTAGGTGCCTATAACACATTTTCCTTTGATCCTTTTGTCATTTGTTTGGATTTTTACAAGCTTTAGTCGCCCCACAGGGATTTCATGGTTAGCATGATTTTCCATTTTGACACTTTACCTCATGCTTTCCTTCTTTTGACCATTTTGCAGACATTTGACTCCACTTGAAGGCTTAGACTTCCTCACACTGATACTCTTTACAATTTTTCCCTTTGATGTAGTGAACACCCCTTTTATCTTGGCAAACCATGGAGGTCACCTTCAGATATCCTTTGAAAACCTTCTGCCATCATGATCAGGAGATCATGTCCAAGTTATGCAAATTTCTCAAAATTGAAAGTGTTCAAAAGTGGTTGCAATTTGAGTGACCGGAAAGGCCTCGTCACTGTGATTCTGGTGCCATGAACCATAGACTTCCCGCAGGTCAGTGCAGCATTCCGACCACCGTGCCACAGAGTTATTTCTTAACAAATATTGCAGACGGGTTTATGTTATGGTGTGTAAAGGTTTCCGCCGGAGGGATAAGGGGCTAGCCCGTATATACATGTAACCTAGAACTGGAGAACCAAGGGCTTAAGCCACGGGAAAACTGCAATAGTTAACGGTAAATCGTTAACACATAAATGTGACCACCTTTCTAAACATTTAATACGTAGGGTTTCGGTTGACATTTTATGCGGCGGTCTGTGCGGTGTGGTCACATGACTCGCCAGCATTAAATGTTAATAGTTTCAGTTCCGCCGAATTTGGAGTGCCTTCCATCAATTCAGGGATTCCGCCGAATTTAGTTGGCTAATTGGCAGTTTCTCCACATTTGGTGGAGTTTGTTTAGGGATATTGGGAAAATTTGGTTTTGGCCATAACTCCCTCATTATGGAACCAAATTGGACGAAATTTTAGTCAATTTTGGGTCTCTTTGACCTTCTAAAGAGTTTGGGATAGGTTTCAGGTCGAACAAAGGTGATATTCAACACTTTTTCCTTTATGGAAGATGAAGGGGCCATCAGGGGCACCATGAGACAAATTCAGTTTGAGGCTTAACCAGGGGAGTTAGAGTCATTTTCCAGAGTTCCAATAGTCTAAATTGGATAATTTAGATGTTATAAATCTGATGAGATTATTTTTAGAGCTTGTAGAGAAATTTTGAAGGCCGAAAAGCTTCATTAAAGTTACAGGGGCCATTAGTGCCATCTTTTTCCAGCAACAGTGCAAGACTTAGCCATAGCTGTTTGAGACCGTATGCAGAGAACCAGTGGTAATTATTGACTAAAAAAATAATTCTGAATCTATTTACAGAGCTTTCAGAAATTTTTGAAGACTTATGTAGGTCGAAAAATCAGCAGAGAGGTTTTCATTGACCCTAGTGCCAGGGGGTGTCGATAGGTCATTGAGGCGAAACCGGAGCAGCCGGAGGCCATTTCTGATCAATGAATAATATATACAGGCTATTTAAGAAATTTTGGAACCAATGGAAGTGGTTTCAAAACATTTTGAGAACTTCTAGATCTCTAAAATCTGATGTGAAGTTTTGGGCAGCCATGAGGGCCATCGTGGAGAAGGCACTGTATTGGGTAATATTTCACTGTTTAGTGTAAATGAAAGGCCATTTTCAGCTATTTCATATCTTCTAAAACTGAATTTACAGTTATTTTTGCCTATTGAGGCATATTTTAACTTGTATTTTCATTTTGAGTGATTTAATACAAGAGGGACAAGCCATTTGGGAGGCTTGGACCAACAGACGTAGTTGAGGAGGGGTGAACTGCTCAAAAAATAGCTGAGTAATGTGTTTGTGAGTTTATTTTATGTTTATTGCTGCTGTACTATGTTAAACAGTAAAATTACATAATCAACCCTCACATAGAAACTTGAATAACAAATCCAGAAAGATTTGTTTAACCTGCAATTCAAGTAGAACCCATTGCACACAAAATTATATCTGTTTGGATACTTTGCATAGCGTAAAAAATAAAATCCAAATTTAGATCAAGTTGGTATCAGAGCTGGTGTTTTTGAACATTAGGAGAGCTATTGTTTGTCTCTGTATTGTTCTTGTGCAAAAGGATTTTTTTAAAAGCCATTTTGGGGTAGCATTTGTTGTAGGTTTCTGAAGCTTGAAAGGTGTTTAAACAATGAAAAATATTAACTGTTTGATGTTTGCAAACTAATTATTGTTTGATTTTTCTTGATATTTTGGGATAGCTACTGATTAGATAAGTCTTGGAGAGAAAAAAAGGAAGAAAGAGTTGAAGGCTTCTTCCTTACCCCAAAATACCTTAAGGTCAACATTGGAAAACAAACCCTCTTGACGATTGTTTGTTATGAAGCTTTTGGAGTTTGTTTGTTGTTTGGCTGCTTCAATAAGAGTTGGTCTTTACAGCCATTTGGTTAAAAAATCTTTGCCATTTGTTTTGAAAAAGCTTTGAGAACTTTTTTGAAGTTAATTTTTTCATTGACATCATAATGATAACTTCTACAAGTGAAGTTTCCTCCTTCACAATATTCTTCGATGATTATATGAAGCGTGACTTTATTATATTGAAGGAAATGGTACAAATTTTGTTTGAGGATAAAAGAGAAAGTACTGAACTTCATGAACAATTGTTTGCCATGAAGGAAGAGAAGGAAGAAATTCTTCAAAGATTGCATGATATGGAGAGACAACTCCATCAAGCCCAAGAGGCTTTGACCAAGAAAATGCATGAGGAAAGGGTAATCCATTCTAACTTGTTTTTGTTTCCCCATTATAAAGATGTGTTGGTTCTTTCGAAAAACATACGAAGGGTATAGGGTCCAAATTAATGATTAAAATTGGCTATGAAGGCAAGGGATTAGGTAAGCATGCACAAGGCATGGTTGAAACTGTTCTTGTTGAGGAACGGCCCAAGAATCGTGTTCTTGGTTACATGCAGTTTAATGGCGAAGACTCCAAAAACATGAAAGCATGTGATGCTACTTGAAAGAGAACCTTTATTCCAAGTTATAAGATGCAAATATGTCAAAATTGTTTCAAATATGATTGCCATTGCTTTAAGCCTTTGTTGTAGCAAGAAGAAGGTAGACATGCAGCTTATGGTGCGCATGCAAGTTCAAATAGTTTTCAAGACAAGAATAGTGATGTTAGTCTGCAAATGAAAGCTGTAACCTCTACTAGTTCATCTTCTCATGAAGGAAAAAAGGATGAACATTCAAAGCAGCACAAGAGGTATAAATCTTTTCATGATCAATTTGATTGTGTTTCTGCAAAGCATGATAAATTTGCATGCTTAAATGGAAGAAAGATTTGTTGTACATTTTGTGGTAGATTTAACCATCATGTTTCGAGATGTTGGATGAAGAAGAAAGCATACAGGAAGCAGATGAGTCAAAGACAATTTTCAAAGAAGGTGCATGATTTTTTCACATTTTTCCAAAAGAGGGGACATATTGTCTCCCATTGTTGGGATTTGCATCCAACTAGTCGTCCAAAGCACATGCAACAAGAGGATAGAAAGATTGGCGCAAGTGGAACTATGGATTCCATTATCAATGTGAAAATGGAAGATTCACATGAAGAAGTGTTGCAGCAGCAAAAGTTGCCATGGAGGTGGCTTGGTAAGAAGTGGATGGACTTCTTGGTACAGTAAGACGTACTCATTTTGTACATATGTAAATTTCGGTTGTATATATGTATTTTATGATGTAATATCTCGTTTGTTTGAGCCACCTTTGATCATTGATCAAGGCAGCGATGTACAGTTTCCTTCTACAAATTTCTCGCTATAAATTTTCTGAGTGAAGTGCAAGAAAGACAGCTCTTGACAGGAGGACAAGTGCATCGAGGAAAGGAAGTGTGAATTTCTTTCTAGTTGTGGTTCAAAGTCACTTGTCGTGTAAGGAAAAAGTTTGGAGGTTGAAGAGAAGAGGGTGCAGTACTCTTAGTTTCTATACAGAACAGTTTCAGTATTCCAGAGAGCTTTTTGGGACCAAAAGCTTCTCATTTGGTAGGTGTGATTAGGAGATCATGTCCAAATTATGCAAATTGCTCAAAATTTAAAGTGCTCAAAATTTTTTACAATCTGAACGACTAGAAAGGTCTCATCGCTACGATTCTGGCGCCATGAACGGTTCTCAAAACCAAGGTCGTATGCAAAAGTTATTGAGGTTTGAAATCTCCAGTAAACTTCAAAACTGAGTTGACCAAGTTTGACTTTCAAAATTTTGAAAAATTAAAAAAAGAATATTCCAAGGAATATTTTGAGAATATTCTTAGGAATATTCCCTGGAATATTCCATCTAGGTGAATAATTTTGGGACAAGTGGCAAGTTCTCATTTGATAATGGTTTGACTTTTCGGTTTTCCTACCAATTATGGGCTACCACGTGGCAGGCCCAGAGGCCGCCACTTGGCCCCCAGTTCAATTGAAATGGCATATTAAAAATTATTAAGGTCCACAGGATTTGAACCATAGACCTCCCACAGGTTAGTGCAGCATTTCGACCGTCATGCCACAGAGCTTTTTCTTAACAATTATTGCAGACGGGTTTATGTTATAGTGTGTAAAGGTTTCCGCCGGAGGGATAAGGGGTTAGCCCCTTAGGGCTAGCCCATATATACATGTAACCTGGCGCTGGAGAACCAGGGGCTTAAGCCATGGGAAAACTGCAATGGTTAACGGTAAATCGTTAACACATAAATGTGACCACATTTCTAAACATTTAATACACAGGGTTTCGGTTCACATTTTATGCGACGGTCTTTGCAGTGTGGTCACATGACCCGCCAGCATTAAATGTTAATAGTCTTGGTTCCACCAAATTTGGAGTGCCTTCCATCAATTCAAGGATTCCGCCAAATTTTGTTGGCTAACTGGCAGTTTCTCCACATTTGGTGGAGTTTGTTTAGGGATATTGGGCAAAATTGGTTTTGGCCATAAATCCCTCATTATGGAACCAAATTGGATGAAATTTTAGTGAATTTTGGGTCTCTTCAACCTTCGAAAGAGTTCGGGATAGGTTTCAGGTAGAATAGAGGTGATCTTCAACACTTTTTCCTTCAGGGAAGATGAAGGGGCCATCAGGGGCACCATGAGACAAATTCAGTTTGAGGCCTAACCAGGGGAGTTAGAGTCCTTTTCCAGAGTTCCAATAGTCTAAATTGGATAATTCAGATGTTATAAATCTGATAAGATGATGTGTAGAGCCTATAGATAACGTTTGAAGGCGAAAAATCTTCAGTAAATTTCCAGGGGCCATTAGTGCCATCTTTTGCCGTCAGCAGTGCAGGACTTAGCTAGAGCTGTTTGAGACCATATGCAGAGAACCAGTGGTCATTCTTGAATGAAAAAATCATTTTGAATCTATTTACAGAGGTTTCAGCAAGTTTTGAAGACTTCTAGAGGTCGAAAAATCAGCAAAGAGGTTTTCATTTACCCTAGTGCCAGGGGGTGCCGATAGGCGATTGAGGCGAAATCGGAGCAGTCGGAGGCCATTTCTGATCAATGAATAGGCTATTTTGGCTATTTAAGAAATTTTGGAACTAATGGAAGTGGTTTCAGAACGTTAAGAGGACTTCTATATCTCAAAAAGTGGATGTGAAGCTTTGGGCAGCCATGAGGGCCATCGTGGAGAAGGAACTCTATGGGGTAATATTTCATTGTTTAGTGTAAATGAAAAGCCATTTTCAGCTATTTCATATCTTATGAAACAGAATTTATGGTCATATTTGCCTATTGAGGCATATTTTAACTTGTATTTTCATTTTGAGCGATTTAATACAAGAGGGACAAGCCATTTGGGAGGCTTGGACCAGCAGACGTAGCCCAGGAGGGGTGAACTGCTCAAAAAATAGCTGAGTAATGTGTTTGTGAGTTTATTTTCTGTTTATTGCTGTTGTAATATGTTAAACAGTAAAATTACATAATCAACCCTCACACAGAAACTTGAATAACAAAGCCAGAAATATTTGTTTAACCTGCAATTTAAGGAGAAGCCATTGCACACAAAATTATATCTGTTTGGATACTTTGCACAGCATAACAAATACAATCCAAATTAAAATCACATCATGATGGAGGTTTATGGCCTCCATTTCACTTCTTCTCCTACCTTCTCAAACTTTAGGCTTTAAGGTTTTTTCCCTTCTTCATTTATAATTTCTAGAAACCTTCAATTCATACTTGGTTGGGCTGATGGCCTTTGTCCTTGTGATCCTTTGTATTGGCTACTTGCTTGGAAACACTGTTTAGCCAATCAGTCATAAAAACACTGATTCTCTTTGAACTTAGGAATGTTGTCCCTCCTTTGTTGTGAATGTCCTTTGTGATGATTTACCCTCTTAACTTACCTCTTTTTCTGCTGATGACCATCTCATTCATTCCTGTAGAAATGTCTAAGATGGGCAGTTGTATTTTGTAGAAGTTGTGCTTTGACCAAGGAGGCCTTTCTTGAATGATTTTGATACCTTTTGTACAATCATATAATAACCTTATTCCTTTTTTATTTCAGCCTCTTAGCACAAGAAAAACAAATATTTAGAATACCAAAACAATCCTATGACCTGCGAAACCCTAGGTGACCTAGTGGGAGGCCTTTTGGACTTGGCCTTTGGCTGAAAACTTGACTTACGGTTTTTAGGTGTAAAATAGAGTTTTGACAAACCTTATGCATTGCAGACGTAAAAAATGAGGACTTTGATTTATCTAAAGAGCCTAGAAAGGTAGCTTGAAAGCACCAATGCTTGAGGCACTTAGTGAATAGGGGAAAAGGTTAGGCTAGTGGGTAATTCAAGGTGGAAGTAAAAAGGTTAGGCAAGTCAAAATAGAGTGGTAAGGTCAGAGGTGGAAAAACATAGTGATAATGAGTGGCATACGCCCATGATTTGGTCCTATGGGAGTGATAGGTTGGCCATGACTTGATAGAGTAGTAAAATAGTGAAAAATTTATCTTGAGGATAATGAAGGCAGTGAGGTTTCTAGAACTCACAATATTCATGAATTTTGTTTCTAGAAATCTGAGATATACATTTAGTCATCTATAGAAAGCAAAAAATTATTGATGAATAACAGTGGCTCCACTTGGGGAGGGAATCTCCTTTTCAGGAGGTGTCTAGAACTTCAGATCTGTTGGTTTTATGAAGAGAAATGCCTCATCCATTAGGCAGATTTTTACTTCTTCTCATTTGCTGATGTTTCTCTTGAATTTATTATCTAAAAATCTGAAGGACATGTTAGATTCAAACTCATCTCTACCTACCCAGGTTACTTTCCCTAGCATTTTTTTCTTCCTTGGGTGCACTTGGACTGGCAATCCCTTGACATTTTCTTCTTTTGAAAACAAAACAAACTATCTACTTCTACTCTTATTACTTTCAAGAGTTCAAATTATGCTAATGAACTCTTTTTATTCTCTACCTAGTCTACCTAACTGTCAAGATTTAACTGTATGAATGACTTCATTTTCTAAGCTATAGACATGAAATTGAAAGCATGGTTCAAATCAGGATTAGGCAATCTGACTTACCATGGGTTGTGGAATTAGAACAAGATTCACGCAAACATTATTTTTGTACAAAAAACACTAGAAAAATAAGGGTTGTGATTTATCATTTGGCATGCATCCCCATCTTTCTCTTTGGTTCATTTTTGAGCATGTGGAACCAGTATCTTTCATTCCTAATCTATCCTTTTTGACAAGTCAAGTTTGAATGATTTGACAAGCTCTCTTTTACCAACTTAACAACAATAAATTGAAAACATGTTCAGCCATGATTAGGTTAGATGACTGAGCACGAATTTTTGGCACAAGTAGTGGCATTTAGGCTTGCACACTTTCAGTACTACTATTTTTTGGTATGGGGTTGTACCTTTTTTCAAATCTGCCCTCTTTTTTCCTTTCTTTCTATGTTTTTGAGTTTTTTTATTTTCTCGTGTAATGTTTATGTACAATGGATGCAAATTTTAAACTAGGGGTTTTGTAGCAATGGTACTTGAGCATCCTGTCTTAAAAAGGATCTCCTAACATTCTTTGTCCATTCAGCTCTTGTAAATAGAAATCATAGTTACCTCCATTTGAAAACATGGTAAAAGGATTTTTCCAAAAAATTTCGAATAATCCATGCTCTCCTTGGTATTTCCTCTTTGAGTCTTTCTTCCCAAATTTGTTTCTGTCAAAGATCATCTTTAGGTAGAAAAGGTATTCTTTATCAGCTTCAAAACAGATGATAATGTCATTAATGTATATCATAGTGAAGAAGTTGAAAATAGGGACCATGTCTCTTTGGAAGGTGTCTTCAGCACTCCTTAGCCTAGGAAATGTTTGGTCCAACATGTGGTTTTTCCAAGGAACTTTAAAAATGTCTTTATGTTGATTGATTTGAAGTGGTATCATCTGATGGTAACCTGAAACACTATCATGTAATGACATCTTGTTAGAAACTCCTACCCTTGGCATAGGATGATTTATCTTGGGAAAAGGGTATTTGTACTTCATGAGGGTTTTGCCTAGGTACCTAAAGTCTATGCACAACCTGCATCCTTTGGATTTCTTTTTTAGTGATACAATTTTCCCAAGGGTTTCATGGTATTTGTTGGAAGGGGGCCTCTTTTGAAAAATTTCTATGTCACTGGGCTTCAAGCTTTCATTCTTATATACAGAAGCATCCTGAAACTTCTTGCATAGCCTTATGTATTTCATTTTTGTGTGAAATGACAAGGTTGTGGATAACTTAATCATTTTAGGACTTCCTAGGCTACCAACATTATACTCCTTTGTATTAGTTCCAGTAGATACTATCTTTGGCTTTTTGGCCACATCATTAAAGTCGAACAGTTCTTCTAATGGTGCAAGGCCTCTTGGTAATGTGTCATTTTTGCATTGTAAGACCTCCAAGTCCTTCTGGTCTAGATCCTCAAACATTTAAGCCTCATAAGGATGTGTAAGTAGATTTATATCAGTTAAAGAGGACAACTCTGTTTCATGGGCTTATTCTTCAGCAAAAACATCTTTCTCGTGCTCTAAGCTGGGTTTTGTCAATGTAAATTCATTCCTAGATTGCAGAAAATCATCAATTTGTTTATCACCCTCAAACACTTGAGAATGGCTAACGTTTTCAGGCACCGTAGGATGGTGTTTGACTTTGACAGTGTATTGTTCACTTGCATGTTGTATTTGGAAATTACTGGCAGCAAATGCAAGCTCATTGGCAAGACTATTTTGGGCTCTAGGAATGTAAATGAGCTCATATTTCTCAACGTTTTGAGGATGTCTAGGGCTGCATTTATGTACTCTCTTAATCTTGGATTCTTAGCTGATTACTCACCTTTGATTTGTTTAATGATAATTTATGAGTCTCCTTGGACATATATTTTCTTAGCTCCTAAGTCTTCAAGAAATTGCAAACCAAGGAGGAGAGCCTCATACTCTGCAATGTTATTAGTGCACTGAATGTCTAGTTTGTATGAATGGCCCTCACTTGTGTTATGTATCCAGACACTAGATCCTAAACCAGCCTTGCCACAAGAGCCATAAATGCTCATGTTCCAAAGTGTTTCTAGTTCATGTTTGCCACTATGCTGTTGTTCAGGGTTGCTAGAGTTTAAGTTGTCATGTTCTTCATTTGAGGGCGAGTGTTGGTGTTCTAAATAGCCTAGCTCTTTCTCATTTCCTTTCACTTGTTCACTAATATCATTTTAATTATTAAAATGAAATAGTCCAAATCTAAGTGAATGGAATAAATAGGGCTGTTGTTTGGTCTATCTAGGCAACTTACCATATACTTCATGTGAGATTCCCGGTATAATATCCTAGTTTGATTGAAGACAGGGATAGTAGCATATGACATGTCCATTTGGAAACTGCCTTGAAGTTTGGCTCCCCATTATCTAGACAAAAGCATCCCATACTTCGGGGGAATATGAGAAACAACTAGTTCCATGACTAGACTCATAGCAAGTATTTTCATCAAGGTGATACAAATATCCTTGATTGGACCCAAACATTTGACTCTACTTGAATCAAAAGAGTATAAATATTTGTAAGGTTTGGTTATTTCTAGGCCTAATCTCTCCATCGCTACCTTAGGCATGAGGTTGTGTGAGGCACCGAAATCTAACATAGCATTGTGTAATATTTAGTCATGTATGTTGAGGCTAACATAGAAAGGAGGGACAACTCCTTCTTGGTATTTTCCCTCAACTTCGAGACCAAACAATAGCTCCGGTTTGTCATCAATCAAGTTTAGAGTGTCTATATCATTCCCTATGTTCAAAACTTTCAAAACTAGGAACCTGTACATATCCTGAGTTACCAATTCAGTGAGAGGTATGGTTATCTTGATTTTAGCAATTTCTCCTTCAAAATTGAAAGTTACTTGGGTTTTTGGCATATTTACATCAGTTTTATCAGCCAAAAGTTTCTACATTTTTGATTTGTTGATTCTAATTTGGGGCTTTGGACAAAAGAGTTTTTTCTGGGCCACTAGTAGAGGCACTAGGGTAGCTTGTGTCACCACTTGGTTGGCTAGTTTTGTCGCTATTTGGATCTGTTTTCTTAGCCATGGTGTTGGTATTGTCTGCTATCCTTTTAGGATCATTTTCAAGGGTTTTCCTATCAGCAGTGTCTAAATTGTTCTTCTTGGAGTTGTCTTGGTATTTCTTACTCCTAAGATCATATTGCCTATGGACTTCCATTATGGCGTTTTACAATCCCAACTTGTAATCTTCAGAATCTTCATAGCCTTTTTTAGTTTGATTTGAGGAGAAGAAACCTTGTTCCTCTTCTGTGAGAAAAACATCACCCTCATTATCATAGTCTATTAAGTTTACATGGTTTTCTTCTGGTTGTTTAGTATCTCTTTCCCCTTCATCTACATAGTTGTCTTGGAAAGGGGGCCTAATCTGTTCGTCATTTTCCCTTTGTATGATTTGGGGTGGGTCTCTTCTGAAGTTCTGATTCCGATTTATGTTTTGGGGATTTGGTTGATTTTCCCTTGGAGGTGTTCTTTCATTTAGGCTTACTCTCTCCATCATTCTCTCCATGGTTCTAACTAGGTTGTCAATCTTGGAATCAGATGAGGAGGTTGAGGGATTGGTTTCATCCTTGTAGGTTACTCTCTCTTCTGATCTCAGCCTAGCTTTCTTTTCAATTAGGTTGACCTCTACACTTATGGCTCCCTTTTGAATGTCTTCTAAAGTTAGGGGTTCTCTTTCTCTCAGCTGATAGGCCATGTGTAGGTCAAAACCTTCCAGAAATTTAGTTAAGGATAGGCCTAGTGGGGGTTTCATGTTGGGTGGGAGAGAATTGTAAACACTATTTAATCTAGTGCAGTAGTCTTGGACACTTTCCCCTACATTTCTCTTAAGGTTGCTATATTTTGACAGGATTTGGTAAAGGGAAGGGAGATCATGTATGTTGTTGGGAGTTAAGTTTTTGAACCATTTTTTAGCTTCTCCTCCTAGGATTTGGGAAAACATCCTCATCTTTATGGTTTCCTCTTCTAATTCCATGTAGTCAAAAGCATCATTTATTCTATCTACATGCTGTTGGGAAGTGGTAGATTCAGCCCTGGTAAAGTGAGGGATTTTGGACTGGTAGTCATTTGGTAAAGGTACCAAAGGTTGTGGTAAAACCAGGGGGCATACCAAGCTAAATGATAGGAGCTAATGGTGGATTTACAAGCAAAGGGTTTGTGAGAGGAGGCATAGGATGAAGTGGGGTGGTTTGCACAGCCATGGTATGGATGTGTGTGGTGTAAGTACTTTGACCAGCCCACTAATTCTGAGCATATTTGGTATGGAAAGAGCGAAAGTGATGGAGAAGATGAAAGTCAAGTGGTGTGGAAGGAGAGGCTTATCTACTATAACTCTGCTACAAATATACAGGCTCAAGGTCAGTCTGGCCAATATCAGTTTGTGACTTGGTTCTGAAAAGGTTCTTTGTATGGTGCAAGTCAAACTGAGGATCTTGAAAAGCTGTAAGATGTTTAGGTAAAGAGCTTGCTCTATGAATGGTCCTAACAGTGGTCATAGCCATATTTTTCAGCAGGCTAGTAAGCCTCCTTCCCTTACAGCGCAATTTTCATGAGCAGTTGTGTAGAAACAACTATAATCTTCAGAGGAGGATTGAGGAGCTAGATCTTGAGCTTCCAACTTAAGGATCTAGTGAAGGGATTGACCCTTAAATCTTAGATCTGATCTTGTGACATATTTCAGCCATCTATTCGTTAGACCTAGCTTTAGATCTGTTAGCCCCCCTATGAAATTTTTGACAAGAAAATAGGGGGCTAAATTGTTTTTGAGTCTTCAAGGAATGCATTTCCTCTGAAAACACAGTCTCCTTGAAGCCTCTATGTGCATTTTATCCCTTGATCAAATCCCCTCTGCTGATTTCCCTTATAAAGCCTCTCTGTTATGTGAAGAAATGCCCAAAGGCCCCATTTTCCCTCCTATTTCATTCCCCAAAACCTTTGTTTTCTCTCCCCTTTATTCCCCCTTCTTTCCCCATTTACCCTTCAATCCCCCCAAGAACCCATTTAACTTCTTCCCCTACCCTTGGTTTTCCCTTTTTCCCCTTTTCTTCCTCTATCGTTCCCCTTCCCCAGCCCTAAATTCCATTAAAATGGGCAAAAAACCCACTTCCGACCTTATTATAAGGCCTAGCCCCTTTCTGCCGACCCCCTTCTAACCACTTCCCCACATGTGCCCGTGCACTGGGACCAAGCGCTTAAGTCCCGAGCGCCAATCGCAATCGGAGGTCGGGCGGGTGCACAACTCCTTTGTTATATTCAAATTTCTGATGCGATTATCTGTTAAACAAAGTCCCGCGACGCGTTTTGGTCCGTTGATCGGTCGTGAAAATCGATGGCTGAGTGCTAATTGCAAGCCCCCCGTCAATCGCAATCGCAACACCTAGGCTGTCACCCCCAATTGATCGCATCGCTCCCCGATCGCTTCATCCTCCGATTTAATCCCGTCCGTTCGTTCGATGTGCGATCTAGCGGCTGGGCGCTAATCGCAAGCCTTCTGCTCCTTCCCCCGATTGTGAACCTTCGATTACTTCCCCACTGTTGATCTGTCCCACGATCCGATGGCCAGCGCTCAATCGCACCCCCGCCCGATTGCTAATCGCAGGTCCTTCTTCCGTCCCCCAATTTAATCGTAGCCGTTCGTCTCCCGGTCGATCCAACGGCTCTGCGCTGATCGCATCATCGCCCGTCGCCTCTCTCCATCTCCCTCCGATTAGATGTGGACCGTCGATCTGATCCCAGATCCAACGGTTGGTGTTTAATCGCAGCATCTCCCCAATCGCAATCGGAACATTTGTGTTGTGCATTGTGATTGCTCCCCGCTCCGACCTCCGATTGCGATTATTGCGATTACATCTCCATCGTCCATTGGGTTAAGATCTAACGGTTTTGGTCTAATCACCCCCCACCACGGTTGGCCCCACTTCCACGGCTTCACTCCATTGTTTTCCGTGTTTCCTTTGTAATTCACCCAAGAGATAACCTTGGGGCTTTTACACTAGCAATAGTTCTTCCGTCGCTCTTCATCATTTCCGCCGCTCTCCACTCTTCCGCCACCATTCCTCCACCTCTGCAGCATTTTTCCATCGCCACTGCCCGGTTTGTAACAGGTCTATTCATTATGCAGATAGTACAGAGATGGCCAGTTCAGCATCGCCAGCGACCAGCAGAAGGAATTCAAAAGGGGGTTGGTGCCTGTTATTAATGAAATTAAATATTTCACCCCGTATTCAAAGGATCAAGGCACAGTTTGAAGACCCAGAACACACTGTAAAGTCTTATCTATGTTAAATATCAGCAGAATATGTTCTCTCCAAACGTACATCTTCCTACAGCAATCTCCTTGCCTCCTCGAGCCCTTAAACAGATTAATGCACTGACGGAGCTTCATTAGAGACTGTCTGAGCAGCAGTAATGGAGGTATGGAGAAATCGCAGACTTCCATCCATGTCATTTATTTCAGAGTGGCAGCGCAGAGCTCCAGACAGCCAGAAGGACTCTAAAAGAAATATCCGAGGTCAATCGGCCTGACAAAGGCTTCCCTAGCCGGCCTACAGAGTACATACAGCGTTGCATTCTGCCATTAAGCAGCATGGGCATGGACACTCCACCGAGTCTGTCTTAATGAGATTCATTAATTGTCTATCTACCTCTGTTTTCTCTCTTCTCCTATAAGAAATCCCCGAGAACATAATGAAGAGGTTGTTGTTCAGTTGCTGCGTAGTTTGATGTTAGAGGGATTCGATCAATTTGACTCTTAGAACAGTCTTGGGAGGAAGTTGCAGAGTAGTTTGTATGTAATAGGCTAGGAGGAGAAGTTTGGACTGTAACAGCCATTGAGCTTATTGTACATGACTGGTTTTTCATCTATTAATCAAAGCACATTTCACAGGATCCTGGTCTATTACTATTGGTGATGTGTTTCTTAACTTTGTTTATTACATTTCCATATTGTTTCATGTTCTTCTGGTAGGCATCAGAATAATGGTATAGGATTCACCCTTGTTAGGTGCCCTATGCTGTCTGCTCTCCCTACCTTTATGTTTTTTTCTCTATGTGCTATCTAAGAGCTGGTTTCAGTTGATTTAACCAGCGCAGCAGATGTTATTTCCTGCTGGCTGATGTATGAATTGGTTGAATTGGTTCTTAGATGTTCTTGTTGGGTTTGAGCTGGAAGGTTTGGGAACACTGGGGATGAGTGTTAGCCCTGTCCACTAGGATCCTTGCGCGACCAGCTAGCCCTTTTAAGATCCCTTCTGTTTAACTTATCTCTGTTTTTCCCTTGGAGTTGCTAAAGCAGACCTGGAGTTAAATGACCTCTGGTCTGATCTATAAGCAGCCCCATTGTCTCTCTGAGAGCCGCCTTTGAGTATGTCCAAGCAGGTCTGGAGTTAAATGACCTCTGACCTGATCTATAGACAGAAATCTGGTTGTTCTCCTTCTTTCACTTTCCTTCCTAATGTTCCACTCCACCATCTGCCTAAAAGATCCTTTAGTGTAGATGACTTGCCCTCTAAAAGCCTTGGCTAGTGGATGCAAGTAATTTCCTTTTATGACTCCATAGCCCAATGGATGGCACTGTCTCGGCCTATCCTCTTTGCTGAAACAGCCTGCTGTTTTGTTCCTTTCTTTCCATTTCTTTCCCAGTCCATGATCTCTTAACCAACCCAGCAAACCTTCAACCAAATCACTTTAAACCCTCTTTTTTGCTTCATAACTAGCCTAATATTTCATCTTGAGCCTCAAAGATATATCATTCTTTGCTCTATTTGGAGAGATCCCTCTCCGGGTCCAGGAGGGCTAGATCCTAGGGCCCCAAAGTGGTTCTGATGTTGTCTCATCTTTTGGTCTTGCCAATCTGGCCAAAACATGGGAACCCCAACATAATGGCGACTCCGCTGGGGACAGAACTGCTTTGTCTCTAGATTGGCTTTTCATTGCTGATGGTGGACAGCATCCAGCTCCAAACAGTCATAATCATCCACCTGGCGACTCCACACTCCCTATGATCCAAAGACCAAATGACCCCACTGGTGAAGAACACTGAACTGGTTGAGAAGAGATAGTAGCCATCTTTGCACAAGCACGAATCCAAGCATGGATAGGGATGCAAATTATAATGCTTTGTATAATAAGGCATGCAGAATAACAGAAGTGCTTGTCAAAATGATGGAGATGCACATGGACAATATGAATACATATGATGATTATTTGGAGCAGGCCATGTCGTCTTCAAAACAAGAACAAACTCAAGATCTAGAAGATGAGCAAGACCTATATGATGCTCAAGAATCTGTAGAAGATGAAGAGGAAAGTGATCAGGAACTTCCTGATTGCATACCTGCGTCTTGTGTTATGCTGACCAAAGAACATCAGGACCTATTAGAAAAAGCTGATAGGGAAAGCGGCCTTGAGGAAACAGGAGATAACATGGAAAAGGCAGAGTCTGTTGTTGAAGAAGAGGCTCAAGAATACATCCCACCTCCCAGTTAGCTAATGCAAGAGAGAGAGGATTGCTGCTCTTCTGTCCATGATGAAAGGGAAACCCCTCTTTTGACAGAAGAAGAGATTGATCAGATATTAAATTGGCAGTCCACCCCAGACATCTTCTATAAAACACAAGCTCCTGCTCAGTCATTAGTTGAGTTTGATGATTCAGTTTCAGAAGACTCCTTTGTGGATCAGAACGAAGAAATATTTGTTGTACGCACAGAACGGTGGACTTGGTCAGGTCCGCCTATCTATGACACTGATGGGGAAAGTTATGAAAGCATCAGTGAAGAGTGTCATGAGATCGGACGCCAGCAGTTTTTCCTTTCAGAAGATGAGGAGGAAAGCAAAGAAGAGGTTCTTGAGCACGATGAAAGCAAGGAGCTTACTCTTGAAGAAGAGGAAGCAAAGGAATACACCCCTGCTCAAGAACACATGGATCTTTTCACGGAGCCCAGCACCTCAGAGCTGAAAATTTCGGAGCTCCGAGAGGACTCAACCCCAATATATGATGAGTCCTCCAGTTCAGAAGATGAAGGAGACACTCTACTCCAAGAGAGTCTCATTCTTGATCCAGTGGAAGAAGAAGAGATCCTGGTCGAAGCCAAGCTGCCAGACATTCACAACCAGGTATCTTTTCATGATCCTTATGCACATTTCCTGCATACATTTGAAGAAGGATCAAGGGTCTTGCTCAGCAGCATGTTGCAAGAAGAAACAAAATTTTTCAAAGCTGCTGTTTTTGAACAAAAAGAGTGGGAGCTGCCCTGCCTATCCAGCATGCTCAAGGAGTTGAGCAAGAAGGACCAGTCATGGGATAACTTGAAGGACTGGTTACATTGGAAGACCATGTTTGTAAGCTAGACTTGTAAATATTTCAGTTAGAGTAGGGTAGGTAGGAAAAGCTCAATAAAGCTCAGCCTATGAGCAAGTAGATTAGTGGTTTCATTTTCTGTCTTAGAATGTAGAGAAGAAACCTGCTAGACAGTCTAATCCTAGCAGGTAGTAGCGTAGGTAGAGAAACATATGAGACCAACAGTCTAATCTGGTCTCACGGAGCAATAAGGGTAGAAGTAGAATAGGTTTATTTTTTCCTGTTTGTAAAAATTAATGATGTAAAGGGTCTGCAAGTCCAAATTCACCCAAGAAGAAAAAATGTTAGGACTATAGTGTGGGTAGGTAGTTGTTTGGAAGAATTGTACTGCTGATATGTTGTCTTCACAGTTTGTGGCAGCTGATCAAAGAAAGAAATGGATGGTTCAAGCAGCAGGCATCTGGCCTACACCAAGAGATCATCTTCTGGTTTCTTGGCTCCTTCAAGAAGAAGCCATCCCCATGTGGAGCCACTGTTAGCCCCCCTATGAAATTTTTGACAAGAAAATAGGGGGCTAAATTGTTTTTGAGTCTTCAAGGAATGCATTTCCTCTGAAAACACAGTCTCCTTGAAGCCTCTATGTGCCTTTTATCCTTTGATCAAATCCCCTCTGCTGATTTCCCTTATAAAGCCTCTCTGTTATGTGAAGAAATGCCCAAAGGCCCCCTTTGCCCTCCTATTTCATTCCCCAAAACCTTTTTTTTCTCTCCCCTTTATTCCCCCTTCTTTCCCCATTTACCCTTCAATCCCCCCAAGATCCCATTTAACTTCTTCTCCTACCCTTGGTTTTCCCTTTTTCCCCTTTTCTTCCTCTATCGTTCCCCTTCCCCAGCCCTAAATTCCATTAAAATGGGCAAAAAACCCACTTCCGACCTTATTATAAGGCCTAGCCCCTTTCTGCCGGCCCCCTTCTAACCACTTCCCCACATGTGCCCATGCGCTGGGACCAAGCGCTTAAGTCCCGAGCGCCAATCGCAATCGGAGGTCGGGCGGGTGCACAACTCCTTTGTTATATTCAAAGTTCCGATGCGATTATTTGTTAAACAAAGTCCCGCGACGCGTTTTGGTCCGTTGATCGGTCGTGAAAATCGACGGCTGAGCGCTAATAGCAAGCCCCCCATCAATCGCAATCGCAACACCCAGGCTGTCACCCCTGATTGATCGCATCGCTCCCCGATCGATTCATCCTCCGATTTAATCCCGTTCGTTCGTTCGATGCGCGATCTAGCGGCTGGGCGCTAATCGCAAGCCTTTTGCTCCTTCCCCCGATTGTGAACCTCCGATTACTTCCCCACCGTTGATCTGTCCCGTGATTCGATGGCCAGCACTCAATCGTACCCCCGCCCGATTGCTGATCGCAGGTCCTTCTTCTGTCCCCTGATTTAATCGTAGCCGTCCGTCTCCCGGTCGATCCAACGGCTCTGCGCTGATCGCATTATCGCCCGTCGCCTCTCTCCGTCTCCCTCCGATTAGATGTGGACCGTCGATCTGATCCCAGATCCGACGGTTGGTGTTTAATCGCAGCATCTCCCCAATCGCAATCGGAACATTTGTGTTGTGCATTGCGATTGCTCCCCGCTCCGACCTCCGATTGCGATTATTGCGATTACATCTCCACCGTCCATTGGGTTAAGATCTCACGGTTTTGGTCTAATCGCCCCCCGCCATGGTTGGCCCCACTTCCACGGCTCCGCTCCATTGTTTTCCGTGTTTCCTTTGTAATTCGCCCAAGAGATAACCTTGGGGCTTTTACACTAGCAACAGTTCTTCCACCGCTCTTCATCATTTCCGCCGCTCTCCACTCTTTCGCCACCATTCCTCCACCTCTGCAGCATTTTTCCGTCGCCACTGCCCGGTTTGTAACAGGTCTATTCATTATGCAGATAGTACAGAGATGACCAGTTCAGCATCGCCAGCGACCAGCAGAAGGAATTCAAAAGGCGGTTGGTGCCTGTTATTAATGAAATTAAATATTTCACCCTGTATTCAAAGGATCAAGGCACAGTTTGAAGACCCAGAACACACTGTAAAGTCTTATCTGTGTTAAATATCAGTGGAATATGTTCTCTCCAAACGTACATCTTCCTACAACAATCTCCTTTCCTCCTCGAGCCCTTAAACAGATTAATGCACTGACGGAGCTTCATTAGAGACTGTCTGAGCAGCAGTAATGGAGGTATGGAGAAATCGCAGACTTCCATCCATGTCATTTATTTCAGAGTGGCAGCGTAGAGCTCCAGACAGCCAGAAGGACTCTAAAAGAAATATCTGAGGTCAATCAGCCTGACAGAGGCTTCCCTAGCCGGCCTACAGAGTACATATAGCGCTGCATTCTGCCATTAAGCAGCATGGGCATGGACACTCCCCCGAGTCTGTCTTAATGAGATTCATTAATTGTCTATCTACCTCTGTTTTCTCTCTTCTCCTATAAGAAATCCCTGAGAACATAATGAAGAGGTTGTTGTTCAGTTGCTGCGTAGTTTTCTGTTAGAGGGATTCAGTTTGACTGTTAGAACAGTCTTGGGAGGAAGTTGCAGAGTAGTTTGTATGTAATAGGCTGGGAGGAGAAGTTTGGACTGTAACAGCCATTGAGCTTATTGTACATGACTGGTTTTGCATCTATAAATCAAAGCACATTTCACAGGATCCTAGTCTATTACTATTGGTGATGTGTTTCTTAACTCTGTTTATTACATTTCCATATTGTTTCATGTTCTTCTGGTAGGCATCAGAATAATGGTATAGGATTCACCCTTGTTAGGTGCCCTATGTTGTCTGCTCTCCCTACCTTTATGTTTTCTGCTCTATGTGCTATCTAAGAGCTGGTTTCAGTTGATTTAACAGCGCAGCGGATGTTATTGCCTGCTGGCTGATGTATGAATTGGTTGAATTGGTACTTAGATGTTCTTGTTAGGTTCGAGCTGGAAGGTTTGGGAGCTCTGGGGATAAGTGTTAGCCCTGTCCACTAGAATCCTTGCATGACCAGTTTACCTTTCTGAGATCCCTTTGTTTATCTTATCTCTGTTTTCCCTTGGAGTTGCTAAAGCAGACCTGGAGTTAAATGACCTCTGGTCTGATCTATAAGCTGCCCCATTGTCTCTTTGAGGGCACCCTTTGAGTATGTCCAAGCAGGTCTGGAGTTAAATGACCTCTGACCTGATCTATAGACATAAAATTGGTTGTCTTTCCTTCTTCCACTTTCTCTCCTTAATGTTCCACCCCATCATCTAACTAAAAAGATCCTTTAGTATTAGATGACTTGCCCTTTGGAAGCCTTGGCTAGTGGATGCAAGTAATTCCCTTTCATGACTCCATAGCCCAATGGATGGCACGGTCTTTGTCTATCCTCTTTGCTGAAGCCTCCTGCTGTTTTGTTCCTTTCTTCCCATTGCTTTCCCAGTCAGTGATCTTCTGACCAACCCAACAACCCTTCAACCAAATTATTTAAAACCCCCCTCTGTGCTTCATAACTAGCCTAACATCTCATTCTGAGCTTTAAAGATATATCATTCTTTGCCCTATTTGGAGAGATCCCTCTCCGGGTCCAGGAGGGCTAGATCCTAGGGCCCCAAAGTGGTTCTGATGTTGTCTCATCTTTTGGTCTTGCCAATCTGGCCAAAACATGGGAACCCCAACAGAAATGGTCATCAAAAATATTTTTATTGATGGAATGGAATGAAATGGATAAAATGAAGTGGAATGGGGTGAAATGAAGTGAAATGAAATAGAATGAAATGGAATGAAATGGAGTGGGTGGTCACAAGGCTTGTGAAATGAAAGAGAGATTTTTTTTTTGGAAAATATAGAGTGTCAGGTGTTCCTGATTTTCACCCTATATTTTCTGTATAAGACTGCCAATCAGTGATTGGTTTTCAGGCTTATACCAATTTTTTTTTTTTTTTTTAACTGAAAAGAACAAAAGCTAGGCTGGTGGAGAAGAATAATTCTTCTATACCAGCCTGATTGCAGAACTTTCTTTAAACATTTTGACAAAATCCTCTTTTGAGAGTGGCTTATGATAAACTTTCAATCTACGGCCATTCACAATAAGAGGAGTTTGAAACTCATCAATGGTCTTGATTCTTATCGCTCCATTGCTAAAGATCTTGTCAATCTCATATGGCCCAAGCCAATGAGTCTGAAATTTTCCTTGAAAATCTTTAAACTTGGAATCAAATAACAATGCCCAATCTCCTTCTTAAAACTTCTTCTCTTTGATGTACTTGTCATGCCATTTAGCTCTTTGATATTGAACTAGATCAGTTCTTAAAATTGCTTCTTGTCTGATCTCATCTAGCTCATTCAACTGCTCCATTCTATGCTTTTGGGCTTCTGATAAGTCCATCCCCAACTGAACTTCTATCTTGAAGGTCTTGACTTGGAACTCAATGGGAGCAAGACTTCTTTCCCATAAACAAGTTCATAGGGAGAATGTCCTGTTGTATTTCTCCATGTAGTTCTGTAGGCCCACAAGGCTTCAGGAAGCCTTTCTGCCCAATCTCTTCTATGTAGATGAACAGTTTTGGTGATGATACTTTCAAGAAATTTATTTGTGGACTCCACTTGACCATTTGCTTGCGGATGGTAAGGAGTAGATCTTCTGTGCTTGATTTTGCATTCTTCCATCAACTTCTCCACCAAATTGGATGTGAATTGGCTCCCCTGATCTGTCACAATTTCTCTTGGAACACCAAAGCGAGTAAAAATATCCTCATAAAGAAAATGAACAACTGAATTTTCAGTAGCAGATACTAATGATTTGGCTTCTACCCATTTAGTAACATAATCAGTACAAACCAATATATACTTCTTTTGCTTAGATGGTGGATTAATAGGTCCAATGAAATCTAAAGCCCATTTTTCAAAAGGTTCAATGAGTACATGTGTTTGCAATGGCATTTCATTTGAAAGGGTAGGTTTCCCTACTCTTTGGCAGCTGTCACACTTTTTGACATATTGTTTTGCATCTTTGAAGAGGGAAGGCCAATAATATCCTAAAGAGAGGATTTTATAGGTCGTCCTTTTGTCTGCAAAGTGTCCGCCGCATGGTTCATCATGACATGCCTTAAGAATATCAGGCATTTCATCTTCCCTGACACATCTTCTGATCACAAGATCTGGCCCTATTTTAAACAATTCGTTAGAAATCCATGAATATTTTGAACTCTCCTGAATAATTTTTCGTTTTCACTTGGAAATAAATGTGAAGGTAGTTTTCCTGTAACCAAATAGTTAGCAATATCTGCATACCAAGGAGTCTTAATAGTTACTGCAAACAAGTATTCATCAGGAAACTTATCCTCTACAGGAGAATCTTCTTTAGTATTCTGAATCCTAGACAAGAAATCAGCTATTGTATTTTGTTTTCTTGGTCTATCCAACACAGTAATATTGAATTCTTGCAAAAGTAAGAGCCATCTTGTCACTCTGCCATTAGTAACAGGTTTGTTCATTAAATATCTAATTGCAGAATGGTCGGTATGAATAAAAGTTTCATAGCCTGTTATGTAATGTCTAAACTTATTAATTGCATGAACAACAACTAAAAACTCTTTTTCAGTCACAGTATAGTTCAACTCTGTAGGAGTCAAATTTTTACTGGTGTAATAAATGGCATAAGGAATTAAATCTTTTTGACCCAACACAGCTCCAAGAGCTGTATCTGAAGCATCCGTAGAAATATGAAAAGGAAGTTTCCAATTTGGTCCTCTCAAGATAGGTGCTTCGGATATTCTTGTTTTCAAAGTTTCAAAAGCTGATTGACAATCAGGATCCCATTTAAATTCACAGTCTTTTGTAAGCAATTTGAAGAGTGGAGATGCTATTTTATTGAAGTTTTCTATAAATCTTCTATAGTAACCAGTAAATCCTAGAAAACTTCTAACATCTCTTTGACAATTTGGAATAGGTAACTTGGAGATGACTTCAACTTTTGATCTATCAACCTTAATCCCATCTCCTGAAATATGATGCCCCAAAACAATCCCTTCAGTAAACATCATAAGGCATTTTTCATGGCTTAATGAAAGGTTTGTTTCTTTACATCTTATAAGAACTTTTCCAAATTTTCTAATGCCTCTTCAAATGAATTACCATAAACTGTAAAATCATCCATATAAACCTCTACACAATCATGGATTAGATCAGAAAAAATTCCTAGTACTGCTCTTTGGAATATTGCGGGTGCATTACATAACCCAAAAGGAAGCACTCGGTAGGAAAAATTTCCCCATGGACAAGTAAATGTGGTCTTATCTTGATCTTCAGGTGCTACCTGAATTTGATTATAGCCACTAAAACCATCCAAAAATGAAAAGTACTTTTTACCTGCTAATGTATCTAATACCTGATCGATAAAAGGAAAAGGAAAGTGATCCTTAAAAGTTGCTTTGTTCAATTCCCTATAATCAATGCATACCCTCCATTTACCATTCTTTTTAGGTACTATAACCAAAGGAGAAACCCATCGGCTATCTGAAATTGGATAAATGAAGTTTACATTGAGTAGTTTTCGGAGCTCTTCTTTCACTATCTCCCTAATATTTGGATTCATCCTTCTTTGAGGTTGTCTGATTGGTATACTGTTTTCCTCAACATAGATATGATGGATGCAAGTCTTAGGATCAATACCTTTCATGTCAGTATACTCCCATGCAAATGCAGTAGAATGTTTTTGCAAGATTTTGGTTAGTTCTTCTTGTTGTGACTTTTCCAAATGTTTATTGATATTCAATGTTTTTTCTGGAAAAATATCAATAGTAGAACTACCAAACTCTTCCATAGAGTAAAGAGACATTTGTCTTGATGATAAATATTCTATATCAGATTCCAACTGAAATTGTGTGGGGTCATATTCTGAAGATGTCTCAAAATTTTCTAATGTGTTCAGAATTTGACTATCCTCACTGATTTCAGAAATGGTAAAGACAGGTTGTAAAATGTTCTCATCATCGACCCATTCATTGTCTCCTACTTCTGTGATTGCTCTTGCTGGAGGATACAAATTGAATTTCTTTGTCAAATTACCATTAGAAATGTACATGTCCCCAGATCTACAACTAATAAAAGCATCAGCTGTGGCTAGCCAAGGTCTTCCTAGAATAAGTGGGTGCCCTCCTAGATTACTCTTGGGAGTCAAAATCATAAAATCTACTGGATATTCCCAAGAATCTAAGGAGACTGAAATATCTTCTAATATACCATCTGGTTTAATAATTGATCGATCTGCAAGTTGCAGTAAAGTACGTGTAAAAAGAAGGTTAGGAAGTTTTAGCTGTTCCATAGTCTGTCTACTCATAATGTTGATAGCAGCCCCTAAGTCAATCAATGTGTTTGGAATTTCTATCCCATTTATACGTGTCTTGACAATTGGACTTCCTGGATCTACATACTTCTACATGGTAATTTTTCCCATCATAATATTTGCAATCTTTCCTACCAGGTGGATTCTTCTTGTGTCTTTTAGTTTCCTTCCTGGTCTTTTGAAACTCAACTCCTTTATTGTTTTTGCTAGAATAGGAATCTCTCGAATGGCTTGTAGCAAGGGAATCTTGATACAGACATTCTTCAATTCATCTAGGAAGTCATAGTTAGGCAACAAGATTTGTTTTTCCACCCCTTTGTCAATTTGTAGTCTTTCAGGAAAAGGAGGTGTAGATGAAGATGCAGGTTGCTCAACTATAGGAGTTGTGGGTGTTAAATTTTCTTTTTCTTTTTGAATATTTGAATTTTGAAGAGATGCTTCCTCAGAACCCTTATTGACTTTAAGAGAGTCCTCCTCAGAGGTATCTTTCTCTTGAATATCTATAGAAGGTTTTTCTAAAACTCTACCAGATCTGAGTTGTACATCATTGAGAGGAACAATCATATAGGTAGGAAATTGTTGTCCTTCTACCATGTAAGTATTCTGAGGATTCTTATTATTAGGATTTGGCAATGGCTGAGCTGGAAGTTGATTTGTCTTTTGTTGATATGGGAGCATGAGTTGAGGATGTGGATTTTTTTGAGAAGGTTTTTGTTGTGGAAATGGCAATGAAAGTTGTGGATTTGGGTTTGGAAGTTGTGGAGCTTGTTGATTTTGAAAATATGGAGGATATTGATAAAATTGAGCAAATCTCCCATAAGGATTTTGCATCCCTTGTACCCATGGTTGATATGGATTCTGATGTTGGGGCCAAGGTTGTTTCCAAGGATTCCAATTTGGTGGGGTTTGAAAATTCATAGGGTTGTTAAACCCTTGAGTTTGTTGTCCCTGCCAAGGTCTTCTTGCAACAAAACAGAGAGATTCTACTGAATTTGGGTCTTCTTGAAAAACGGCTTTGAGTCCAGGAATTGAAGGACAATCCTTGATCTCATGATTCTCTGAGCAAATCATACATGTTTCTATAACTTTTTTATCCAAGGGACATTCCCTTAAAGCATGTTTCTTCCTACATTTCGGACAAAAGATGCCTAAAGCATCTGTTTCTGCTTTCTGCTTGTTTTGGATTTTAAGGGTGTCTAGTTGTTCACTAAGGCTCCCTAAGATATCAGTTTTGAACTCATCAAGCATATTACCAATCTCTGCCCTACTTACTGATCCAGTTGCAGATTTGTTAGCCCTAATAAGAGAAGGATCCCTAGGCCCTTTTTCTGTTTTAGATTTTCCTCTTGAGAGATGGACACATAGTTCTGTTATGTCACGAAGTGGAAGTTGAGAAATGTCTCCTTTCCCCATCATGTTTAAAATATCTATCCATTCATCTCTAAGGGCTTTTAATATGAGGGCTTTCAAGGTTTCATCATCTAAGTTGCTCATCTTTGCTCTTTTCAAGTTGTATTGAAATCTTTCAAGTAAGTCTTCCAAATTTTCATCTTCCTTTTGCATCATTTTGAATACCTCATCCTTGTGATTGGTGGGCATACAATAGTCCAAGTATCTATCCAAAAATGTTTGTTTCATATCATTCCAAGTCTTAATAGATTGAGTGGCTAATCCCATGAACCATTTCAAAGCAGATCCCTTCAATGTTGAAGGAAACATTTTGAGTTTTTGAGAGTCTTCCATATAGTCATAAGTTCGGCACACGACTTCAAACTCAAACAGAAATGTTTCAGGATCCTCACTTCACAATCCATAAAAATTAGGGAGAACAGATGGTGAGATATTTTTCATTGTTGCATGAGTTTCCTCATCAACTATAGGGAATCCAAGCAAGTTGTCTCCTTCCCTATTTCTACCATTATTTCCTTCACCATTGTTGTCTCCATTGTTTCCTCCTCTTCTACCTCTACCTCTACCTCCATCTATTACTTCCTCCGCCATGATAGTTTCTTTAGAGTCCTTAAATTCCTCTAGTTTTTCTACCAAGGGAGAATGAGAGAAAGTATCTTTGTTTTCTAAATGGGATTGAGTAGGTGGTATAGGAGAATCCTCTAATTCAGCTGTTCCCTGACTTCCAAAAATCTTAAGGCTAGGGGTAGATGGTGGTGAATCTGGTCTATGCCTTGAAGAAGATGGAGTTGTGAAAATCGAACTCTTGGCTTTAGCTATAAACCTTCCCCTAGAATCTCTTGCTCTATGCATGTCATTTTTTATTTTATTTTTTTATTTTATTATTTTTTTTATTTCTCAAAAAGTTGGGCTAATAATCCTCTTTCTGATCTTCCAGGTCACACTAGGTGCAAGAAGAGAGCATACTTAAGAAATTACTAAACCAATAACTCTCTTTTCTGATCCTCCAGATCACACTAGCTGCAAGAGGAGAGCATACTTCAAGAAGTTATCAAGTTTTCCCTTCTTTTATGATTTTGTGTTTTTTTTTTAAGAAATTGGCTACCTATTTACACTTCCCCGGCAACGGCGCCAAAATTTTTGGTCAATTTAGTGTATCCTAAATTGCTGCATTTAATTTTTCAATCTGGGAATCGTAAGCTGATGAAGTGCGGCGCACTATATGTGCAAGATAACCTATTTCTTAACTTTTTGTCATTTTTGGTTTTCTAAAGTGAAATGGAAATTCTAAAATAAGAACAAGTATGGTTATATTTTTTCAAGGAAATGATATCCCCTAAATGATTTACCAACTTGAAACTTAAAAAGGAATTTGAAATATTCAATGACAAAACTTGAAAGGAAATGAAAATGTACTGCTGAAATGAAAAGATGCTGTAAGTCTAATAAATCAAAAACAGTGAACTAGTGAGCATGAAACTAAACTATTCTTGCTGCTGTCTAAACAAAAAGAAAACTGTCTAAACAAAAAGAAACTATGCTTAAAGAAATTCAAAATTGCAACAAAGTAAATCTAAATCAGATTACATCAATTTATCTTCTGATCCTTCATCATTAGTCCAGCTATGATTTTCGGAAGTAACCATAAACAACTTGAGTAACTGATATCTAACTTGCAGAAAGGAAACTAATATCAAACTACACATTTCATAATACAATCCCTCACCATCAGTCCAGCTGTGGCTTTCGGAGGCAACTGAAGATGTTATGAGCAGTTTAATATATCTAAATTTGCAGAAAGGAAACTAATACTAAACTACACATTTCATAGTACAATCCCTCACCATCAGTCCAGCTGTGGCTTTCGGAGGCAACTGAAGATGTTATGAGCAGTTTAATATATCTAAATTTGCAGAAAGGAAACTAATATCAAACTACACATTTCATAATACAATCCCTCACCATCGGTCCAGCTGTGGCTTTCGGAGGTAACTGAAAATGACATGAGCAATTTAATATATCTAAATTTGCGAAAGGAAACTAATACTAAACTACACATTTCATAATACAATCCCTCACCATCGGTCCGAAATTTGTGGCTTTCGAAGAGCAGCGAAGATGTTATGAAGCGATTTAATATATCTAGAAATTTAACTATTTGAAACAAATAATAAGCGAGTTAAACAAGCAATACGAAATGGCTTAAACTAAAACACATTGCGACGGAACAATGTTAATTCCATGTCATTAGTCAAAAAGCTATGAAAATGCATTGAGCTCTATAACTTTGAAAGCAAGTACAGTCGGTAGTTAACAACATAAAACACGAAAGACAGAAGTGAAATGGAAAGCAGGAAAGTTTATAAACAGAAATGAAAAAAAATGAAATGTATAAACATGTGAATGGATTATGGCACAATGAGCTTTAAAGAAATTAAATAAGAACTATACACTAATGCACAAAACCTTAGCTGATCAGGGGCCCTCTACACCATCCTTGGCAACGATCTTCAAGTATGAATTAAGTTGGAAAACAGATTCTTCTTATATTAAAATGCAGTCATAACAGTATGGTAGTATTACGGCGCAAGTGCAGCGTAATTACATTACAGAGCAGACTAATAAAAGATAACAGAGACTAACATCGACTAACTCTATATGCGTATGCAAACGCGTTATATATAACCAAAGAAATATAACTGTCTCCTAAAGTTTATGCTGGTGGAGAACACGTAGACCATTACGTCCACGGATCTAGGATCATGGCCGTGTTGGAAAATAAATCTATGAGAAGTGGATGCTTGAATTCGACTATGGAGCCATATACAGATGTCGACTTGTCCTCCGCAACTCGGAAACGGCCATATGAACCTTTACGTGACACGGAACGAGAGACATCCAGTAAGACTCCATGGTTGACTTCCATGTGGACGCCTTTGACCGCGGCTTCTTTGGACGAGTTTGCTTGAACCAACAGGACACGAACCATGTCCACGTCATTCCTGACCTGCCCATGTGGCTCGTTTCCCTTGTAGACACCTGTAGCATAGAGTTTCACAAAATAGCTGCGGAAAGTTGCAGCAGCTGCGGAAAGTGGCAAGATTCCGCAGCTGAATGAACAAAATCTAAATCAAATAGCAAACACAAAAATATAATTAAAAACCATGTTAGATGCTCTTTTGCAAATGATATTTGACAATTTGGGAGGTTCAGGTGAGTGAAAAAGGTATAGAAAAGTGTATGGAAAAGATGTAGATTTGAGACTCAACACAAATCTCTTTACAAAATTTATCTGTCCTAAAAATGACTGCATGGATTTCTTGTTATATGGAAAAGGGATATTAGAAATCTCCTTTATTCTCTTAGGGTCAATATATATGCCATCTTTAGATAAAATAAATCCTAAGAGTTTCCCTTCATTAAGAGCAAAGAATGATTCTTTTGGATTCAATGAAATGCCATACCTTTTACATCATTCAAAGATCTGTTTTAAATCATGTAGATGGTTATTTATTTTCTTTGAAAAGACAATTATTTCATCCAGATAGACAACAACTGACCTATTAATCAAACCTTTGAAAGCTATATCCAGGGCTCTTTGGAAGGTAGCTCTAGCATTTATTAAACCAAAAGGAATTTTTTGATAGGCATATGTTCCCCATTTGGTTCTGAATATGGTTTTCAATCTATCATCGGGATGCACCAGTACCTGATTATATCCTTAAAAACCATCAAGAAAAGACATTAATTCAGAACCTGCTACTGCTTGAAGTATCTTTTCCATTGTAGGTAATGGGAAATTATCCTTTTGACATGCCTTGTTGATATTTCTAAAATATATACAAATCCTAATATATCCATTCTTCTTCCTAACAGGTACCAAATTCGAGACCCAATTCGAATGTCTAGCAGGGAAAATAATTCTAGCTTTCAAGAGTTTATTCAATTCTGTTTTAATATGACTTTCCAAGTTGGGATGAATCTTCCCTAGCTTTTGTTGAACTGGTTTTACATTGGAGATTATTGGAATTATATTCTGAATGATAGAAGTATCATAAGTTCTCAAGTCTTCGTAATTCCAAGAAAAAACACTCTTGTATTTGTTTAGAATTTTGATGAAAGCAAACCTTTCTTCTTATGTTAGCCCGAGTCCTAGATTGAAATTTTGTGGTTTAGATTCAGTACCAAGATTTATCAACTCAAACTTTAAAGTGGAACTTTGAAGTTTGGCATTAGTAACCTTTTTGAATCTATCTTTGATATCATAGAGATCTTCAAGTTTTACCATAGATTTCGAAATAGAATTTTCATCGTTTTTTTATTTTATTTGAAGATAATTGATCACTTTCATCAACTATTTGATCATCATAAGATTTCTCTAAGTTTAAGAAGTTCAGGATATATTCATCATGATTAAACACTCGCCAGTTGGTAACATTGTCAGGGACAGATGGTCAAAATATTAATTCAACTGAAAACCTATCTAGACTATAATCCTCAACTGGAAGGAGTTTAGAAGCAACATTAGCTAATAAATCAGCTGCTGAATTCTGAGATCTAGGAATAGGGGAAATATTGAATGCTAGAAAACGAGTTGTAAGATCTTGAACACAGGTTTGGTAATGTTTAATATGACATGAAAGACAATGAATAGTATTTCTTACTTGCATGATGACAAATTCAGAATCACCATATACCTTCAGATATTTAACATTCAACCCTATTGCCTTTTAAAGTCCTTGAATCAAGGCTTCATATTCTGCAATGTTATTTGTACACTTAAATTCTAATCTGCATGACAACATAGTTTTCTCCCCTTCTGGATTAACTAAAATACATCCTGCTCCTGCACCATCATTGGACTTTGATCCATCAAAATATAAAGACAAAAATTAAGATTTATCTACAGATTTATTTACAGATTGATCAACAATATTAATACATCTTGAATTATCAGTGTGTGATAAATTTTCAACTTGTGAAGTAAAACTATTTACAGAGAAAGGTGATTGTTGAGCATTAAAATTTCTGAAGAATGATTTGACTGAGTAATTTCAAAGAATGTTATTATTGAAAGCTATAGGTTGATTTTCCTATTCAAACTCTGTTACTGTATGAGTCATGTGTTTCTCCCGCTCAATCTTAATTTGATTAGGTTTCCATTTATAGGGAAGCCACATGTGAGACCAATCGGTAGAAATGTATCCATGGAGTTTTTCAGACCAATCCCTACTTAAGATCAAACCATAAAACTCAGGGATGTCAGAAATAAATATATCAATTCTCTAAACTATTCTTGGATCAGCTGCTAACCTAATAGTGACTGAATTAATCTCTCCTAAAACTTGCACTTTGGTTTGATCTAATTGGACAATATGAACTGTAGATTTTTGGGGTTCAATGTTTAATTTAGAGCATACTAAGGCTGGCATTATGTTTGATGATTCCCCTGAATCTATCAAGCAGTTATGTAAATTCCTATTACAGATCTCGTAAGTTAAGAGGAAAGGAGGTGTCTATGAATTAGATCTATCTCCAATTAAAAGAGTATCAGTAGCATCTACTTTATCGAATGGCTTACCTGATACTTTGGCTGCTTTGGATATCACGCCATTTAGGAGGGGAGAAGCAGGCACTGCATTTAATTCTTTCAACAACAGCTTATGTTGATGCTTGAGCTTGCTGATTTCATGTAAAGAAATATTTTCTCTAGTCTTCTTCATATCTTCTATAATGTTATAATCCATAGAATCAGACACTACTAGCATTTTAGATGTTGAAGGAGAATTAGAAGACGATGATTGATGTTGGGTAGGAAAAGGAGAAGCTTTCTTTATAGGAGTTTTATCTTTAGTAATCAGAGTTGAATTTTTCTTCTTGGGAGATGTTTGAACAGGTTCTGCTGCACTCTTACTTCTTGTACTCACTGGGAGAGCTTCTTGTTCATTTTTGTTATCTGAGTTAGGAAAAATAAAATCCCACATCCCATGGCATTCAACTAATTCTTCTTCTTCATCTTCCTCTAAATCTGACTCTACATTAGATATTGCATTAGGTGGTTTAGATTCAGTTGTATGATTTCTTTTAAAATTCCTAAAGGCCCTTTTAGTGGAAGTTTCAGCTACCTATTTCTTAATTTCAACCATTTCATTCGACATAGTCTTCAGGAATTTTTGTAATCCTTTCATACCATATGGATATCTAGGTGCTTTCTTCTTCGAATCATCTTTGAAACTAACTTTTTTGGATTGTCTCTCCTCATTAGCATTCTTTTTATCTAAAGCGATGATATGTTTTTCTACTGCAATTGTTTCCTTCATGTTTTCGGCTAGTGTAGGTTTAGCAGCTCTATCTACAAAGATGGCTATGTTTGAAGGCAAAGCAGATATATACCATTCACTTCAGACTTCTTCACTAGGTTTTGATGTTGCAGGAATTTTATTCAATAGCTTGTTAAATAGGGAGTTGAAATATTTGATGAGTTCTTTGGATTCTGATTTCAAATTAGAGAGATCATTAATCAGAGTTGTTATTGACCTATCATCTCCGAATTTGGTTAGGAATTGTTCTTGAAAAATATCCCATCTAGTAATGGATCCTGATGGTAATGAAAAATACCAAGATCCTGCTGCTCCTTGCAAATTTTATGGAAATAGTCTGACCATGGCATCTTCTTGTGTTACTCCATTTAAATTTACAGACAACATGAAGTTGTTAATGTGTTCTTTAGCTAGTATGCCAAGGTCGGGGCTAAACTTTGGTAACCATTTTTCAGGATTAGCTGGTAATTGAATCAAAGGTGCAGGCATTGAAACAGCTTCGGGATTGGTCCATGGTCTCTGTTCCATGGTTGTATGAATAATAGAGGAAGTTGGAGGAACAGTTGAAATTGTTTGAGTAGGTGTTTTTGAAACAACTGTACCTTTCTGGATTGTGATCTGAAGTTGGGAAGTAGATGGCAATGATACAAAAGATGTAGAAGATATTGATGAAAGAGTCTCACTATCTGACTCAGAAGGTGTTTTTCTAGCTCTTTTTCAACTGGGTAGAGGAAGTTCAGTTGGTAAAATACCAAGTTTTTCGCTCTGCAGTCTAGTAAGAGGCTGAGAAGGAATATATTGTGAAGTAACACTACCTTGGGATAGCTCATATTCTTCTTGCGATAATGAAAACCCTTCAAGTTTATGAATTAACAATTGTACCTCAGAAGATTCAAAAGATGACTCCTCTGATATATTTAGGGTTTTGGCAGTGGGTGTAGTAATTTTATTTTCAACTTCTTCCCTAGAGATTTCAGATGAAGGAGAAGTTGAAGAAGGTGATGAGAGTGAATTGCTCTTGGAATGGCCTGTGGATTTGGATTTACTTGCCATTCATAGCTTAGGCCCTCCTTCTAGCGCCAAAAATGTTGAAGCCTCTGAAATCCTAGCTTCAAACATTGGGGAAACCACCCGGTCCGGACCTTGATATAGCTCCTTTTCCATTTGTGATAGTGGCTCCGACTGGATAATATGGGACCAGTTTCCAAATAATAAATGAAATGAGTTGATAATGGGGTGTTTTTATAATGGATGGTGAAATTTGATATTTAATCTACTTCTTGATAAATAAAAATAACTCTAAACTAACCCGGGTATTTAAAGATGAACGCGATTTAAGAATAATTTCAATCAAACAAATAATCATAAAGATGACTTATTTATTTCAAAGAAAGATGAGATTTTATATGATGATAACTTTGTTTAAGAAATTAAACAGAGTTAGAATAACGTATCGTATTCATAAATTTATATTTCTATATTGTCTATACATACTATGGAAGATAACATTTCTATATTTTCATAAATGATATAACAGAGAAATTTTTTAGAAACATATATATATAAACAATAGAAATTTTAATAGGAATATTTCATCGCATAAGTAAAATGAAACAAGAATGATAGAAATACCAGATACATTTAAAATTCTCTGATGCAATTGATACTCTGATCCTGTTCTTTCACTTAGAACTATCTCCAAGACGTAAAAGCGCAGACTCTTAAAAATGATTCCTCATAAAATCACAGAATGTGATCCATCATAAAAATAATATATTTAGAAGTAAAGTAGTGTATCTTCCAAGTCAAAAATTATTAAAAATTCAAGACCCCTTTCTAATACATGAAAGGGGTTTAAATAGCACTAAAAATCCTAATAAACTATCCTAAACATCGCTTAGATGCTGTTGTGAATACCAAATCATGAAAGTTGGGAATGAGATTTTACAGAAATATATTGGCGGTTCCCATCAGAATAGATCTTAGATACTTCCTACGTATCTGGTGTGTGCAGCTAGAATATCGATAACATATCTTCGACTTCTGGCGGATGAATCAAACGAGAATGTAGTTGACCGGTGTAGGTGGCATCAGAAAATTCTGAAATCATATTAGCAATAGCATGGGAGAGGAATTTCATATTCAATTGTTGGTTGTGTGGTTTGACTAGATATGACCATAATGTATCCCATGTTAGCTCTTTTATTGCATCAATTTTTTGGTACCTGCTTTTCAATTATTTCTCCCATTGTTTTTCTAACTCTTTGACCTTCAGAAGTTGTCCTGGAATGTGATCAGAGATTAAGTTAGCAGTATGTAGGTTATCATTGATTAACTCTACCACATTGTTCATTAAAATTCTTGCCTTGGAAATTTCTCTCTCTGTTTTAATTAATTGTGCCTCCCACTCTGCAAACAGAATTTCTTTATGTGCTTCTTGAATTTTAGGAAAATTAGCTGCAATTCCTTGATTTGTTTCTTTCCATGTGAGAAATCCTGAGATTTTCTCATCGGCATCTTCAAATTCAAGTCTTGAGTTTGTTGTTTTCTCTGCAAGCGACATGGTTATTTCACATAAAGGATCAACCATTGCTATCTTCTGAGATAAAATATCAAGCTGTAATGATAACATTTTATTTGATTCAAGGGATTCCTTCTTGAATTGATCTACCTCAAGATAATCTTTAAATATTTGCAATTTTTCTTGCAATATTGCATTATGTTCCTCCTTGGCCTCTTTTTATTTTTGAATAAATGTCTGTAATTTGTTTACCTCTTGGGTCAGTTGTTGTTGTTTTTGTATAGCTTGTTGGTCAAGCTTTTGTCTTTCAGAATTTAATTGTCCTTTAAGTTCTTCATTCTGTTGTCTTTCTTCAACTAATTGTTTCTCTAGATGCACTATTCTTTGGTCTTTTTCCTTTATTAACAAATTTACCTCTGAAGCTTTATCTATGGTTGCTTCTGTATAGGCTCCTGCATACTAAGATAGTTTTGTTAAGTCCTCTGAAGGATCAATCTTGGAGTTTTTCCAAACAACATCCATCAATTCAGCTTGGGAAGATGATAATAGATTGTGGTCCAGTTTTATTTTCTTTCTTTGCCTCTTAACCACGGCTCTATGTTTTGGACTGTAGAAAATGTCCAAGGGTGGTATATCTTCAACTTTTAACACAATCTCCTCAAATGGATTCTCAGGAATAATTTCAACATCTAGAGTGTTGGTATTACTATCTGTCTCTTTAACTGTGATGATAGATGTCTGTGTTGTATTCAGCTTCTGAAAATCATTATGTCCTTGGATCTGTTGATCAAACTGTTCACCTTCTTTTGAATTAACATGTATATCAATATTGGAGGAGTTGCCAGCTTTCTTTCCTATGTTTACTTGTTCAGTTTGAGTATCACTCTTTTTGCCCTTTTCTTCTTTTTGATCTTCTTGGGATAGCAGAGGAGTTGTTTGTAGTTGGTCAAGAGGGATTTTTAGTAACCTCTTATTCATGTTTAGCATGAATTTCTCCATATCGCATGTTTCCAGTTTTGAACTTTTTTGTTGTTGAACCTGTGCAAAACCTTCAGATGAGACAAATAGGTCATCGAAACTATCATCTTCATGTTCAAACTTGGAAATTTGTACCGTAGATGTAACATTAAGGGAAATTTTCTTCAGATCATATTGCCTTGGGGCGATGAATGCTAGTTTGAGTTGTTTAATTTTAAAGTCCTCTTTCTCTGCATGCTTGAAATCATTGAAAGTGTAAGATCCACTTTTGAGAGGAAATGTAGGCCACATTTGTTTCTTGGAGGTCTTAAGATTCCTGGACAAACCATTCTCTGTAATATGATAGGAAATTTCCTGAGCCAGTAATTTATCAGGAATGTATAGAGGCAAAACATGAGGGCTGGTTACACTTCTGAATATTCGGATGTAAATGAAATTCTCCTCTCCAAACCAGTTTCCAATTAGGGTTAAGTCAAGGTTGGCCTTATTTGATAGCCATGGGGAGGATTTGTTAAAAATGGCTTGATGAATGGGCATCAGAAATCCATGGCAAATCTTATATACAAGGTTTCTGTAATGGGCTTTCCACAAATATTTATGATAGATATGGATAGGAGTGGGGTCCTGAGGAGTCCATTTCCATCCAAAAATGGGAAATTCGAAATTGAAGCATACGGCATCTATAATGTAAGCACGCAGATGAAATGGAGGTGTCGTTCCGGTAGACATATGCCTATTCCTTCTATAATCAAGAATTTTATTTTCTATCTTATAGGATAGGATGACTGAAAAATCCATAATATAAGAATTCACAACGGTTTCAATCAGAGAAACCATTTCAATAGAAAACCTTGCAGAATTGGCAAACCTGAACAGTCTACATATCATGGTAGCAGCGTAGCAATAGGGAGGTGCTAGAGATTCTACAGAGTACATACCTAAGGATTCATGTTTGTGTTTCTCTGGAGCTTGCCTCCATTCTCTAATAGGGTCTGACACTATTTCATTTTTTGAAGCGAAATCCTCTAGAAATTCTTTGTTGTAGATCTTCTGAGACTCTGGTAGCATGGAAAATTTTAGGGGCTAATATTCGCAGGTGGGCTAATTTTCCATGGTTTTTCCAAAGAAAAGATTCGCCAATTTCCATTTTTTTATAAAAATGATTCACCCAAATTTTACAATATAAAATTATTTTACGTTAAAAATCGCCAACATTATATAGACAATATATATAATATTATTATAAATTTGAATAATTTTACAAATACATCAATAAAAATTTTATAGTTTGCATATTAGGGACTGGTGAGATTCGCCAATTTTTTAAACATCAAGATAATTTTCCATCCTTAAAATTATCCCTGTCTGGTAGATGATACATTGCCTTGATATCCTCTGATTTAAAAGATCCAAACATCTTCCCATTATCTGTGAAAAATGTTGTCTGTGATGTTTATGCCCTCTATTACCCATCGTACTAAATCATAGTATGGAAATACATTTTCTCGAGCCACTACTCTATGAAGATAAGATTCTGCCAGTTCTTTGAGGGGATTATCTTCTGATTCTAAGTCCTCATCTGGCACTGTCACTTTTTCTTCTGTCACAATGGGATTTTCAACATCGAGCATATTATAAAATTCTTGCCAAGACATCTTTCTGAGATCAAGGCATGTAGTATTGGTTTTTAACTTAACTTTGGCCAGCTTTTCCTTTGGGGTGGTGGTAACCTTTGCTTTCTTAAGCTTCTTCGACATTTTCTCTTACTGGAAGCGCTTTAACAGGTCTGCGAATAGGAGGAATAGCTATTCTACAGATCTGTAAATAAGTGGGAATTGATGGAATATTCTCTTAGAATCGTAAGGAAAATAACGAAGAATTAACAGCGTCATATAAAAAAGGAAATCATTTAAAGCAACGTCATATATTGAAAAGAAATAATCTGCAAAGGATTTCGTTCATAAATTAGACTTAATTATCTTCATCTTAAAAATTAAATGCCTTTATGGAAAGTCACATCGCGCATTCTCATTTGAGTTAAATTTCATAACTTATCTGATTTTCGATCATTGACGATCGTACATCGGGGATCGGAAATTTCAAAGTCTTGTGTTGGGGCCCTTGTTTTTGGAAACTTGTTTGGAATATTTTTCATTTTGAATAAAGGATGGCCTTTTTAAGTTGCGGCAAGATGACACATGGAAATTGCGACCAAGTCGCAACTACAGCAAGCTGCGGAGCTATCAAGGTGGCGCAGAAGCAAGAGATAGCTGAAGAAAGCAGATGCATGAGGATATACTGCAGAAGATAGAAATTGGAACACACAGATAACAAGAGAGAAGATTGAAGCAGCTGAAGAAGAACGAAAAGGGGAACTTAAGTTGCGAAAGTGGGTGGATAAATAGCAGTCACCCGGCCGAGAAGAGAAAAAATGCAACAGGAGATGGAACGCAGAGCGACTGAAGGATATCAGCCAGGATATCTCTGTAGTTCCTAGGGCTCTCTCATTTACCTTTCTAACTATGTAAAGCATATGTATCAGACTGTAAGCTCTCCTTGCGAAAGCTATGTAACGATGGTTGGGGATGAATATATCAATACAATTGCAGGTTACCAACCTACTGTGTAATTCTTATGCATGCATGATGGTTGTGATGTTTTAAAATTTTAGTTGCTTAATACATGTTTATGCTCTGAATGTTCTTGCGGATATATCTATGATTATGCAATATGTTTAATGGTAATCATGAGTTGTGGATCCGTTCCTTGATATCGATCTATTCCCACCCTGCATGTGGTTGCGGCACGCCTCGGGCGAGACTCTCTGCTCTCCGGAGTAGGGTGATAATGCCGGCGTGGTTCTAGACTACAACGGATTCCCTTGTTGGCCACAACTCCTGAACCTGGGTCTTTCCCGCGAGACCTGATTCCTCGCCAACAAATGGTTCCAGTGTCGGGACCTGCATGATATGAGGGGAACTAGATCATGGTCTCAAGGATCTATGAAGGTGAAATACAGCGATGGTGGGATAATCATCTCGACCAATTTATTGCTCAGCAAGCAGAGTTGACCAAGCAGAAGGAGGCGGTGATCAAGGAGCTCGTTCTTTTCTCAGATTCAGCCAGCGATACATACGAGATCCTCTGGGGGAAGTTCCCTAGTGACCTCTATAACTGGTTGCAGAGGTTACAGATGAAGGTGCCTAGGGATAGCTCGCGGAAGATAAACCGCAAGTGTGTGCACGGGGATCTGGTGGCTCTGCATCGGTTGGACAATGAATTGACCCGCGCGGTGGATTTTTGGGTAGAGACCACTTTGAACGGGTATATTGTAGATTTTGCTGCAGAGTGCTACCAATCCTTCTCGAAGGCTGAAGCTATTTTCCGTTCTGGGTTAAGAGGGAAACTTCTCAAGGAGATTCCACTGTGGATCAAGGCCCTGATGGTGGACGAAGGGCTGGTGGAATTTCAAAAGTCGAGCATGGAAGCGTAAGCCCCTAGTGCTGGGGGGAGGGCTGAAGGGACCAATGCTACGTAGAATGTGAGGCGGAGAGTGGGGAATGGATGTTGAAGCTGCACGAAAGTTGAGGGAGCAACGTGCACATCGGCAGGCGCAGATCGCCGATAGGTGGCGAAAACGGGTGATGCGGGATTTGAAACAAAGGGAAACCGATAGGAAGAACCAGAAGGAGGTGCCTCAGAGGATAGGAGTTATGGACGCAGATACCCAAGAAAAATAAGGGACCGCTGTGGGAGTGCGGCCGGTGCATGGGAGCCCAGCTAAGCGAGAAAGGGAGATGGTGACTGATGAAGACGATGCAGGGATGCAGCGCGAAGAAGGTTCCGATGGCGAATGGTACGTCGCAATGCAGCGGTTGTTTCAAGAGCGGACGACATTCATTTCTCTAGGCATCCCTGGTTCCCACACTCTGCATGGCAAGGATCCCTACCTTCCCCTGGTAATTTATCAACCTTTAGGTAATATTTTCATTAAGTTACAAGCATTAAGTCAGTTGCATAGCAGTTCATTGTTGACGGTGACTAGTGGGACTAGCAGCGTCACTAGTAGCATTGCATTCCCCAGTGGGACAGTTACGCAACCGGGACCCGGAGGATTTATCCTAGTCAACGCTCCGTAAGTGAATATGGCTGGGTCCTTCACCCGGTATCCAAAATTCTCTGGTCGAGGCAACGATGATGTAGAACAACATTGGTATCTCTGCGAAGCCATATGGAGGGCTCGCCAGACTCCAGATGCAGGGAAGCTAATAGAGTTCCAAACCACGCTCAAAGAGAGAGCTCTGTGGTGGTTTATCAAATGGTTTGAGGCCCATCCTAATCCAGTACTTGCAGATGTGAAGCGGGATTTTGTCCGCAAATTCAAGTTACCCCAGACAGACTAGCAGGGTCTGTCCGAGCTCTGGGAGATTAAGCAGAAAGAAGGAGAGACCGCATGGGATCTGATGTAGCGCTTCAAGGACGCGATCGGGAAGCTCAGCTACCCGATTGATCCAAACCATCAGAGGGACTGGTTCATTAAGGCTCTGCTTCCCTTGACACGAACCCCCGTCACACAGAAGAAGATTGACAACTTACAGGATGCTTTAGAACAGGCCATGAAAATAGAGGCCATGGCGGGCTACCCTCAGGAATATCACGGGGGGTCGGCTCCGTAGGATCCTTCCTTAGTGGGGCTATAGCATCAGATCGCTAGTCTGACAGAGAAGCTCAAGGAGATGCAACCTATAAGACCAGCCAGGCCGAATGTTTGGTGCACTCACTGCCTGGTCGAAGGCCACGTCGCAACTAAATGTCCTAGGCTGTAGGGTGCGGGTGTGGGACCCTCTGTTGCGGCAATCCAGGGGGGTCCACCCACGGTGGGTGGCGCAGCAATGAGTCCGCATGGGGTATACCCGCCGCAACAGCCCTATGCAGGGTTCCCACCTCAACCGAATGCAACCCCCACGGAATACTGCGAGATTTTCCGGACGATGGGACATCCACCTCGGATGTGCCCGATACTACAGAAGTACTCCACCATCCCAAACAACGTATATTGTGAGTTTTTTGTTTCCACGACTCATAACACTGAGCAGTGCAGGGCTCTCAACGCACTTGCGGATAGATTGGACCGTCCCTCCTACAGGGTGAACGAGGTTTCCAGGGGAAGAGGCAGCGGTATGCGCAGAGGTCGCACAGGGGGACGAGGTCTGGTGAAATGTTACAACTGTGACCAGGAGGGTCACGTGGCTCGGGAATTTCCCCTACCGCGACGTCCTTGGTGTTCCCAGTGCCGCGTGAATGCCCATGCAACAGAGGACTGTCCATAGCTCATCAAGAAGTGGGAGGAACGGGCGCGGCAGAGGGGAACAAACTTGGTAAATTCAGAGCCGTGAGGGACCGCGACCCCGGCCATGCAGGATGTCACGATCGTGACGCAGGGTTGCAAGAAGACGAGTGAGGACGCCCATGGTAGGGAGTCGGTCCGGGCTATTCGACCTGCCTCCCCCAAACAACTGATCCAGCCAGACGCGCAGAAGAAGTACTTTCAGGAGGCTATGGAGGCCTTTTCTCAGCTGTGGGAAGCCGGGGGCCTTGAGGTACCCCCGACAAATGGTTCTGGTGAACAGAGCGCCATGGGGACCTTGATTGAGGAATGGCTTCAGCTGTTCCTCAAGATTGTTGATGATGCTTCGATGCGGGACCAGCTCAAGCGTACCCTGCAAGACACACTGCAAGGAAGTACAGAGCAGAAAGACTTGGATAACACAGCACCCCAGTATGTGCAGTGCGTCAAGCGGAACAAGCGACGAACGGGAAAAGAGTTCCGGCTTAACACGCAAGTTGCGGGATTTCAAATCAGCGATACCATGCTGTATTTGGGGTCCGACATCAACATCCTACCGCGGAAGACGTGGGAGGCTCTTGGAAGGCCACGGATGACCTACTCGCCAATCCAACTCAGAATGGTGAACCAGTACTGCATTCTAACAATCAGCCGACTCAAAGGTGTTGAGGTCGACATTGCGGGGGTGAAGACCTACACAGATTTTGAGGTTATCGATATTACGGGCGACAATGATCCTTATCCTACCCTGCTAGGCATCGATTGGGCTTTTGAGAATTACGCCATCATCGACCTCAAAAAGGAGCTGATGATCTTCAAGGATGGGGAGGTACGGGTCACCCAGCCCCTCGACCTGTATCAAGGTCCGCGATACACCGAAACTGTGGACAACCGGGTGGACGCGCAGATGATGGATCACCTTTATCAGATGACTGCAGGGAAGCGAGACGACTATATCAACCTGACCGCAACAGGCTCTGTTAGCTGGCGCAGTGTCCAGAGCTCGGAGTTGGGTTCAAAACTTGCATGGGACAACTGGCAGCAGGGTGGGTACGAGACCAATATGCGGAGATGTGCCGCCATTGCGCGCGTCTGTTGGATCGGTGCCGAGTTCAGGGAATACCCCACCCTGACAAACATGTAGGTTTTCAATACCTTTATTGCAAAGGTGGAAGACACGGTTCCAGAAAGCCGTAGAATACCACTTTTGGACGTCGCACTGCAGTCCACATCAGCAAGGTGGTGGAGGAACCACCGCACCACCTTGTCGCGGTGGAGTTGCGCGACTCAGGCTTTGAAGGCATGGTTTAAGGAAGACGAAGGCCCCCGAAGTGGGCACAGGTATAAGGGGACTTCCGACCTGCGGGACCACTTGAGGAGCTGTGAGGAACAGTGGCAAGGTCTGGGTTACCCGCAAGAGCTGTGGGTACATCGATTTATCCACTCCCTAGATACAATCCCCCAGGCCTGGTACTTGGAAGAAGAGCGGAAACGAGGAACCCGCTCTTGGTAGGAAGTCACGGACAAGTTTGTCCGGTGCTTCTTGTTCGAAGGGGAGACAGAGCAGGAATCTCGGGCACTACAAGTGATCAAGGAGGTCCTGTTTTTCCATGACCACGAGGCCGAGGGGGCCACGGTTGCGTCATGTCCTGAGGCCAGGCGCAAGTTGGTTTTCCAACGGATTGACGGAGATCCAGACGATGACAGTTTGGAGGACTTCAGGCACCTGTATTTCTAAGAAAAGGAAGGCGAGCGGAACATCAACAAAGAACCGACCACCGAAGGCATCCATTTACAGCCGCTGAAGACCAAGAAGGTAAACATTGGTATGGCTGAAAAGCCCAAGTTGGCTACTGTTGGAGATTACTGGGACGAGGAGACGACAAAGGAAATTTTCAGCCTCCTCCAAGAATACGAAGACTTGTTCCCTTCATCGGTGGCAGATCTGAAGGGCATCAAGGGTGGCCTCGAAGAAATGCGCATTGTGTTGAAACCGGATGCCCGACCCGTAAAGCATCGACCCTACCGGTTGAACCCACGAATCAAAGAAAAGGTCAAGATGGGGATTGACAACATGCTGTCCGCAGGTCTCATCTTTCCAGTGGAAGAAGCAGAGTGGGTGAGCCCTATCGTCATTTAGAATAAGAAGGACAAAGCGGAGATACGCGTCTGTGTCAATTACAGAAGTCTGAACAATGCCTGCATCCATGATCCGTTTCCCACTCCTTTTAGCGATGAAGTCTTGGATCATGTTGCGGGAAATGAAGCTTATTCCTTCACAGATGGTTTTTCGGGCTACCATCAGGTGCGCATTGCGGAGGAGGACAAAGCCGAAAATGACATTCACCACCGAATGGGGATCATTCACATACCACGTAATGCAGTTTGGATTGAAAAATGCTCCGGCCGTGTTTTCCCGGATTGTTATTGCTGCTTTTCAAGAGTACATCCACAATTTCCTGGAAGTCTACATGGACAATTGGACTGTCTACAGTCTGCTGAAGAAACATGCCACCCTGTTGCGGATTATGTTTGATCGGTGTCACCAGTTGCAGATTTCCTTGAACTTGAAGAAATGTATTTTTACAGTTCCTTTCGGCACGCTGCTAGGACACGTGGTGTGCAAGCAAGGGGTTTGTGTCGACCCTGCCAACGTCGCCGTAATAGTCCACATGGAAGCCCCCGAAATCGTGAAGCAGTTGCGGGCACTGCTCGGGCACGCAGGGTATTACAGGCGGTTTAGCTGCAACTACGCAAAGATCACTGCCCCTTTGGAGAGATTACTGCAGAATTCAAAGTTATTCCAGTGGATGGAGGAGTGTTTTAAGGCCCTTGACACGCTGAAGGAAAATATGGCGATGGCACCCATACTTGTTCACCCAAATTGGGATAAGTAGTTCCATGTGCACATTGATGATTCCAGTATTGCACTTGGGGCTGTCTTGGCGCAACCAGGGGAGTACAGTTGACCATCCCGTTTACTTCGCCAGCCGCAAATTGTCTAATGCAGAGAAGAATTACACCACTACCAAACGGAAGGCCTTGGCAATGGTGTACTCTCTCCAGAAGTTCCACCACTACCTTCTTGGAGGCAAATTTAAGTTCTTTATGGACCACTCTGAATTGAAGTACCTGGTAAATAAGCTTGTTTTGGAAGGACGGATCTGTCGCTGGCTGCTGCTCTTTCAAGAATTTACATTTGAGGTGATCGTCAAGCCTGGGAGGTTTAACGTCGGGCCTGATCATTTATCCAGGTTGGAGACAAGAGAGAACGACAGCTCACTTGATGATCAGTTGCCGGATGCTGACCTCTTTCGGGTTGAAGCGGTACCGGATTACTTGGCCAACATTGCCACCTATCTGACAATAGGGAAATGCCCTTCGGATTACACCCCGCTCCAAAAACGGCACTTGGTCGTTCGTGTTGCTGAATACCAAATGATTCGGGGGCAGCTATATAAGCTGGGTCTTGATGAGGTCCTGCGCTGGTGCGTCCTTGACTACCTCACCCGATGGGCAGATACGAGACTGCACGGCGGATACAGCCGCACTGTTTATCTTTGAAAACATCATCAACAGGTTTGGCTACCCACGAAGTTTAACCAGGGATCAAGGTACGCATTTCATTAATGACACGGTCAAGTCGCTGTTGGACTCGTTTATGATTCAGCATCACAAAAGCAGCCCGTACACCCGCAGGCTAATGGTACGGTTGAAGCGTTTAATAAAATTATTGAGAAGGGGTTAACAAAGATCTATAACGCCCAGCGGGATGACTAGGATGAACGACTACCAGCTGCGCTCTGGGCCTACCGGACTACGGTGAAGCGCTTGACCAATCAGACACCGTTCCAGTTGGTGTATGGCTGGGAAGCTGTGATCCCCGCCGAGTTCACGGTACCAAGTCTTTTAATTGCCACGACTCTCAATTTCTCGGAAGAAGCATCGCTCCAGGAGCGCCTACATGAATTACAGGAACTGGACGAAGCCCGGTTCCTGGCGGAATTTCATCAGAAGGTTAAAAAGGATAGACAGAAAGCGTGGCACAATCGCCACATCAAGAAAAAAGCATTCCAGGTTGGTGGCAAGGTCCTTTCATACGACAGCAAGTTCCAGAAGTTTCCAGGGAAGTTGCAGATGCACTGGTTAGGACCTTACTTTGTCATCGAGATTAGAGAGTCTGACGCTGTTCGTTTCGCCCAGCTGGACGGTACTGTTTACTAGGATGGGTGAATGGCACACGCCTGAAACCCTACCAGGAATAAGTTTCTTCCAACATCCATCAATAACTCTCGCAACCGAGAGCACCCATAGCGTAGTGTAGTCGAATAAATCTCCCGCAACCAGGATGAGCATAGGTAGTATTTTCCATTCCTACATCATCCGCCAATAATCCCTCTGTTACGGGACCGCACCGCAACCGACTGTGGTCAGGGAGGGGTGCGCCCAGCGTGTCATCCCCGTAGGCTTCATAAATGTGTCAATGTCAGTCCAAGTCATGTCAGTCAGTACTTGTGTCAGTCTGTAGGATCGTCTAGATTTGCATCATAAATTACCATAATTGGAAGTAACCTTGCCATAATCATTTCGCCATCATCCGCAGTTACCTCAGCCGTCGCGTCCGCCCATTTCCCCATGGCCTCATCAGCAACTGTCAGAATACCCATTGGCACACGATTCTCGCAGAAAAGAATGCCAGCAGGTATTAACTCGTTAAGGGGTCTCATCAACTCCACTCGTGCCAGGTGATGACATAACTTGCATGACACCCAAAAGCACGAGAATGCCAGACTAGTTTGAATTAGTAATTGCAGCAACACCAGAGCAGTTGAAGTCTCAGAACACACAAACTCAAGAGGGGAGACCAAGGCGAATTCTACAGGTCTATCAACGTCAAGAAAAAATGCCGAAGGCCCTCCTATCCGTCGTCGAACCAGAACTTGACAGTAGGATTCACGGGACAGAATCTCTAGTTGGGAAATACGACAGTGTAGCTTTGATAGATGCCAACCTTTCCGACTCGTCTGAATTCCCGGTGCTCAATTGGAAAGTGTATATGGAACACTATTACAGCACAACCGGGAACTCTGCCAACCAAATTTTACCAGCATTCCAGGGCCTTCAGCAATCTTCTCTCATGAATCTCAGAAATCTTCCGGTCTTCGGGACCACCGGACCGGTTTAGCAGTGCACTTGTTTCTAACTTAGCCACATTCAGGATGGGTCCTTGTGGATGAACAAGAAAATTCCCATTCACGCTGAATACATCCATCGTCTGATCGGGCTCTCACAGAATGGTGTGGATGTCTCGACCGCATGTCAGACCACCTCTAAGCGCGCACGGAAATCCGGGGACGCGGACCTATACAGCAAATACGACACCCGGTGGGGAGGGAAGGGAGCCAAGATAGAGCTTATTAACATGCCCGAGATTAAATTTGCTTGCTACCTCATTGCCAGCAAGACAATGAGGCACTACACCAAGGGAAAATGCACCTTGGACACTATCTCTATTGCGGAGCACTGCGTTCAGGGTACCAAATTGAATTGGTGCTCCTTTATGTTGAAAGAGCTATTTGATGCATGCGAAGAAAACTACAAGCGCATGACCAGTTTTATTTATGGATACTTGATCATTGCTTTTGCCATGTGGAAATGGCGCAATGCTCTTGTCAGGATACCAGCAGAAATTCCAGAGGGCCAGCCCCTCGTGATGAAGTTTACTCCATGGAAGGTCTCACCCGACCCCAGCACTAAACAGGTGAATGCAGAGGCGTTTCGGTCCTGGTATGGGCTAATGACGGATGTGGTGGCCAATCAGCAATGGGTGCCTATGAACATGTTGGATGAGTATAGCGAGCAAGTGTGGTTCGGGGTAAGTCACAGGCATACTTACCTCCGACCCACTTGCGTGCCAGAAGCCACCTTCCACATGACGCCGTTGAAGTTCCAGCTGGACGATGCCACCTTCCACCGCGAAGTATGTTCGTGGCCGGGGGTCACGAAGCACACCCGCAACGGCCTCCCCAGGTACAAATTTGAGCATATGTTGCCATTGCAAAAGCCTTCCATGACGGATGTAGCAGCGCCACCATAGGAGCTCCCCGAACCACTCATCCCCGTCGTCCGCCACTTCAATACTCAGGTACGCAATTTCAATGCGGTGGCCCAGGTTATTTCCAGCGGTGCTTCTTTGTTCCCTTTATTTTCCAAATTTCAGATTTCTCGGTCTACTTTGTACACCCCTACCACTCCTCTTACTTCTCCCCTCCCAACCATTTTATTTACCTCTGCAAGCCCTATCATCACCCCGATGGGAGGAAAGGGCCCGGCCCCAGAACAACTAGAAACTCCTCCGGCTAAGCGGGCCCGCACCACCGTAGCCAATCCGGTGGTGGACCTTACTAATGATGATCTGCCACCACCCCCAAATACAGGGGCACTAATCCAAGAAGAACCCCTTATTGACCCTTCCGAGTATATTAACATTTTCCCTCCATCCATAGCTCCACCTCCATCCACCGTTCCACCTCCACCTACCACTTCATTTGTTTCGTCCAATTCATCTGCCACTGTGTCTGACCTGCTCATCCGAGAACTCTTTGGCGGGGACCACGAGGCTGAAGTTGACTCCAGTACTGCTACTGTAGTACCACCAGTCGACCCCGTGGGCGCACCCCAGGTTTCTTTATCTGCTATATTTACCCAGCTGGCAAACATTGGGGCTGACTCGGCCGAGGCTCAGCCTGAGCATACTGATCCTTCCCCCACTGGCCAAACTGATCAGCAGGAGCGGCCAAATTTAAATATGGCCAACTCAACGCAGCAACAGACACCGCCGTCCCCTTCGGAGCATTCCAACCGCTCAGTTGTCAGTGGGCAACCCCTCCAAGAAAGGCGGCCGGACCAAGGTGCTTCGGGCACAGCTAACTTAGAAACATGGGGTACAGCTCAGCTGTACTTATTCATTCAGAGGGTGGCCCAGCAAGCCGAAAGGCTTCACTCGGAGCTACAGCAGAGGTTCGAAGAGTAGCAACAACAGATCGTGGCGCTTACTGAACAGCGCGACCAGCTTATCATGGCGCAGGAATGCCTGCAAGACTAGATCGCTAACGTAACTCAGGTATTTTCAGGCCTATGGCCCTCGGTAAAGGCTCACTATACCCCGCTGCCTACTGATGTCGCGGAGTAGAATGTCATCGCCCAAGCTTTCTACATCCGGACTGCACTCACTGGTCTCCACTGAGAAAATACGGAGCTCCATGCAGCATTAGCCGCACGCCCAGCGCTGCCCGACCCAACGGCTACCTATTCAGCCCAGGTTGCCGCGAAGCAGGGCCAGGCAACCCAAATGCAGGAAACGCTCACTTCTACAGCGCGCGAGGCGCACGACCTCCTGGAGGGTCTTCAGGAATGCTCACTGGCCTTGACTGTCAAAGCACAGCCAATCTCCGCACAACTCCAACAAGTTTCCCGAGAAATTCAAGAGGTTACGGACCCCGCCAGGTTGGACCAATTATACGCCTAGGCAGATGAGCTCAAAGTACAGATCCAGCAAACGGAAGCCAATTCTACAGAGGCCAAACGAGTAATTCGTGAGCTCCGCCCGCCCCTCCAAAACAGCGCCAGGATGATGCAACAGCTAGCCGCCAAGGCCGAAACCCAAATTAGCATGATGTTCAGGGCTGTCCCAGCACCCGTAGAAGAGGCCGCTGTCACCAAGATCGTTGAAGACACATATTCACTCTTGCAAGGGTGGTAGCAAGCTGTATCGACCTTCACTGAGCTTCGAGCTATAGCGTTCTATAGAGTCCTAGAATTGGGGCCCTTGTTTGAACAATCAGCAGAAGGCGCACAACGAGAACAGGAACAAGCTGATGGTGCACAATGGGAACAAGTACAAAATGAAGGCACATAGGCCAAACAGGGCACGGGATCAAGCGGGGCGATGGAGATAGAGACTGTCATTTGTGATTGACTCGGGGACGAGTCAAGAAACTGTGGTCGGGGCCTGTTGGGGCCCTTGTTTTTGGAAACTTGTTTGGAATGTTTTGCATTTTGAATAAAGGATGGCCTTTTTAAGTTGTGGCAAGATGACACATGGCAATCACGACCAAGTCGCAACTATCGCAAGCCGCGGAGCTATCAAGGTGGCGCAGAAGCAAGAGATAGCTGAAGAAAGCAGATGCATGAGGATATACAGTGGAAGACAGAAAGTGGAACACACAGATAACAAGAGAGAAGCTTGAAGCAGCTGAAGAAGAACGAAAAGGGGAACTAACAGTTGTGAAAGTGGGTGGATAAATAGCAGTCACCCGGCCGAGAAGAGAAAAAATGCAACAGGAGACAGAACGCAGAGCGACTGAAGGAGATCGGCCAGGATATCTCTGTAGTTCCTAGGGCTCTCTCATTTACCTTTCTGACTAGTAAAGCATCTGTATCAGACTGTAAGCTCTCCTTGTGGAAGCTATGTAATGATGGTTGGGGATGAAGATATCAATACAATTGCAGGTTACCGACCTACTGTGTAATTCTTATGCATGCATGATGGTTGCGATGTTTTAAAATTTTAATTGCTTAATACCTGTTTATGCTCTGAATGTTCTTGCGGATATATCTATGTTTATGCAATCTGTTTAATGGTAATCATGAGTTGCAGATCCGTTCCTTGCTATCGATCTGTTCCCACCCTGCATGTGGTTGTGGCACACCTCGGGTGAGACTCTCTGCTCTCCGGAGTAGGGTGATAATGCCGGCGTGGTTCTAGACTACAACGGATTCCCTTGCTGGCCACAACTCCTGAACCTAGGTCTTGCCCGCGAGACCTGATTCCTTGCCAACATCTTGGTTCAAATATTAACATTTGAAGCTTCCGATTGCGATTGCCGATGAGTGATATGATATGGAGCAATGAGCGATGAGCGATGAGCGTTTTTTTTTTTCTATCACGTCAGAACTTTTGAAAAGAACGCATAAGGATGTATTAAGTTTTCCGCCGATTTTCAATTGTGATTGGACTTATCGCATCCAAGTTTTGCAAACGGGACCGCTTGTGATATGACTTCATCGGCATCGAAACTTTTCGAAGGGAAGAATTAGCCTTATGTTTAGTGTAATATGCGCTTTCGCGATGCAATCTATCGCATCGGAATGATGGAGAAGGCTTTTTGAATTTTTCCCTATGTGATATGCGATTTAGCTATTCACTTTATCGCATTGGAACTTTTCGAACAATGACATATTGAGCATTTTCTTTCATATTTTGTGAAATGCGATAAAGACTTATGTTTTAGGTTTTGGTTTTTTTTATGATCCATTTGATTTCCTTTCAATATTTACATATATACAAATGTCTTTCTTTAATCTTTTTTAATAATCGAAGCTAGGAAAAGTTATTGAATCTAAAAGAAAAAGAAAAGGGGACCCATTTCTTATAAAAATTAATATAAAACTTTCGAAATGGGGAGGGTTGTTGTATAGTACAACAATAGGGTGACCTATTACGTCGCATATGGGGCAAATTGGTGATTCCCGTTGTATGGCGGGAGTCACCATATTATTTCCTCTCTTCTCGGTTTTCATAGCCGTAATCACTGGTTTTGCAATGGAAATTTCCTTTTCAGGGGTGGTTTTGACCGTTTCTTGGACAGGTGGGGCCTCTGTGGGACTGAGGGGCTTCAACCCTATGGCAGTGATGTGAGTGGATCTTGTTCCCATAGGGGGAATGCGATACCAAACAATTTTTTCCAATGATATTTTTGGTAACACCAGTGTTGCCAAAACCAGTTAGGAGATGAAACCAGCTGGGGGGTAGAAGAAATGGGTTTGGGAAGCAGCGTAGGCTAGAGAGGTTGTCATGGCCAATGACTCGGTGCCATTACTGCTCATTTCCGTGACCTAACTAGATTCGGCGCTTGATGTGGACATCATGCACACTGGAGCCCCTGTGACATCAGGTGATGACTCAGGGATAATGGGAGGATCTCCTAGGAATGATCCTAGAACAGAAGATAGTTTGAACTGGCCGGAGTCATATTCTTGGTACTTTGAAAGCGCATCTGAGGATGTATCTACATAGGGTATAATTACATCAGTGTTTGTTAGGGTTCGCTTCTCGCTATGCGTCAATTGGTCTACGGTAATGATGCGGTCCTCGTGGGGGAACATCATAATGCGAAGATGAAGGAGGCTATGGCTGACATGGCCTACATATAACTTTGCCGAAGGAGTGTATTATAATCCAAGTGAGCATCTAAGACTTCAATGTCTATGTGGACCATCTTTCCAGCTAAGCAGACTAGGACGTTTTGGTAGAGGCCGATGGGGGTCGAAGGACGACCGTCATATGCTCTAAGCATGATGATTGAGGGTTTTAGTTCAGGAGACCCTAACTTCTGCCAAAAAAATTTTGACATGATGCACATGGAAGCACCCTCATTAATGAAACATCGGTGAATTGTGATACTTTGGACCGACACTGGTATCTAGAAGGCGACCATGGAAGGAAGCCTGAGGTAGATTTTTCTAAGTCAAAAGCCATTAGGCATGTATCGGTAGGGTCGATAGTGCCTAACGCGGAAAGTAAGGCTTTCCATTGTTTTGGGCATGAATGCAATACTTCCAAAGCTGACATACCAGCGGGAGATTGTGCTAAATCATCCGGCTGCTTTGGAGTAGTTTCATGCTCTCCTATTAGGTCACTTCGCCATCTTTGGCACTGGTTCGATAGGCAACTTTGAAATGGTCAAAGGTGCATTCAATGCACTGGTACTTTCCCCTGATGTATTGGTGTCTGATGGGGTGTCGTAACTATGATTCTATGTTTGGAAAAACATCTCTTCGCCAGTCATGTAGATTTCATGGCTACTTTTCCCGAAGTTGTCTGGATTTTTTTGCTAAGTGCTTACCATCCCTTGATGGGGGAAAGGTTCCTACATCACAGCTATTTGCTGGGAAGATCCTCCTTGTCCTCAGTTACTCTATAGCTTCTTCAACTCAGGTATATCGGGACAACGGTGAGTATAATGGCCATACTCACCACATACTGAACAAGAATGGTTTGTTCAAAGAGGTGGCCTTTTTCGCTGTCGTTGGGCATTGCTTAGCTCCTGGTTCTGATTCCAGTTGGAGTTGCCTCTAGCCTGGGATCGCAGCAGGCATTTCTAGTTGTTGCCCCCCTTTCCAGGATTCCCTTTTGGCTTGTTTTTTTGCTTTTTTCTTCACCATGTTAGGAGGGTAGTTCTCCTGGTTATATTGGTGAGGTTGGTTTTGGGAAGGATGCACAAAGTTCACCTATGCATTGGTCTGCATAGGATAGTCTTGTGTTGGGGATTGAACATAATGCAGTCCCTGGTTTACACCTGGTTGTTGGAGGGGAGCCCTTCCATTAGTGTTTCTCTCTACGTACTAGGTTCCCTGAGCTGGAGGATAGGGTCCTCCGTGGTGATACGCTTGCGCCCTATTGGTCAAATTTTTTTGAGGCATATGATGACTTTGAAAACCGCGTTGAGGTACGTTCTAGGTAAAACTGTATATGTAACCACGTTTTTTACTACTATTGCCTAGGTGAATTTGGGTCAATGACCCAATTAGTCCGTCTGCAGAGTTCGAAATGCCTAGAAATTCTTAATAAGTTTGCAGGCCTGGGCGTTTGGTAGGATATTGTAAATATATCCTGGCTGGGTATAAATCATCTCAAGTTGTTGGGCTTTGCTGATGGCATCCTCTTTGGATGTGGGCCTTTGTTGCACCACATCCTTTGAAATATCTATTGTGAGAGTTTTCAGGAACAAATCTAAAAGAACCCGGGCTTCGAGTTTTTATTTACATAAACTACGACGCCGCCTCCATTCGTGGAGATGGTCTGAGATATGGACGGCGGGGGTTTTTCTAAAATGTGTCAGTAATTCCATTCTAGAATCATGGTGAATGGGTAACTGAAAATATGTTAGGAACGCGGTGGCAAGGGTGATAAAGGTTCCATGTGAATCAAAGGGTTGCTCCACGTACCATTTCGTAGCTACTCCTATCAGAGTGCATTGAAATAGTCTCAATCGAATAGTGTCGCCAATGATACTGTTTGATGAGCACCACAGGTGGAAGGTCATGACATGATTACCTCAGTCTTCCGCTTGCTTTCCTTCGAACTTTGGAATATCTGAAGGGAGCTTTGTGGGCATGGGAGGCCATGTAGGGTTTTATACGATGGGGTCATTCGTCATATTGGTTAAATCGTGTAGATTCAACGAAGCTAATAAAGGTAACTGGGAGGTTGATTCCATTGCAACTTGCGAAAACACAAAGAGCTAGTTAGGAAGAGGGTTGGTCTGTGACGTGCCCTGTTATGTATTCGACTGACTTCCCGAATGGGTCCCACTCCTCTTCCCCCTAGGGATCGTGGGAGGAGTGGTGTGTGGTGTGGTGTTGGGAGACCGACTAGGGTTCCCAACTAAAGATGCCCCAATAAAGGATGAACCAATAATGGTGGCAGTGTTCCGTCTTTGACACCTAAACGGTGAAAGACCTGGAACCCCTCCCAGTAATTGGAGGAGGTCCAAAAGATGCCTAGATCAACAAGGTCCCATTGGGTTCATTCTAGTTTCGACTAGGCCTAGTTTTGGAAAAAATTGAGAGGATAGAGTCTATGATCAAAGCAAAATTCTGGTCACATACATAAAACAAAGCGAAAATAAAATAAATTTTCCCTTTAAATTAATTCTATGTGATCAAGCAATCAAAAAAGTGGTTTTTTTTTGTTTGCGTATGATACTCAAAATCCTAGAAGACCTATTCATCCTCACACACTCAAATGTAACTGGGCCTTGAGAAGATATCTTACGAGTGCTGGCACAATGTCATGTAAGAGTTGGCAAAGCCCCCTGTCAGCCGAAGAAAATCCACCAAGGTAAGGGTAGAGGGTTTGGTGCTTGCCGGCACCGTCACCTATAGGGAAAGGATGCCCTAGATTAGGCCACTAAGTACCACCGTCCCACGTGAGCGTTCAAGTCTTGGGCTTCTTGGTAATTCAGCTAACATTATCGAGTATCAGCCAAGTCAGGTAGCCCTGATTAATACATGCTCGCACTGCGCCTAAGCCTAACCCCCTCTAAAACGGGTCTCTACCACACTCGGGTTTTCTTTTCTATGGGCTGATAGGTGGATTTAAAGCTCCCTAAATAGTCAACTTCTATGTTTCATGATGAAGAATGATCAAGGAAACTTATTGGATTCCTACCCCCTTGATCCTAACTTAAAATATAAATTCGTTTATGGCCCCTTTGGGGATAATTTAGTGAGTTTGGTTAAGTTAGTTTTAGGCGTCTTTTATTTGCTTAGTGGGTGGATGTGTGTGAGAAAAAAGTGGACAAGCACATAGTTTTCATGTGTGGATATGCAATGATCCTTTTCAAAATCCCTTATTAAACTATGTTGTATTGTTCCTTGCTCTAAAGAAAAACATGTGTGGATATGGGTTGCTTTCTATTTTTCCTAGTTAATCTATGTGATCAACTAAAGGGAGATGGCAAGTTGTGAATAGAAAGTGTTCATATGCTTGCCTAGGATCACCAGAGGGTGCAAAGGCAGCAGATATTACTTTCTCTTCTATCGACAATTCAATCCTAGTGCAAAAATTGAACTAAACTAATAACTTTTACACTAGAAAAAAGAAACTAGCTAAGCATGCATGGACTTGGGCCACTTACTTTGGCTATTTATCTAGGTGTGTTGGTACCTAAATTTGAAAAACATAAAACTCTTTCAAAATGCAAGTTATTTTCCCCCCTACTTAAACTATGTGTGAACTTTGCTAAAATAAACTTGAAATAAAACTGACACTAAGCCTACAAAAAGCAGCTAATTGTGAGCTTTAGCAAGCTGCGGGTTACCCCAACCAGTGCCGGCAGATGTATTATGGGCTGCCAAGCACTTTTCAAGCAGGAAAAGATAGAAATGTGGGAGAAAATCCGCTTTCTGTCTTTTGCGCGCAGAAGGCTGAACCAGGCGCGATGTTTGCACACAGGTCAGTTCTGAACGCGCACCCTGGGTGCATCTGTGGAAGGAAAAAGCACGCAAATTCCTGCAAAAATAATTTTTGGAGTTGTTCTACTTCAATCTGTCACTTGGGATGAACTAGGGACTGCAAGAGAAAAAGGGGGAAATTCAGCTCCAATCCACAGCACAGACAGGGGTCTCTACAAAAAGGCACAACCACATAAACTTGGTAATAAACATTAGTGGAGTCGCAAATCCTCTATTAGTGTGTTTGGTGCATGACTATACAAAATCACACCAACTTAAGGGGTGTGGTTTACCAACTTAAGTTATTGGTCACATGCAGAAAAAGAAGTGGATTCAATAAATTTAGTGGAACAAGCTAGAATCATAAACATACTAGATTGAGAAATAGCATGCATATATAAACTAAAACTAAAACAAATAAACAAAATATCTGAATAGATTCAAACAACTACAATAATCCAAACGGTGGCTCTTCGGCCCCTCTTATTGAGTGCTGGTAGGAAATGAGGATGAAACTTTAACCCTCTTGCCAAAGAGCCCCTAGAACATGGGTTCTAAGTCCCAATGCAAGGATTTTTTTAATTCCAAGCTTTCCTCGGTGCAAAGTCTCCCTCTCTCTACTGTGGTGGACTGAAATTGCTAGATGGCCAACAATTGAGTCCCCTCTATCTTCAGCTCCGGATCACGCATTGCTGGTATTGCTTGGGCAATTCTGGCCATCATAACAATATGTTCTCAAGTTCTTCATCTCATGGTGGCCTTATGTAGGAGAACTCAAATCCTCCTTCCCTCTCTTGGTACATTGTGGATGGTTACCCAAGGGAGGGGGATGATTCCTTTGTCTGCCAAAAATATTCCATTGTGTGCTCCCTTGATTTCTAAGGAGGCTTTGGTGGCTATCCTTAGGTGGCTTCAAGTGAGGAATCACTGTCCTGAAGTGTGCTTTTTGTGGTCCCGGAAAGTGACTTTCGCCACTCCCAGGATTGCGCGCATTTTGAGTCAAAAGGCTCGCAAAGGCATTCTTCACGAAGGATTATGCATGCAAAAGCATTTATGACTTGCTCTGTAATATTCCTACATTAGCATGCAGCTAATGGGAATATTAATTTTGTTTCCAACACTTAGTTAGATGAATAAATGGGTAAGGAGGCCCACACATGTTTTAAACAGGCATAAAATCCCTATAAATGTGAAAAGGGATCATAATAATGGTTGGATATAACACCCTCATGTGTGAACAGGGGAAAATACATGTGGACAAGGTTATGTTTTACCAAGTCAACAGTGTTGTTATGGATGGAGTAGCTCATAAATGGAGACAGTGCAGTGATAATGGGAGGAAGATTCCTAGAAGGTGGAAACCCTAATGAGTGGGACCCAAGGTAAGAAGGCTCACACTTGTTTATAAGGAGGGAAAGGCAGCCATAGTAAGGCATGTTATTGATTATTTATTTTATGGTCTGCATGACTATTGTGCATTCTTCAGCTATTTAGTTGAGGTTGTTGTGTTGTTTAGCATTGGGTGTTCCCAAGCGGGAATCCCATCTCCTTTCTTGAGAGGCCTCTTGGGAGAGCTTGCACTTCATTTTTCCACACTTAGGCTTAAGGCCAAAGCTTCATTCTTCAGCTACAGCATTATTTCTGCAGAGAATAGTGTTGTGTTTCAGGGTGTTGCAGTGGAGGGTTCAGAAACCCACTTCCGGAGCTAGTTTTTCAGAGGAGGAAGCATTATTCTCTTTGGGAGATCAGTGAGGAAGATTCTAGAGCATATTTCACATCTTGGCACTTCTCCAATCTATTTTCCGTCTCCTACAGTGAAGTGTCCGTCTTGGACTGTGTTATTTCAGTGAGAATTTGCAGTGAGGGGTTGCAGTGTTTGATAGGAGGGTGAGATCTTCAGTGATTGGATCAGCCTTTCACCTGAAGGATCTATTGGATGAGATTCATTCATGATATGTATCATCTACATCCATATTCATCTAGTTTTTGAGTTGCAGCTGCTACTCATCCTAGGGCTGCATCCCAGCATTTTTGTATTTTTGCACATTTCAGGAAATCCTTCCCGAGTTGTCTTGAAATTGTGATTGGGAGCTTAGATCTTCACTCCCGGCATTGTATGAGCCATATATTTGCATATTTATGTTATTGTACATTTCCAGTAGCAGTGTACCATCTATTACTACATTGTACTTGTTCCTGGGCATTCTGCTATGTAGCATCATTTCACTTTTGGCATAGATATCCATGGGAGGCTTATTTGAGTTGTACCCTCTTCTATTGTACTTATTTGTTGCTGATTTATATAATAAAATGGCTCCATGGTTTTCATACATATTGGTGTAATGTTATTCACTGTTATTTCCAGTTTTATGTTCATATATTGTTGCTTCCCCATTTTGAGATATTACAGTGGTATCAGAGCATAATCTTGGCTCAGCCTGTGGATCTCGCCCATTATGATATCAGGAGAATAAGAAAAAGAAGAGAAAGATAAGAATTATGGAGAGAATGAGTTTTATCTCATATCTTTTCAAATCTAGAAAAGTCCTCACCAAGGAGGTCAAGCAAAGAAGAGTGGAAAGAAGAAATGGAACTATGCCCTTTCCTTTTGAAAAAGGAGACCAAATGCATAGAGATGGAGGACACTTGGATCATGAGATTCTAAATGAATACCTTCCTGAATATAAATCTCAATCTATAGCTTTCAAGGAGATTCTAACTCTCCCACAGTTCATCCAGCTTGAGGAAGAAAGGAGACCTTGTAGCGGCAGGAGAATCAAGGGCAATAGGTTCCTATTGTCTACTTTTAATGGGCCATCCACTTGTACAGCAAGGGCTTGGGCAAGAAAGCTAGATGCATTCTTCCTACTACATCTAGTGGTAGAAAGAGAGGTTGTAGAGATTGTAGCGATGCATCTTGAGGGTGAAGCAAACACTTGGTGGTTCAGCCACTTGATTCATGCAAGAGTGACTACTTTTGCAGAATTTACTCAAAGGGTGATTAAAAAATTTGGCAAGGAGAAATCAGAGGAGGATAATCCCTCAATACCACTTGAAGAGACTTCTACCAACGTTGATGCAACTGTGGAGGAGCAGCCAGCAACACCAGCAGTTGGGGGAACCATCACATTGGAGGAAGGAACTCTTGCAACCATAAAAAATGATCCCAAGCTTCACCAAGGTATGCCTAAGTTTCCATTTCCTGTCATTTCAGCAGACCTTATGGAAAGTTGTATACCATTACATGACCTAGTGTCAAGATACACTACTGATTTGGGGCAGCAGAATTACACTGTGTTGTGCAACCTTGAATTGTTCAAGGAAGGGATGAACCATCATCCTAATGTGCCATTGTTGAGCTGCACACAACACTTGAGGTTGGGGTGTGGATTTTCGAAGGATAGGATGAGCTTTGTCCTAAACAATCTAATGCAGAAATCTATGTTCATCCTTGAGTTGGAGCATGAGATAGCAAATACACCATTGAGAAGATTAACAGCGTTGTCATTAAGTAGCAGTGATAAGTTGGGGGCCCAGCAATCATTAGATCATTCCGATGACCATTACACTTGTATGAGATTGGATGAGAAATTGGTCAATGAGAGACACTTTTTATTTCATCATTGTGATGGAGCTATTGGGATGAGCATTGAGCAGGCCTATGTGGAGGTTTTGCCTCCAGCACACTTGGATCTGTATGGATTCAAGATTTTCATTGGTGTGAGGTCTTCTCTAGGAGATCTCCAAGAGGTTTCATTTCAACATCCCATGAGATGCAAAGGTAAAAATCTGATTTGGGAGAATGGTAGTCTTCATTGGAGGAGTACCAAGAAGAAGCATGGTGGGAGGCACCCAAATTTGGATGAATGGATGTGGATGGTGAGCAAGAGGTTGGTGAGTCATCTACATATCTATGACACCAAGCAGCAGCAGGCTTGGCTACGTTGGCTACTCTTGAAAGATTTTGTCCATCATATGACATATCCTCTTTCAAAGGGTGTGTGGGTGGAGGAAACTTGGCAGGACACTTGCATCATATGGTAGAAATGAGGGTGGATGCATTGTGTTGGTATGAAATTATTCATATCAATCATTATGTTTTCACCTCATGATTTGCATGATGGAGGTGTGAGGGGGCAGCAAGAACTATTTTTGATTTGGTTCCTCTTGGGAGGGCATGGGCATATTTTCTCCCATGCTTTGCATGATCTTGCAGGAGTAGGTGATGGCACTATCATGGTGCAAAGGGGCTACTCCTTAGCCTTGGAAGATCAGGAGGTACTTCCACTTTGGAAGGAGTCTCCCATATGCAGCAACATTATGGTAGATGACTTTGACATTGGACATGTCAAAGAATGGAGCTATGAGGTGATAGGAGCCTTATTGCAGAGACCAACAGCGCTATCACTTGGGAGCTTGGGTTTATCGATGGATTTTTCCTAGGATCACTTCACATACAATGCACTTGGTGGACAAGGAGGAGGTGAGAGTGATGGAGTAGTGGATAGAGACATATATTATTGTGATATGCTCTTCTTGACTTGGATTTCCAAGCATAAGAAGAAAGATCTTCATGCAACATATGATTCATTTCTCTTCATGGGAGTATGTCATACCACTATGGAGGGCTTATTCATGGATCTTGTCATCATCTTACTCTCAGTACATGGTAAGAATTATTTTTTTTGCATTTATTGATTATCTAACACAATATTTGCATGCTCTTACCATTTTTATACAGTGCATTGCTCCTCAAGAGGGCAGGCCTCTATTTGGGCTTCATGGTCACTTTGGGACCAACATTAGTGATGGGGATAGCCATATTTTTCATGGCTTTGGGAAATTTTTGTACTACTCTTTGTATGCTCAGTTGATAAACAAGGCCATTTACTATTTACTAGTAGATGAGATGACATACACAACTAGCAACTTGTGGGGAGATGGCTTGCCATGTTACGTTTTGCAACAACAGTTAGAAAAACTACGATGTGACCACTTGGGAAACTGTTGGTACCTTCCATCACTACATTAAACCTTTATTATTTTTCTCATTTGGATCCCATATGATGATAATTTCATATTCACTTTATATGGGATAGTATGGGCAAGAACCAAAGAGTGGATCTTTGAAGATCCAACTGCCTTTTTGCTTCATGAAGGCAACATCAATGCATCCCAAGTTCAGCAGCAGCTCTACACTTACTATAAGTGGAGAGGGATACAGTGTGGGATGGGTAATTTGACCCATTATTTTCAGCTATGCAACCCACCTATTCTTTAGGAGCTTCAGGTGGAGGGAATTTTTCAGGATTTTCCATGTTGGGAGCTAACTCATTTTGTATGGACGATAGCTTGGGGATGGAGATTTCACATGGGAATGATATTTCCCAATATATTTCAGATTCCATGCCTTGAGAGGACCTCTAGACAACCCATTTTTGCCTCCATGAGTGTTTTACTTCTTCATGATGATAGCTATTTGGGGTGGTCACCAAAAGCTAACTTGCATATTTGGGAGGGACAACTTGGAGATGTATTGATGAGACAACATCTTGTTCCTTGGAGGAGTTTATCATATGAGGATGCTACAGGAGGAGCAGAGGAGGCTCTTTAGTTCTATCCTTGTAGTTGCTTGAGGACAAGCAACATTTGGGAGGGGAGGACTGTAATATTCCTAAATTAGCATGCAGCTAATGGGAATATTAATTTTGTTTCCAACACTTAGTTAGATGAATAAATAGGTAAGGAGGCCCATACATGTTTTAAATGGGCATAAAATCCCTATAAATATGAAAAGGGATCATCATAATAGCTGGATCTAGCACCCTCATGTGTGAACAGGGGAAAATACATGTGGACAAGGTCTAGTTTGACCAAGTCAACAGTGCTGGTATGGATAGAGTAGCTCATCAATGGAGATAGCGCAGTGATAGTGGGAGGAATATTCCTAGAAGGTGGAAACCATAATGACAGTGGGACCCAAGGTAAGAAGGCTCACACTTGTTTATAAGGAGGGTAAGGCAGCCATATTAAGGCATGTTATTGATTATTGATTGTATGGTCTGCATGACTATTGTGCATTCTTCAGCTGTTTAGTTGAGATTGATGTGTTGTTTAGCATTGGGTGTTCCCGAACGGGAATCCCATATCCTTTCTTGAGAGGCCTCTTAGGGGAGATTGAACTTCATTTTTCCATACTCAAGCTTAAATATAAAGCTTCAGTCTTCAACTACAGCATTATTTCTGCAAAGAATAGTGTTGTGTTGCAAGGTGTTGCAGTGGAGGGTTCAGAAACCCACTTCCAGAGCTAGTTTTTCAGAGGAGGAAGCATTCTTCTCTTAGGGAGATCAGTGAGGAATATTTTGGAGCAGATTTCACATCTTGGCACTTGGCCAATCTATTTTCCATCTCCTACAGCGCAGTGTCCCTCTTGGACTGTGTTATTTCAGTGAGCATTTGCAGTGAGGGGTTGTAGTGTTTTATTGGAGGGTGAGATCTTCAGTGATTGGATCAGCCTTTCACCTGAAGGATCTATTGGATGAGATTCATTCATGATATGTATCATCTACAGCCATATTCATCCAGTTATTGAGTTTCAGCTGCTACTCAGCCTAGGGTTGCATCCCGACAGTTTTGTATTTTTGCATATTTCAGGAAATCCTTCCCGAGTTATTTTGAAATTGTGATTGGGAGCTTATATCTTCACTCCCGGCATTGTATGAGCCATATATTTGCAGATTTATGTTATTGTACATTTCCAGTAGTAGTGTACCATCTATGACTGTGTTGTACTTGTTCTTGGGCATTCTTCTATGTAGCAGCATTTCACTTTTGGCATAGATATCCATGGGAGGATTATTTGCCTTGATTATTTGAGTTGTGCTCACTTCTATTGTACTTATTTGTTGCTGATTTATATAATAAAATGGCTCCATGGTTTTCATACATATTGGTGTAATTTTATTCACTACTATTTCCATTTTTATGTTCATATATTGTTGCTTCCCCATTTTGGGATATTACATGCTCAAATTTGATTTTTCCTCAGGCCTTAGATATTTTTAAATACTTTCCAGATTCTCTAATGTCTTTTCGCCATGTAAATCCTTCTTCCTGACATTAATTAATTTCTTCTTCTGCTTGTATGATTTTCTAGTGTTAACAATAATCCCTTTCTTGCTAAGAGAGAGTGTTGAGAAGTGTAGCAAGAAAGTCTCAATTTGATTTTCCCTTCTTCAGATTGAGAAAATTTGAATTTTCACATCAACAGACAACTTGGATCCAGTTAAATTGTGTGACATGGCTCCTTTCACTCATTTAGCTCAGTAAATTTGAGTTAGAGGGCTTGGAGTTCAGTTAAGCATGTGCGATTGCTAATTTGTAGCAATCAAATTCAGTTATTTCAAGTTTTTTTTAGTTAAACTAGTTCTAACTGTTGGAGAGACTAGTGGAAGGTCAGTTGTGTAGTGAGACAATAATCCAACTCAGTGATCATCTAGTTGACTCATCAATCAACCCAAAATAGCTAGTGCATGTAGAGAATTCGAATTCCCTGGTTGTGGTGGAGATTCCAAGGCAATGTAACATCAATTATAGACTAGTCTTGAGTGTATAGGTATTCCATGCAGTTAGATGATCAACCTTGGGAATTGCGCAAAAATTTTGGAGGAAATTCCTAAATAAAAGGGGCCTAATTTCCTCTGGAATTGTACAAGGAAATATGGGTTCAAGAAGAGGCAGAAATTTACTAAGTTTGGGTCAGATATTCTTAGGGAGAAATGAGATAGGTTAATCACTTGCAGGTTATGCTCAGATTGAGCAAACAATTGTAATACATCTCTATTCATCTGATTAATGCAAGCAAACATAAATGGTTTTTAGCTGTTGCTTTCCCCTAGAAAAATATTTTTTGCATGTGTGTTATTTATTATTGCATGTTTGTGATTGATCTTCCAAATTTGGATTGAATTCGGCCGAGTAGTAGAGCAAGATTGTGTCTTGTGATTTAGATTAAAATTTCATGAGCAGATACAATTCTATACCATAATTTCTACACATTTAAAATTTTTTCAATGAGCTTCTCTTATAGGTGGCATTCCTTAAAACACTCCTTAAATATCTTCTAATAGATCTCAATTACATCCATCCCCAAATATGGTAATAAATTCCTCAAATAAAGAAAACACTTCCTTTTAACTAGAAGATACATGTATGCATGTCAAGATTAGAATTATAATCTCTCAGTGTGAAACAAAATCACCATGTTCTCTAACTAAGCTTCAACTACCTATCCATCAATTGAGCCCCAAAAATTTGGAAATTTTTTATTTTCTAGTTCTTTGAAAAGATTGGCACTTCAAGGATTTTCTGATCCCTCTATATGCATCATGTAACATTTGTTTTCCCCATCCAACTTGTTTAGGCATTTGACATTCTTTGAAAAGAATGCATCATAATTATTACTTCCCCGACAAGCACATGTCATTGTTCTTAGACATATTCCTATATTCTTGGTGGGAATGAAAATGTAACAACCCCAACTTACCCAAAAAAAAAAAATATAATTATAGTAATTCTGGTCACGTTTTCCAACATGTTCGTCATGAAAATTTCTACCTTAACAGTGTAACTGTAAGTTGTATTTATTTTAACTTCAATTTCTATATTAAAATCTCTTGTTTGCGTTCCACATGCATTTCCCACTTTAGCTTCTTAATAGCTACAGCTCTTGAACTATTAAGAGATCATGTTAGTTTGACTAACATACATACTACATTATGTATTTAATTTTTATCCTATTCCTAGACTTTTGCATTATAACTTAGAAGGTACAACTTTTCCTAGTTGAAACCTTAGGATGATTTATCAATTATCACATCTAAATTATAAGTATAATTCTTATCCCACTATATTATAATTTTATTTAAAGTCATAATTTATTACCTATAACTTCTTAACATATCTTATGATAGGAGTAATTAAGATGTAGACACTAACCTCAACTATATCTATATTCACCTAAACTAAAATTTATACTCCTATACCTTAATATAATTGAAATATTATAGCACCAATATGTGAATTGTCTTTTTATCCTAAGTTACCATACCAGTTTATCTATGTTATATTCCATACTTCTGGAATGTTGTATTTGAATACAAATATATATCTCTTACCCCATATATATATATATATATATATATATATATATATATAATTACACCCATTGCACATATCTACATATATGTTAACATCACCCAATGCACATATCAACATCTATATTAACATATTCGAATTGTATATATTACAAACATTTTAACGTATTCGAAATGTATATGGTTGACAGCTATGGGCTATGGACCTTTCCATATCATACGTTTGCAATAACATAGTTTATATTCATTCAAGTGGGTTTTGATTATCTATGTGCATTGAATTTGAATGAGGGGACAGCTATATGCATTTATGCCTTATCGTTTCGAATTCCCAACTCGATTAATGCTTGTCCTTTCGACACCAGAATATCGCATGGGTGCATTTACGATTTGAGACACCTGTATGGTTGATCTACGATGTTGGCAACGGTTGAGATTAATTTGATTTCCCTCCCTACACGAATTGATTATGGCTAGGTTTCGGTCCTTCCATTGTTTATTCATTTCCCCAGTTTTGCATTTGGGGAAAAAATTGCATAGAGAATCTCTTCTCTAGTTTATGTTATTTCTTGAAGTTAACAATGGAGGACGTTATTGTTAATACTCATATTAATTTCTCCAAGAATACCATGGCCACTACAGAGTCTACTTCTTGTAGCTCCTTAGGTAATTCGAATATTTTTTTATTTTCGAATTCATTGAGTTCAGTTTCTGTGTAAAACGTGTTTGGTTGCAACTGCAATGTTTCATAACTTGTTTTGGTTGGTATGTATTACATATATGACGGGTTATCCGTGTCCTTCCGGTTTTATTAATGATTTTCTCCTCGTTTGCAGGTTTTGTACTCTTTAAGCTTTTATTGGCTTAACCTTTGCTTCTTCGGAATTCCTTACGGCCATAAAAAAGGTACTATTCTCCTTGCTTACGCTATTAACTCATAATTGTGACTACGTGTCGAATAATATAGGCTTTCAATCTCCTGAGATTGAAATTCTCAGCTATCTACGTCATTATTTTTGCTAATGCATATAACTTCGTTTTTCAGTCTTTTAATTGTGAAATTGGTGGTCAATGCATTTTGTTTATATATCGATTTCTCATTTATATGGGTGGAAAGAGATTTTCCCTAATCGATTTAACTCGACCCATGAGAAATAGTTTTCCTCTGATGATTTTATTGTTGGCTTCGAATTAAGGATTTTCCTAATTTATATTGATTCCACAGTATGTTTGTTAATGGTTTTCTAATTTTCTATACCGATTTTCCATTAAAAAAACTGGAATACGAATTTTCCCCAAAATTTGATTCCTTAAAATTTGATGACTATGTATCGATTTTATTCACAGAGTGTATGATTTCTCTGAATTTTATATTTTTCTCTTCGTAATAAATATAGGAAGATGCGTTATGAATTTTATGGTTATTTATATTAAGAGTATCTTGTTACTGTCTCCAACGTACTATATTTCTCTATTATAAATGTTTTTCTTTATTCCATTTATTCAAATTACTGTACATGTATGTGCTCGAATTTGGTTTCACTTTGACAGTGAGATTTTCCCAGTACGAGCATAACTTTGCTACGTACTCCACCTGAGTTTACCTTCACCTTCGTATTGGTTAGATATATTTCGTTTCGTAGTATTGACCTCTGTCTATGCACTTCGATTTCATTTATTTCAACTTTTGGTTTTTACAGAGCTTTGACAAAGGTATGACATATATCTTTGCTAATTTAAATGGAAACTCTAGTTCACATTAATTTCCAATTTTACAATGTCTATAGCAAAGATATATAATTTTCTCAGTTTTAATACTTTTATAATATAACTCTATATAAATAGACAGAGTATTATTTTTTCTTTCATATATACATTTCACTCGATATACTCGAATTTGAATTCTTATAAAATGATATTGTTCTGAATTGAATTTAATTTTTCTTAAACTCTCTAAAATCAATTTTTAATTCATTTTATACTCTAATCAGTTAGAGTTTATCGAAGTCAAAATTTTGATTATAATTAATATTTGTAATGCTTTTCTTTTGCATCTAATCCTGGAAAACCCCTTTTTCCATATTTTCATAGTTCCTCAACTATATCAATTTCTGTTGTATGAGGCTACAGTTATTCTCTCATGTAATTGTTTTACTGTACTCTGTTTTAGAATTAATTACAGTGCTCTAATTTATTCTTCCCCTTTTGTATTCTTGTACTTACAATTGTATTTATGTTATGTATAGGAGAATTTTCCACTTTGATGACATTTATAAAGGTATCATTTTTATTGTTATTACTTGTACCAACTCTCTGTCTTTTTCATATTTCTTTTCATCAATAGTTAATATTATTCTAATAATGTTGTACTTACTTTCTTGCAGGTGTGTAATATTTCATTAAATTTCCATTACAATTCTTTACGATCCAATGTCAGAAGATCTAACAACCTTTTTCACCTTCTTACAGGTCGGTCATCGAACATAGGGGGTCTGCAACCTCTATATCATATTTACCAATTTCAACTTCATACTTTGTAGTTGAATTTTCATAGATGACTCAAGTCAATTTGTAATTAAACTATTGTAATTATTATTTTTGACTGATTTGTAAGGTAGTGTTATCCTCATCTCCACAAGAGGATTTTTCATAACAGATATTGTTACATGTAATTCCAAAGTTAATGTATTTTTATTTTATTACATGTTTACTTCTGTATGATGAAATATTGCCCTGCATAATTAGAAGTCAATTTCTAACTGACAACAGTTTTATTATTATATTTAAAGTTTACATCTGAATTGTATATGCGTCATTCAGATATATGTTTATATGAATAGTATTTATCTAAACTATATTTTGTTTATATTTTCCTATCTTTGCAATACTTGACTGTTATTGTTATGACTGAATTATATTGTTTTATTGGTACATGTATTGAAATTGTTTAGATGGACCTAACAGTAGATTTAGACCTTCACCCAGGGTTTAGAGATTATGTATGTTGGTCTTAATATTTAGTTTAGTCTATGTAACCATACAGAAAATTTTATTGTACCCAGCTCTGGTTAATTTCAGTTAAATTCATATGACACTTATTTATTTATGAACTCAGCATTGACTATTACACATAATTTATAAATTAAATGTACAAAAATTTCAGCCACAATTTATAAAATATAACCTTTCTAACTACATCAGAATTACATAAAGTATAACAGCAAGATAAGACATAAAACTTCACAGAATGTGCATATCAATCTGGTAAAGACTATTTGCCTCCCAACCTTGAGCTTAATCCACAAATCCCCCCGAGCAGAGACCAATTCTTCCTCAATGTAGACAACCTCTTGTCTAACTAGGAATAGCTTATTTAAGCTTGCTTTCCCTTAGCATGTTTCCATAACTGCGTCCAGTTATGTTGTTTCCCTTAGCCTAGACTTTACTCTCTTTTTTTCACAAAATCTTCTTTAAAAATAGCTTTTCATCTTTCTAGTTTTATTCTCACCTCATCTCAGTAACTTTCCACTTTACTGAAGCATTTATTAGATTCTTATCTCCCATCTAATATTTTTTTTTTTTTTGGTTCTCCAAGGATTTTTGGATAATTTTGGGAAATTCTTAGGATTCTTTTCCATCCTCATGGATTTGAATCTAGGTCTCCAATTTACTCTAGTCTTTGCACAATAATAATTTTCCACATTTATTTATTTAAAAAAATAATATATCCACATATAGTTTCCCTTCGGTCCACTTTCCCTTTAGGATGTTTAACTGTCTATTTAAAAGCAGAAAAAAAAGGAAATTGCAGAAAAGGTGTAAGTTGCAGTGGAGGATGTGCACCTCAACCTCTAGCTAGCCCACCTTTCCTTCCTTTACTATCCGTGTATAAACTAGCATGAGTAAACACTTCAAATTTGATCAATTTGATTTCAAATATTTTAGATTAGATTACAAAAATAATGCAAAAAATAACCATATAGGTGCAAAGCCCTAACATGTTTAACCACACTCTGATACTATAAGTAACACCCCTAGTGGTGTTAACCTCTTAATTTAAATGATTAAGAAAAATGTAAAATAAAATTAAAATAACGTATTTAAATCAACCTTTAAAAAATGTATAACGTTATGTAAATAACACAAAAGTTATAAATTGGCATGAAGGGAAGGAATGGAATCCTCCCCACCCAGGTTCAATTCTTGCAAGTGACATGATGGACGTTGACAATATTGACATTATATGTATAGTCATCATATGAAATATACAATGTTGTACCTTTAAAAAAAGTTATAAAAATAAAAATGTTATTCTTTTAATATATATAATTTGAGTTTATTAATTTATATATAAACATAAAAGTGGAATTATTATTATTATTATTATTATATAAAAGGAGGGGAGGTCGGGGTAGGGCTCGGTATTAGGAACCCGTGTCGCTGCAGCCCTGTGGATATTTTTTCTCTTCTCTGTTTGGTTTGATCTTCGATGTCGTCACATTGGCTCTTGTTGTCGTTGTCTTCCATCGTAGTTCCTTTGGTATTCTTCGCCTTGTTGTTGTGTCTACTGCATAGGTGTCGTCGTTTCTTCTCCACTGTTGGTTTTATTTTTGCAAAGGGAGTTGAGGGGGTTGGTATGTTATGGCTTCGGGCCTCCATATTTCTCTTGGCCACAATTTATTGTAGGGAGTCGAGGGGGTTGTAGTATGGCAGCTTCATTGTAATTTTTTCTCAAGTTTCGTTCCTCTCTTGCTCAGTTTCGAGGGAGGAGGGCAGTTTTTGTTCGGTTTTTGGTAGTTCCTTCGTCGTCTTGGCAAGTTTCTTCTTGTGCTTGAAATTTTTGTTGTTGCAGTTGTGGTCTTTTTTCCAAGGTGATTTTCTACCACATTTTTCCTGTGGGGTTTTCTTGGGCTTCCTGGGTTGCTTGTGCCCTGGTTTGGTGACATGTTTTTTGGGGTTTTTTGTTCGTTATGTATTTTTTTCCCGTCTTGGGCTTAATTTTTTGTAGCCTCTTTAGGGTTTCTTCTGTGTAGAGCCTGCGTGCCCCCATTTTTTTGGGTTTTTCTAGGGTTGTTTCTGGTGTGCCCCTTGGGATTCTATGCGGATCTGCATGCTTTGTTGTGTTTTTGGCTTCATTGCCTTTTCTTTGATTCACCATGAGGATTTTTCTGGTTTAGTTTGGGCTGATGTATCTAGAATGCCCTCAAGCATTTACAAAAATGTAATTTTGTCATTAAAACCGTGAAAAACAAAACAAAACAAAACAAAAATTATAAATACCATATTTATTATAGATTAAATTACTTAGATAATATTATCATATTATGTAGAAGAATTAAGTGAGAAATATTTTCACTTGCCATGTTAATATAATTTATAACTAAATTGAATTTAAAATAACAATTTCAATTCATATAAAAAAATATTTTATGCTATTTTTTACATCCAATTTTGTCAATTTCAATATAATTTAACATATATGTATAACCTAATAATTCTAAATCCATCTCTCATTTCTCCATCCCGAAAGTATCAACTCATTCTTTTGGATTTTTAATTGGTATCTTCTTTATCATTTTCACTTGTTTTTGGGCATCTAATGTTAAAAATATTATTTATTTTTTATAATTTTATGGTCATCTAATGTTAAAAATATTATTTATTTTTTATAATTTTATGTTGAAATAAAATTAGAAAAAATATTACATATATTAGTTTCAAGTTTAAAATAGACTATTCTATATTAGATTTACTATTCTTGTATTTTACTCTTCTTTGATTTTAGAGCATCCAACACTAACAATAAAATTAGTTTTTTTTTTTTTTTTTTAAAGCATCACATATTAACATGTAATGGAATTTCTATATTAGATCTACTATTCTTTTATTTTACTCTTCTTTGATTTTAGAGCATCCAACACTAACAATGTAATTAGTTTTTTTAATTTTAAAGCATCACTAACAATGTAATTAGTTTTTTTAATTTTAAAGCATCACATACTAACATGTAATTTATATAATTTATAGATAAAGAAATTATATTTATTAGTAATAGCCACCTAACTCTTTTTTTTTTTATTGAAATAGAATTTCTTAATAATTTTACTTACGCTAGGAAATTCACATCTAATTGTCGTATTTTTCAAACAACTCACATGAGTCTTAAATTTGTGATTTTGGTAATACACTGTAACAATTGCATTCCACTGAAGTAATTTGTAAAACAATCAGAATGCTTCAGTAGTTTTACCTATTTTGGTAATACACTGTAACAATTGCATTCCAATTGGTAATTTGTATGCTTCGTGTTTAGGCATTGAGTTAAACCATTGTGATGGTTATTCTATTTTTCCATTCTAAGCAATCCATGGGACCACATTGCTTTGGGGTATTCAATCGAACAATTTTGGTGCAACATTTCAATTACCAATTTTGACCATATCTTCTCATCATTGAAATCCAAGAGAAGACATTACGTTCATCCATTTTTTAAATAATTGATGAGCCGCCTTCCTTCTTTACTCTTTATGACAAATTACAAGAGTAAACATGTGCATTTGAGCAACTCGGTGACCACCCATTTAGTATTTACTTCAGCATTTGTTCAAGAATTGCTATATTAATGCTTGAAATTTAATTTATGCAATTTTGATAAATGAACAATTTTATTATTGGATTTGATTCCAATGAATGGAAAATTTAGGAAACCTTACAATTTTATAACTATTAACATGATGAGTTTCAATGTCTAATTAAATGTATGAGTTTCAATGTCTAATTAAATGGAGTGTCCATGTTGATTTTTATTATTTTTAATGATCAAAATAAAATTCAATTAGCCAAAAGTCAGTTCATTAAATTCATGTATATTACTCTCTTTCATATTTTTCTTCTAATGGAAAGCAATTAAAAACAATTCACATAATATGGAAAATGCATGCTTAACATGTTTATTGGTCACTGCTAATCAAGAACGATAAAATAAACAAGTAGATGAAAAAACAAAACATCACTTCGATTTAAAACAATACCCATTTAAAGTATTTATAAAGTAAAGCATTACTGCAGGAAATAATTGTATGTTAAATTCAACCTATTTGTATAGGCTTATGTATATTCCATATTAATATTTTACTTTTGCTAGGTGTGGTCTATTAAAAACATTAATATTATTTTGTGTGCTTTATTAAAAACACATAAAGTTAAAGTGAATGCTTTTAAACTTAATAAGGTGGTTTTCTTTTGATACAATTTTTTTTTAATTTAATTTTAAAGCAATAATTTTTATCTTTAAAATTGACAAATCTCATAATAATGAATACCCAAATCATAAGGAAATGTATTTATTTAATTTATATGTTTTGTTGTTTTGTTTTTTTGTGATTACAGAAATTAGTAATTGGGTTGATTTTCACATGGGATAGATTTTAATCACTACCATTATGGTCTTTAGGTATCTATGTTCTTAGAACCTCAAATCTCTTAATATATAACACTTTATTTTCACAACATTTGTCAATTATGTTAACTAATTCTTCGGGATTATGTTTGTAAAATAATAATTAGTTGTTAGTTTTTACTTTCTGTTAATAAGTTATCGAGACAGTTTTATCTCAAACCTACTTTACATTTGTATAAATTAAGTTCTCATCATGAATGCAATCAATTTTCCATTGTGGAGTTTATTCACCGGCCTGTCTACAATGGTATCAAACCCCGGTTGAGTTGTTTATAAACTACATAAGGAGATGTTGTTTGAAGTTTATGGAGGGAAGATGTACAAGTTTCATAAAATTCATTTTGAGGAGCGCATTGCTTGCAAAGGCATGAGATAAAGTTTATGGAGGGAAGAATGTGCAAGTTTCATAAAATGCATTTTGAGGGGCACATTTCTTGGAAAGGCATGATATAAATATTGTGGGAGTGTTGGAAACCAAGTTGAATGCAACCAAGGTAAAATTGATTACCCACCAGTAAATCTTATGGTTGGCACAATCAACAGTGAATAAATAACATTGAATATTAACATTGAATATTAACGAAGCTTTGAAGCATTTTTTGGAAGTGAATTATTAATTATTTTTAATGGAATATTTTTTCATATTTGGCGTTTGAATTTAATCCACATATTACTGGCAAGGTGAGAATGCTTCAAGGTTCATGAAAGTGAAAGTAAAAAAAAAAAGATTTACATAAATATTTAACAATATTTTGTAAAAATTAAATGAATATGGAGACATTTTCCAGAATATGAGACCACAAGTATGCTGGAAAGCTAATAGCAGAAAAAGTTGGTGAGTATGAGGCTTGAACCCAACTCTCTACTCATTTATTTTTGGAGCTCACCAACAAAACAATAAACCAAATCTTTGTTTAAATTAAAAGGAGAAAGAGATTTATGTTTTTTTAAAGGATATTGCACATAATTCATATTTTCAAAAGGATTTTTTTAACTGCAAGTAATCATGACTTCATTGATATCAATAGTTGGAGTTGTGCCTAGCGGAAAGGAGAATTATCAAGAATGGATTAGGAAGCTAAAAAGTGCACTTATTTTTAACGATTTGCGGGAAGGAGTCTGTCAGGGAAAGAAAGATAGAGAAATTTCACTTGAGACACCTGATGACGAAAAGAAACGTGTAATTTGGGAGACAAAAGACAAGAAATCAAATGCATTAAGCATTGTATCAGTGACAGAGGAGGTAAGCAGATATGTTGTTTCTTGTGATACTGCATTTGAATCATTACAAAAGTTGAATATGGTTCACATTCGGAACTTGAAATTATTTAGTTGTTGTTAGTATTATTTAATTTGGAGATGAAAAACAATGATCCTTTGAAGATGGCCTTTGAAATAAAAGCTACTTTTCACATAAAATCCGCGGTGTTGTAGACTTGCAACTTACGATTTTTATTAAAGTTCTCCACCTTGTCGATTCACATTACTTGTAATCTCTCCAAGCTAGTGTACAATTGAAAGATATTACACTTGATAAACTTGTGAACAAAATTTTTGAGAGAGAAAAGCTCTTTCAGAAGAAAGAGCCTCCACAAAATTCTAACATAGAAACTATGTGCCTTGCACAAAAAGATCAGAATTCTCATGGTGAAACTTCTATAGGTGATAAAATTACTAGAGGTCGTGGTAGAAGAAATTATAGAGGCAGGGGGGCAAAAATAATCAGGGAGACATAACAAAATGATAGAAAAATAATATTTTTTAATGATAAACCACTTATCAAATGTTTTAGATGTGGAAAAGTTGGTCACATTGCAACTAATTGTAGAATTCCTTGGGAAAAAGTTAGTGAAAGGAGAGAACAATTGAATGAAAAGAAATATCAACCACCACCATATAAGGGAAAATCATCAGAGTTTTCACATTACATTGTTTCTCATTGCAATTTTAATATTAATGATGTTTTTAGTCCAACATTTTCTTCTTGGAAAGACAGTTGGATTTTGAATTCAAGTGTCACATGTCATATGACTTTTAGGAGCGATTTTTTTTAAAAATTTCAATGACCAAGTTGATGGAGTAGTATATTTTGCTGAAAAATATCAAATTAAGCCTTCAAGAATTGGAACCATTTGTTTAAAGATACCAAAGCTTGCAGATTGTGTTCTACGGGATATCCTTTACATTCCACAATTTCAAAGAAATCTAATGTCTCTTATACATATTCGACAGCAAGGGCATTCCATACATATCTTTGATGGCATCACTGAGATATGTAGAGCATCTGATCATGCAGTGATTATGACTGGTGTTGAAGAAGGTACGCTTTTAAAATTGAATGGTACATCATCTACTGTAATGAATTCTCGTGATAGTTCTGCTCTTTTAGCACAATGAAATGATACTTTATCTTCTAGTTTATTATGGCATGCTCATTTTGGTCACATTAACTATGAAAATATCATTATTATGAGACAACAAGGTATAAAAGGATTTCCTACAATTCCAAGAAATCTTACACCATGTGATGCTTGTATTTTAGGGAAACATTCTAAGCAACCTTTTCATCATTCTTCTTCTAGAGATTCAAGAAAATTATGTCTCATACATTCAGACTTATGTCATCCTATGCATGTTGAAACTGAAAATGGTAATAAATATATGTTGACATATATTGATAATTATTCGAGAATGTGTTGGGTGTATTTGTTGAAAGATATGTCACAAGTATTTGAAATTTTTAAGACTTTTCATTCGATGATCAGAAATTAAATGAAACTAAATATTGGCATTCTCATAACTGATAACAGTGGTGAATATAATTCTAATGCTTTTGAACAATATTTAAAGGACAATGACATGATGCAAGCCTAGAGCTTGCAATACCCAGGATCTTCAAATAACCATTCAAAAAAATGCATACTCAGCATTTACCCAAATCAAAACATCAGTCACTGGAAAATTCATCATTTTCCCATTTCAACGTGCTGAAGCTTTCCAATATATGTTCAAAATCATTCAATATTATCAATTTCGATCCATTCACTTTCTGGCAAAAACAATACTCAAATGCTTCCTAAACCATACCAATATTCACATGAGATTATATACATTATCCCAAAACTTCCATCATACTTTCATCAGAACTCATTCCCATTTCATAGGGCTGAAATCACAAAACATAACTTTGTACAAAAGTTCATTTCCAATTCCATGAGTATAGACTTTCATACCACCATTCAATTACAAACCCAAACTCTTTTTAAGATTGGATTCTATAAACAAATTCCATCAAACAAGTGCGCCCTTTGTTATCATTACACGTGTATCATTTGGTTTAAAACAAGCTTACATTGTTTTAACCCATCTTATTCCATCAATAAACCATTGTTCAAGAAATTTACCTCATGTGCTTACTGTTCAACTGCGCCTTCAACGCTTATGCTGTACAAGTATGTATCATATAACATTCTTTTGATGAATTAACCCATTTGAGTTCTTGCAAGAATCTCCGGACCACGCCCTCAGGTTCTGAAATTCACCAGAAATCGAACCTTTCGATTCCACTGCACTCTGCATTTACTATTGCTGTAGATCGGTCCTGCTCATATCATTTTATAGTCAACTTCTTTTTTATTCCTCTGCACTAAAACTTAGCGCCACAATTTCGCTATATCTGCATACTCAATAAAACTTTCTTTGCATATCAATTCATTGATAAAAACTTCTACAACATCATTTCAGAACTGGATACTATTGCCTTGCAATTAAATTATCACTGAATTCATGAATTTAGACTGTCAAAGAATATCTGTTCCACTACAAACATCGACGATCCCACTTACTATAATTCCGATTACAATTTTCTATCTCTCTGATTGGAGATCGCTATAAATACCACTCTGTTCAAACGTGACATCACTTACCACCGTTCAGACACCACTTACCACCGTTTCAGTTTATCAACTTTGACAGAGCCAGGATTTCATTGTCGATTTAACTCCTCACTCGTTGCGTGGTCAACATTCATACTGACCATTACATCTGCGCTTCAGCTCATTCAATATCAGTATTAACACAAAAACAAGGTTCGAATTTCATATTAACTTCAGCGTTTTATACCTGGTAACGAGTTAAGAATTTAAAACTCTGTTAGAGCTATGAAATCGACCCAAACAGAAGCTTCAACGCCTGGATTCGATTTTAATACAGCTGCTTCTACACTTCTAATGTATTATGCAATTCTTGCAACCAAAACAGCGTGTGATCTCCATTTAAATTCAATTTTATATAGCACACATACAAACTCAGCGCTATATATATCACATCAAATGCCAATGTAATACTACCTCAATATACATCGAATTTTCCACAGCTATGCATTTGAATTGAAAAATTGAATTTCATGTGTTGTAAACGCTGTCACCAAGTTATTTCAAACCTGCGCCCTTTCAACTTCGAACAGAGATTTTAACATTCCACCATGCACGCATCGAATAGCAATTTATGCTATCGACCCTCAGGATTACACAAACTTGACATTGCAGACTTAGAAGGTATTAAAAGACTGGTTCTCTCCGCTTTTCATTTTCTATTAATCGAATTCAGATCGATATAACAAAACCATTCATAAGCTCATGCATAGATAACAATTTCTATATTAAGATCAATCCTTTTAACTTGGTCACATAAATCGATCCCACCATTTCTTTGATTGCAGGTTTCCTTTGGTCGATCTTTCCAATAATCAATTCCTCAACCATATATATACATTTAACCAGAAAATACTATAACTTTCGCAGCCAATCTCCAAATGTATATATATTTATAATCTGAAATCAAAACAAGATTACTTACAGACTTTGTTTGGCCTGATATTCCAGATTGATGGCCCTTACAATTTACCAAAGGCCCACTGCCTTGGTTATTCCAAACCAGCTCTCTACTCCTCTCACTATTCTCAATGTATTTTCTTCTCAAAAATCCCTCTTATTTATACAATTTTTAAAAAATCATTACATTAAATGCTCAATCCCTTAAAATCCTCAACAAACCCCTAAATCTCTCAACATCCCTAAAGGATAGGTTTTATCCCTAGAATCCTTCAATTTATTAAATTTCCTCATATCCTTTTATTAATAAAAAGATATTTACATAAATCCTCACCTTCTCCTATTTAATTCAAATTAATTAATAAAATATTAGAAATCATCACACCCCATATTTACAATTTAATATTATCACACCCCATGGATAAAAAGGTCTTGATGCTCCTGCATCAGACTCCCCATGTAAGAAAATTCATGACCACCTGGTCATAAGTCTGGATATCTCCTCCTGGATCCCAAATTTTATTTTGTAATCTTTCCGTGCTTGTTGATTGCTTCACTGCTGTTGTCATCTGTTGTTGTCTTCCAGGTTTC
>CM076577.1:98948125-99318344 GCA_034641835.2 Pinus albicaulis
CATATTTTGTGTTGTAGGGCTCCACTTGCTCTGCTCTTGCAATCTTTCACTGTTATTCTCTTGTTGTCGTTCCTTTTCTTTCTTTCGGCTGTCTTTCTCTGAGATGTTTTTATCATTAACCTCCTTATCAACTCAATTTCTCTGTCCAGTATGTCCTCTGTCTGTTGATTATTTCCATCTCTTGATTGCTGAACTGTCATTCTTGCATGTTCTTCATTTGTTTTGATTACCTTTTCTGCTGCTGCTACTATAAATGTTGACTCACATGTTGCTCTAGCTGTCAATATGAATGTTGCGGCCTCCCAAACTTCTGCAACATTCCTTTGCTCGTCACCTGCAATTTCATCTGCAACTTCTTCTTGATTATCATTTATGACAACTGCTTTGTCATCCTTCTTCAGCAATCTCTCCTTAACATCCTTCAGTAGATGTTCTTCCTCTCCTTCTTCCATTTGACTATCCACCTGTGCCAAATATGTTCTAGCGTCTGTAACAACATCTTCAATCATAAGACAATCATTATAATAATAAAAATAAGGCCTCTGTACCTCTTTTCCCTTTAGCAACACTTCAGTATGTTGCGTTGATTTCTCTTCTTCTGTCAGCATTTCAGTACGCTGATCCAAACTCAAAGAACTCTTGAGACTGTCAGCTAGTCTCCACTTCTCATCAGCTATTTCAATGATGTCTTCCAGCATTTGTCCACTGTGGTACTCTTTCATATCTTTGTCAGCTTTAAAAGACTGTCTATCTTCTTCCAAACCTGCAATCACACACAAATCATCAGTTTTAAAATCACAAGACCTTACGGTCTTGTTTGATGCTTCAGTCATCAAATATTCGGGCTGCTTTGAATCATTCATATGATTCAACTCCTCTAGCTCTTCATCACTTTCAAAAAGTAATGGTCCACTTTCTGGGTAACATATCGAAACTTCAACATCTTCTTCAGCATCTTCCTTTTGCTGTAGCTCAACTGTTTCGAGCTTCTCTATCCTCTGTCTAGCATCAATAACCTATTCAAGTTCCCTTAGTTCCTTTATCAACTGCATATTTACCTGATGATTCCACTTCTCTTGTAGCCTCTGCCACCTCAACTTCTTTCTCATGACATAACCACGCTTCTGGTCTTCCTCATTTATTTGCAACATCTCCATTAACACCTCAAGCTGAACTGCTATCTCAGCCTTCTCCCTCTCATATTCCTCTTTGCTTAACTTTCTCTGTATGCCAATTGCCTTGGCATCCTTCTTCTTTTGTCCTCTACTGTGGTTTATTTCAGAACCTCCGTTATGACTGTCACTAGTCATCATCCTTCCCATCTCTATGAGCCCCTTACTCACTTTACTACGAGTTGCATTAAAGCCTCTTCAGCAGCAAGTCCTGTCCTGCCGCCACTTACCTCACCAAGCTCTCCTCACTCAGTCTTTTGGCAAGCCATTGGTTCTCTATCTACGGAACCTCCTTTGAGCACTTCTCTTTGCTCTTCCTGGCTTCAACTCATCTGCCTGTTCACAACTGTCTTCCTTATCCAATCTCTATTGGATTTCCTCAAGGTTCTGCCACCTCTATGTTTTCACCTAGAAACTTTCACCAGCTTCCTTCATCTGTTAGCAATTGCCTTTTGGGAGTTGCAATAATACTGCAAAGACTACAATATTCAAATCCAAATAAAACCATAACATCTTACCTCCACGATCTCATCTGATCTTGTCCTTCCATTTACCTGTACTTCAATCTCATCACTCCTGCAAATCTGTTCCAGCAAATCCTTATGCTTCCTCTGCAAAAATTCACTGTCAATCAGATTTTAAAATCTGATTCTCTCTTCCAATCTTCTGGCTTGATCTGGCAAACTTTAGCTGCACAATTCTTCACTCATTCAGCTGTATTCTGGTTGCTTGACTGTCAGATTAAAATCTGATCTCCCTTTCAGTCACTCATCACACATTCAAACACACTTTAGTTTTCAACAAAATCTTTTGTCTTCATTCAGAAAAACAAACATTCTTCATTTCACCAGAGCCAAGCTCTGATACCAAAAATGATGCAAGCCTAGAGCTTGCAATACCCAGGATCTTCAAATAACCATTCAAAAAAATGCATACTCAGCATTTACCCAAATCAAAACATCAGTCATTGGAAAATTCATCATTTTCCCATTTCAACGTGCTGAAGCTTTCCAATATATGTTCAAAATCATTCAATATTATCAATTTCGATCCATTCACTTTCTGGCAAAAACAATACTCAAATGCTTCCTAAACCATACCAATATTCACATGAGATTATATACATTATCCCAAAACTTCCATCATACTTTCATCAGAACTCATTCCCATTTCATAGGGCTGAAATCACAAAACATAACTTTGTACAAAAGTTCATTTCCAATTCCATGAGTATAGACTTTCATACCACCATTCAATTACAAACCCAAACTCTTTTTAAGATTGGATTCTATAAACAAATTCCATCAAACAAGTGCGCCCTTTGTTATCATTACACGTGTATCATTTGGTTTAAAACAAGCTTACATTGTTTTAACCCATCTTATTCCATCAATAAACCATTGTTCAAGAAATTTACCTCATGTGCTTACTGTTCAACTGCGCCTTCAACGCTTATGCTGTACAAGTCTGTATCATATAACATTCTTTTGATGAATTAACCCATTTGAGTTCTTGCAAGAATCTCCGGACCACGCCCTCAGGTTCTGAAATTCACCAGAAATCGAACCTTTCGATTCCACTGCACTCTGCATTTACTATTGTTGTAGATCGGTCCTGCTCATATCATTTTATAGTCAACTTCTTTTTTATTCCTCTGCACTAAAACTTAGCGCCACAATTTCGCTATATCTGCATACTCAATAAAACTTTCTTTGCATATCAATTCATTGATAAAAACTTCTACAGCATCATTTCAGAACTGGATACTATTGCCTTGCAATTAAATTATCACTGAATTCATGAATTTAGACTGTCAAAGAATATCTGTTCCACTACAAACATCGACGATCCCACTTACTATAATTCCGATTACAATTTTCTATCTCTCTGATTGGAGATCGCTATAAATACCACTCTGTTCAAACGTGACATCACTTACCACCGTTCAGACACCACTTACCACCGTTTCAGTTTATAAACTTTGACAGAGCCAGGATTTCATTGTCGATTTAACTCCTCACTCGTTGCGTGGTCAACATTCATACTGACCATTACATCTGCGCTTCAGCTCATTCAATATCAGTATTAACACAAAAACAAGGTTCGAATTTCATATTAACTTCAGCGTTTTATACCTGGTAACGAGCTACGAATTTAAAACTCTGTTAGAGCTATGAAATCGACCCAAACAGAAGCTTCAACGCCCGGATTCGATTTTAATACAGCTGCTTCTACACTTCTAATGTATTATGCAATTCTTGCAACCAAAACAGTGTGTGATCTCCATTTAAATTCAATTTTATACAGCACACATACAAACTCAGCGCTATATATATCACATCAAATGCCAATGTAATACTACCTCAATATACATCGAATTTTCCACAGCTATGCATTTGAATTGAAAATCGAATTTCATGAGTGTTGTAAGCAGCCATCATAAGTTATTTCAAACTGCGCCTTTCAACTTGATGATTTTAACATTCCACCATGCACGCATCGAATAACAATTTATCTATCGACCCTCGGGATTACACATTCTTCGCATTGCGATTTAGAATTGAACTCCAAAGACTGGTGCTCTCAGCTTTCATTTTCTGTTAATCGAATTCAGATCGATATAACAAAACCATTCATAAGCTCATGCATAGATAACAATTTCTATATTAAGATCAATCCTTTTAACTTGGTCACATAAATCGATCCCACCATTTCTTTGATTGCAGGTTTCCTTTGGTCGATCTTTCCAATAATCAATTCCTCAACCATATATATACATTTAACCAGAAAATACTATAACTTTCGCAGCCAATCTCCAAATGTATATATATTTATAATCTGAAATCAAAACAAGATTACTTACAGACTTTGTTTGGCCTGATATTCCAGATTGATGGCCCTTACAATTTACCAAAGGCCCACTGCCTTGGTTATTCCAAACCAGCTCTCTACTCCTCTCACTATTCTCAATGTATTTTCTTCTCAAAAATCCCTCTTATTTATACAATTTTTAAAAAATCATTACATTAAATGCTCAATCCCTTAAAATCCTCAACAAACCCCTAAATCTCTCAACATCCCTAAAGGATAGGTTTTTATCCCTAAAATCCTTCAATTTATTAAATTTCCTCATATCCTTTTATTAATAAAAAGATATTTACATAAATCCTCACCTTCTCCTATTTAATTCAAATTAATTAATAAAATATTAAAAATCATCACACCCCATATTTACAAATTAATATTATCACACCCCATATTTACAAATGGAGAAAAAGGTCTTGATGCTCCTGCATCATGACATAAAACATCAGACTACCATACCTTATAATCCGAAACAGAATGGAATTGCAAAACATATGAATAGAACTTTGCTTAATATGGTTAGATCCATGATGTTTTTTAAGAATGTTAAGTTGATGTTTTCGGGAGAAGCAATGCTTTGTGCAACTTATATTCACAAACATTGACCTTCTTTTATCATCAATAATAATTCTCCTTATGAAATGTGGTATAATCGTCTTCTTGTTGTTCAACATTTTAGAGTCTTTAGTTCTCTATGTTATGCATTAATTCCTAAGCATCAGTGCAACAAGTTGGCTGCTAGGAGTCGCAAATGTATTTTCTTGGGATATTCCGCTACTTCCAAAGCTTACAGGTTGTATTATGAGGAGAACAAGAAATTTATTCTTTCCAAAGATTTTTTTTCTTGAATATGATAAAGATCATTCCACTATTGATAGACAATTGAATCATTTGGAGAAATTTGCATCCAAAATGTTCTATTTTGAATCTGATAATGAGGTTCCACATAATGAAGGGGGGGTTCCCATTCTGGATCACTCTGTGTTTCTTTCATATTTGACTCATGAGAATGTTATTACTAAAGAAAATTTGGATGATAGTAATGTTTCTGCAGTACCAGAAATTTCTCTTGAAAAACCCGTTCTTGAGCCTATTTTTCAAGATGAGAAACCATCACAACCACTTCAACCTTTATGAAGATCCACATGTGTTTAGAGATTTCCAAGAAATTATGATGAATTTGAAACAGGAATTTTCTCTAAAGGTGATGTTACTTCAAGTTCAAGTAATGTTTTTCATGACTGTGGATTCAATCATTCTATAATTAGTGAACCTAGTTGTTTTGAAGAAGCCAATAGTTGTGATGAATGGAAGGATGAAATGAAAAAGGAATATGATGCACTTATTACGAATGGAACTTAGAGGTTAGTGGATCCTTCTACTAGCATCAAACCTACTAGTTGCAAATGGGTGTATAAGATCAAGTACAAGGAAGATGGTTTTCTTGATATATACAAGGCAAGGCTTGTAGAAAGAGGCTACGCTCAAAAGGAATGTGTTGAATACACAAAGACATTTTCTCCAACAAAAAATGGGGCAAAATTAGAACTTTGATTTCTCTTGCAGCTCATAATAGCTGGAAGATACACCTTATGGACGTTAAAAAAACTATTTTTGAATGGTGATTTTAAGGAGGATGTTTATATGTTTCAGCCTGAAGTTTTTATTGTTAAAGGTAAAGAAAAAAAGGTATGTAAGTTGGTAAAAGCGTTGTATGGACTGAAACAAGTATCCCGTGCATGGTATGAAAAAATAACTAAACACCTTCTCAAGTTGAATTATAAGTTATTTGATATAGATGATGCAAATATTTTTGTTAAGAAAGTTGGAAAGTCGATTATATATTTGGTTGCTTATGTAGATGATTTGATAATCACATGAAATAATGATGACTATATAGTGTTCGTTAAAAAATAATTATTGAAAGTTTTCGACATGAAAATTTTGGTTTATTACATTATTATTTATGGATTGAAGTTGACCAGAAACCCAAATATATTTTTATTTCTTAGAAGAATTATATTGGACAACTATTGGATAGATTTGGGATCTTGGATTGTAACCATGTTGCTACTCCTATGGAGAAAAATTTTAAGCTTACTTCCATTGAAGGAAATATGTTTGAGGATGCAACAAAGTACAGAAAACTTGTTGGAAGTTTGAATTTTCCAACCGTACTCAACCTCGCATCAACCATGTAGGGTTAATCTCCAAGTTCATGCATCAACCATGTGAAGGTCATTGGAATGCAACGAAGGGAGTCCTCGAGTATTTGAAAGGCACTCGAACATATGGCATCAAATATTCCAAAGTTGCATATTTCAATCTCACCAACTATTTAGATTTTGATTTTGATGGAGATAAGGAGAATGGGGTCTCTACTTCTGGTTATTTTTTGAATCTTGGATCAATAACCATCAGTTGGAGATTACGCAAGAAGCTTGTTCCTGTTGATTCTACCACCGAATTTGAATATGTTGCAACAGCTCAAGCTACAAAATAAATCTTTTGGCTTCACAAAATACTTGAATACTTGCAGGAGAAACAAAAGGCTTCAACTCCACTACTTATTAACAACTCTTCTACAATTCAGTTGGCTAAGAATCCCAAGTTTCATGATCGAAACAAGCATATTAACACCAAGTATCACTTGATTCAACATTATGTAGAGGTCAAATTTATTCATTTGACACATTGTCCTACTTCAAAGCAGATCGCATATATCTTTACCAAAGCACTTGGACGTGAAAATTTTGAAAATTTCATAATGTTACTTGGCATGTCAGATGTCCCTTCGGATTAAGGGGGGGATGTTAACTAATTCTTTGGGATTATTTTTGTAAAATAGTAATTATTTGCTAGTTTTTAATTTTCCTTAGTAAGTTATCAAGACAGTTTTATCTCAAACCTACCTTACATTTGTATAAACGAAGTTCTCATCATGAATGAAACCAGGTTCCATTGTGGAGTTTATTCACGGGCATTTCTACAAACTAAACTACCCCAAAAACTCACTTAATTTGTACATTACCAACATAATATGCATCAATTTTTTCAAATATACTAATTTAAATCAAACTACACTCATTCAAAACCCATCACTCACGAAACATAAAAATGATTGTTTTAACTAAAACAACATAGTGACATCCTGACTACTAGCTATCTTGGATATTGTGGTTTCAATGACTTGTAACATCATGGAGCTGTGAGCTTGAAATGATCCGTGAGGATGGAATGATAGAGAGAAACCCTAAAAATGGTGGAAGGCTCAAGTTGGTGCAGGCTGGGTACAGGCTACAGAGACTACACGCGTGAAGTCTCTGGATGTGACAAGTGTTCGGGCCTGGCAGAATATCGAGGCCACCTGTGCCCTCTGTAGCAGGAGATGGCTTGTACGGGATCTTTTGAGACTGCAACTGGTTAATTGAGGTTATGATGGTGGTTTCAGTATTCACAAACCCTAACTTTCCTACTAGACAACATTGTGCACAAACGAGTCCTATGCAGGTGTGGTTTACGCACTATCACGGTGCTAGTTTAAGACCTAAAGCCTTGTTTATCGATGGGGTTTGAATGGGATCACGTGGACGTTGAACCAGCACCGGAAGACCTGCTAACTTGTTGGGGGCATGAGGTTTCAGAAAAAACCTGGATCTATACTTTTCGGTCATTGCAGAGACAGATCTAAGTCCAAAGGTTCGAATAGCGTTCAAGGCTTAACAAACGGGGTTGCGTTGTTGGAAGAAAGCTTGCAAAGCACATTCAAGGGCGTGTGGAAGGTCAGGGGTGCAAAAGGGTTAGTCCCTCGAGCGGCCCCTCTAGAACAATTCGGAGGCAATCCTCATCTGACAAACTTGCAAACCCCACAAGTTTCATCGATACCAGGTATTTCCTCATTTCTGGTTTTGACAAGGGGTTTAGAAGATATTGTTGCAAGTTGTGGGTTTCAGGGATCTATGGGTTTAAAAGCTTTTTTGGAAGATAGCCATCGAGGTCAGGAGTTGGATAGAGGAAGACCTAGGGAAGATCCATTTTTTCAAAGAAACCCTAATCCAAGACAGGGTTTTAGTTTTCTGGAAAATTTTCTTCTCTAGCAAGGAAGAAAAGCGGCAATCTCGGGACTGGTGTTGGCAGAGGGTTTGATTCGCAATCCCTCAGGGTTGAATCAGATAGGAAAAAGATAGGATAGGGTTCCCCTCTCCTCGCGAGTAGGGGGAGAAGAAGGAAGGTCATCAGATAAACACAAAGGAATAAGTCGGGAGGAGGAGCTCGGCCTTAAAGCAGGGCAGGTAGAAGCGGGTGGATCGAAACAGGAGGGAAACCTTTCTGCTGAAGGAAGGTGACTAGGGTCGCCTTTACAAGGAGTACCATATGCGCTCGAAAGGCCTTTGGAATTTGAGGAAGGAGGAAGGAGTGGGACTGCAGAAACGAAAAGGAAAAAGAACAAGCTTATTAGGAGAAAATATGAGCACCCTTGCTACATCTTTGGAGTAGACATCCGCATCGACGAAGTTATGGAAGAAACAGAGACCATACTTGTTGGAAGAGTCAGAGGAAGAAAATTCTTAGCTAATTATATCACAGAATGCACTGATTCGGAATGGTTGGATACGCCTAGAAAACCTTTGGAAATACAAACAATAGCTTAGGGATGGTTTAGCATCAAATTCGAGAAGAAAGAACACCTGGATTGGGTTCTAGAGAGGAACTGGTGCTTTGGGAAGAGGCATGTCTTGTTTAGAAGATGGACGTTGGTGTTCAATGCCCAGAGAGAAAAAATGGAAGAGTCCCTCGTCTAGGTAAAGCTCCCTAGTCTCCCTCTGCCTTTCTGGATGGATTCCGCATTCTGTTCAATCAGGAATACCCTGGAACAATTTTTATAAGTGGACCTATCTTACCAGCAAACTAGGGATTTGAGTGCGGCTAGAATCCTAGTCAATTTAAACCCCAAAGAAGGGCTTGCAGATGAAATGTATTTGAAATACAAGGATTATGAATTCACACAAAAATTGGACTACGAACATTTACCCTTTCGTTGTCATCGGTGCCACAATTATGGTCATCTCACAAAGGATTTCCCCGTTGGGTACCATAGAAGAAGAAAACAGAAAAATATCATTCGGGAAACGGTACCATCTCCAAGAGAAGAAGAGAATAGGGCTCCAGAAGAGGACTTGATGGAAGGGTTTGAGGGTCTAAGTGCAAATATGAATTAACCTTTTCCTCCGGATCACATGACAAAACAACCCAATCCACCAGCTATGGATCAAGGATGGGAGACTCCCCATGCACAGGATCTCCCATCCGAAGTAGGATCAGAAGGAACTGCCTTGGAGGGTATGCCTCTAGTCTCTTCTCCCTCCCTTTTTTCATCCTTTTGCACATCTATTTTTTCTTTCTCTAAGCTTGGTCCCTCCAGGCCTACTCAAATGGAATATATGCAAATGCACGAAGTCATTGAGTCACTTCACAGTATCATTACTTCTATCCCATCATCCAGTATGGTTTCCCTCTCTAAAGCTCAGTTTGATCTTGTTCCTACCCAGCCTAGTATTCTTGAAAAGCCTCCCTATAATTTAAGATCCCTAGTGAAAAAACCTTGGAAAGGGGAAGCCTTTGGAGGGCTGGAGTCCAGTCACATTCTGATTGGGCCGCGAAATTTGAGAGGTAGGAAATTGAATCTCTCTAAGGTTCAAGTCAAGGCTACATTAGACATTGCTGATGGGAAGCAACAGTCCCTCTCAGGGGTGCTTAGAGTAGCGCAAACACCCCCCTAGGGTTATCGATGATCATTCTTTCCTACAACTGTATGGGTTTAGCTAGTCAACCTAAAAAACTAGCGTTAAGGGATCTGATGAAGTCCCACAACCTTGATTCTCTTCTGCTTCAAGAAACCTTGGGCTTGGGGGAGGAGGTAAAAGGTCTTCTGTCAAGGATGTTTCTGGGTTGGGTGTTTCAGGATTTGTATGCTCATGGAAGATCGAGGGGCTTGGCAATGGGAATTAACTCTGGGATATTGCAAGAGTTGTCTTCCTGGGGTTTGAAAATACTCTGGCAATGGAAGTTTACTCTAGCAAGCTCTGCCACCCTATCCTCCTTCTTAATGTCTATGGCCCATGTACGAAGAGAGTGCAATTTTGGAACAACCTCTTTGCCAAGTCATGTCTGAATGACTCAAATCTTATCCTGGGAGGAGACCTGAATTTCTCTCTAGGGATATCTGAATCTTGGGGACCCTCTGCATGGGCAGACCCGCTCACATATTTCTTCACCAATAAGATGGCTTCCTCACATCTTGTGGATGCAAATCTGATCAAGCCCAGACCTACTTGGAGGAACAGGAGAATGGGAGAGGAATGGGTGGAAAAGAAGCTGGATTGCTTCCTTCTTAATGAAGATCTGGTGGCAAGATCCTTTGTCTTTAGGCATTGGGTCGGGGAAGGTGGTCTCTTCGACCACCTTCCCATTCTCTTATAAATTAAAGGTACACAAAAAAATCCTGGAACGTCGTTCAAATTTAATTCCTCGTGGCTTAAAGATGAGTCTTATAACTCCTTGTTCCAAGCCACATGGGGGAAGGATAGATCAAGGGAACCTAGAAATATGAGTAGGCACTTCATGTAAAATTGGAAGAAAATGAAAAAAGCTACTCTGGTTTGGGAAAAAGATAAGAAGTTAAAGGAGGAGGAGGAATTAAGAAATTTCAATGAGGAATTAGATTTTCTTGAAAGTCTGGAGGGGGCAGGATATTCCTCCACCGAATTAAGAGACAGAATAAGGAGTTTGGAAGCAGCTAGAAAGAAAATTCTACTGGAAAGGGAGGAAAGTTGGCGTCTAAAAAGTAGGGCCATCTGGCTCCTAGATAGAGAGGAAAATACCAAGTTTTTTCAGAATTGTGCCAAAGGAAGGAAAAACATAAATACAATCTGGGAATTACATACGGAGGATGGACGTATGGCACGATCTTTCAAAGACCTTTCCTCCCTTGGAGTCAATCACTTTAAATCTCTATTCAGAGCCCCTAAGGAGGCTTCCATTGTTGAAGTAATTAGGGTGGCCCAGTTCTTCCCTAGATACATTTATGAGGAAGGAAATAACAGCATTATGGAGCCTGTCACAAAGGAGGAAGTGGAAGGAATCCTAAAATCAATGTAGAAGGATAAAAGTCCAGGACCTGATGGATGGATGGTGGAATTTTTCCAACACTTATTTGAATCCTTGGGGGAGGATATTCTAGAGATGGTGGAAGATTCGCGTAGCAAGGGTTCCATCTATCAACCTTTTAATGCCACCTTATTAGCCCTCATCCCAAAAAACGGGCATCCAGAGTCCTTTGATGATTTCAGACCCATATCCCTTTGTACTTGTATCTATAAAATCATAGCAAAAGTGATTGCCACCCGCCTAAAACCTTTCCTCTCTAGAAGTATCTCCTTGGAACAATTTGGTTTCTTGGACAGAAGGAAAATCCATGAGGTTGTTGGGGTAGCTCAAGAAACCCTACATAGTCTGAAAAGAAGCAAGAAAAAAGGATCCATTGTAAAAATCGATTTATCCAAGGCCTATGACAGAATTAGTTGGATGTACCTCATACTTCTAATGACACACCTTGGCTTCAAGAATGATTTCATAAACTGGGTGATGGGATGCATTTCTTCATCTAGTATAGCCATCTTGATTAATGGGGCATCTACAAAGTTCTTCAACGTGCAAAGAGGTCTCTGTCAAGGATGCCCCCTCTCCCCCCTTCTTTTTTTACTGGCTGCGAAGGGTTTGAGCTTGATGATACATGAAGCTAAGAGACGAGGGGAGCTTAAAGGAATAGAAGTGGCAGTGAACTTATTTTTCACACATCTGTTGTTTGTAGATGATATCTTGTTGTTTAGCAATGGCAGTTTGGAAGATTTTTTTCATCTTAAGGAGGTGCTCGATATTTTCCTAAAAGCTACGGGCCTATGCATAAACAGCCAAAAATCCACTCTGACAACGGTTGGCCTTTCCAGAGAAGAAGTGGGTAGAATCAAGGAAGTTCTACATTTCGAAGTAAAAACGCTACAGGACTCATTCAGATATTTCGTTTTTTATTTAAATCCGAACTGTTATCTGATACAAGATTGGAAGTGGCTAATTGCAAAGATCGAGGCAAGGATGAAACACTAGAGCTTCAAATCGCTTTCACGAGCTGGAATAATCGTGTTGATAAAAGTTGTAGCTATGGCCATTCCGATGTACTGGGCAGGCATCTCCTGGGTCCCAAAAAGCACTCTCTATTCTATCAATAAAGTATGCAATAGGTTCCTGTGGGCAGGCTCTAAGATGGAACATGTGGCGCCCTGGGTCGCTTGGGAGAAAATAGTGCGACCGAAAGCTTGGGGAGGATGGGGAATAAAGGAACTCCCCTCTTTCTTGAAATCCTTGGCAGCAAAACTAGCCTGGAGACTTGTCACTCTGGATAATCTATGGACGGTCATCACAAAATGAAAGTATATAGATCCAATGCTAATTCTAGACTGGTTGTGAATGCCATTAAAAAAAACAAAGAATGCATCAATTGTATGGAAAGAAACTATAGCTTCAGTTAATTTAGTTGAAAAAGGGCTAGCTTGGCATGTGTGGGATGGTACACAGGTAAGATTGGGACATGACCCATGGGTGGGATTTTCTGAGAGATATGCCTTATCAAGAGAACTTATTGAGCAGTTGGATCAAAGGAACATTAGCACTCTGAGTCATATAGAAAACCATGATCGATAAACAATGTGGAGACAAGATTAGAGGATAGGGGATGAGCTACATCTTGAAGACAGGTGGTTGGAGGAATGGCAGGGTTACATATTGGATCTTCAAAATTCAAATGTAAGGATCCAGGAGAAGATGGATGAGCTTAGGTGGGTAGATTCCCCAGCTGGGATGTACTCTCCAAAATACGGATACAATTGGCTCATGTTTCAGAAATGTTGGGGGGAGTTGGAATGGTGGCACAAAACTTTGTGGGAATTGAAGGGGCTGGCAAAAACGGATTGTTCTTCTGGTGCCTACTTCAGAACAAAGTCCCCTCCTGGGATTTTCTTCAGTGCAGGGGAAATATTGGACCTGGATGGTGCTCTTTATGCAAGGCTAGTCTTGAATCTGTTCAAAATCTTTTCCTTTCATGTCCCTTTAATATCAGTCTATGGAATGAATCTTTGAGGCTTCTCAAAATTCCACAAAGATGGGAAGGTAGGGATGTGCAGGATTCTTGGCAGAGGTGGTGGCAGGAAGCTCCAAATGACAGGGTCAGAAATATCCCTCTGTTAATTGCTTGGGGAATCTGGATAGCAAGGAATAAAGTTATCTTCAAAGATACTATCTTTCTGATCAGTCTCTTAGCGGCGGAAGGGGTTTCCATTTATGATTATACTCTAATTCCAACTCAACCTCAACAAGCTCGAGTCATTCAACGAGAAAATATAAGGGGGGATATACCGTGGGCTTATTTTGATGGTGCCTCAGATCCCCAAAATAGATGTGGAGCGGGCCTATCCATACATGTCCCTTCTGGAAAAATCCTTAAAGCATCGATCGGTCTAGATCAGGGGACAAACAACTTCACAGAGTTAAAAGCTTTACATCTACTATTGTGATGGCTTTCATTTTTGGGAATGAGAGAAGTTCAGATCTTCGGGGACTCCATGAACATAATTAAGTGGTTTAACGGGACTCAAAGATGTCTTAATTATATTTTTCTTCATTTACTAAATGAGGTGTCCCATATTAAAAAAAAAATTAATGAGGTAATTGTTTGTCACATTTACAAGGAACGAAACCATGAAGCAGACCTCCTATCTAAGGAGGGCGTTCGGCATGATTTGGAGCAATGGATAGATGTTGAGGTCGATGGAGGGCTGGTTCGAGATATCGAACAGTCTCCCTTTTCGTGATGGTTTTCTGCTGCTTTTTGTTATTACTATTTTTGTTATTTCAGAACAGACACTTTGATATATTTTTTAATATTAGACAGATACTTTGAACCCCTGTCTCTGTTTCGGACTGTTTTCCTCAATTAGGAGGTCCGGGAGACAGGAACAAACTCTTATCTTCAGGTTTTTGGACTAAAAGATATTGGAACTGGATCGGTGTCTACTACCCAGTTTTTGGTTTTTTTTGTAAAACACCAAAAGACACAGTCTTTTTTCATCTCTGTTTCGGGCGTTACTTTCCTAAGTAGGTGATGCAGGAGCATCCAGCTCCGAGGAGACAGAAGGCGGTTGACTGTCTCGAAGAAAACCGAAAGTTTCACGTGTTATTGGACAGGTTATCAAACTTGTTTTTTTTTTGTTGTTTATTATTATTTACTTCATTTTCCAGAAATCAGTTAAAGACAATAGGATTAAGGTTGTGAACTGTTTTAGTTTAATAATTAGTTAGCAGTTGGTTATTCTCTGTCTTTAAAAGAACTGGCTACACAGTTAGACAGATTCTGGTTAAAACAGTTAAACCGAAAGCAGGAAACGGTTACACCTTGCAAGCATTTAAACAGCGAGAAAATAAGTTGTAGGGTTCGAATCTCCACCCAGAGAAGACAAGTAGAATGACGCTTTTCTCGTAATAAAAAGATTTACAATTTAAATACAATAGTAAAAACCATTTTAAAGGCATTGGAATTCCGTATCTGCTTCATAATTATTTACCGATGTACATTGTAATCGAATAGTTAAGAGTTGAAATCATTACAAGTAGAAATGAGCTTAGAATCGATAGAATAGCGAATCGAATTCATTCCGTATACCATTATGCATTGTAAACCCAAGACAGAGATTGAAACCCTTGCAGTCAAAAGCAGTTTTTCAGTTTAAGGAGAAGCCACAGTTGTCTAGGACGAAGACAGAGTTTGCGCAAGCCAAGAGCGAAGGACACAGCACACAAGGAACAACTTCCAGTGAAAGAGTAAAGGACATCCAGTCATCATTATAAACAGTCACCAACGAATTTCCAGGGTAAGCATACCATTCCATAGAATCATTTGAAAAGAATACAAGTTTCTTTAAAGCAAAACAAGGAACATTTTATTCAATTAAAACTGTAAAACCACTATCCATTACAAGCAAAGAGTGCACAGAAGGGTTTCTGAGCCGAGCAGACAGTGCTCCTAGAACGGCTAACTGTTAAACCCTTTCTAGCCAAATAGAATATACAAGGAAAATTCGTGCCATGGAGTGACAGAGCAAAGTTTGGGCCAAATAATGACCCATGAGACTGTAATCACAGAAAGCGCGGGAACCAGAAACAACAAAACCCTATTACGAAGCTAGCAGTAGATTTGTGGTCGGAACGACCCTACCCGGTTGTTTGAATCGGGCCGGTTTTGTTTTGTTTCCTGAAAATTGCAGAAGAGCGAACCCTTGGCGATCAGAAACCTTGGGTAACCTGCACAAACAGAGGAGGAGAAGGTTAGAAGTTGGAAGTGTTGAAACAGGAAGGAGAAGACAAAGTAATACTGAAATAGAGACGAAATCATAGCCACATTCATATTTACCCGTGATTGAAGGGCGGCGTTGTGAGAGAAGGCTGAAGACTGACAGACAGAACCTGATAACAAGGAGCGGGCACATAAGAACCTGAGAAAAGTGCAGAGAGGGTTATAGCAGGGAACATTAATTTACCTCGGATGCGAGAAAGGTCGAATGAACTGAGCCACGAGCGTGGAGCCGAAGGACCACCCTGTCACAACGAGAAGAACAGTTACGAAACCAGAGCAAGCGAACCTATAAATCCATAACAGTCCAGAGCAACAAGGTCGACTTAGCTCGACTACAAAACAGTCATACCAAAAGCACAGAACAGGGAATCGACTACAAAACAGTCATACCATAAGCACAGAACAGGAAATCGACAGAGTTGTCGTTCTCAGTGAAAAACCCATCGCATAGAGCAGGAAAAACCGGAAGGTATCAACATCACCGCAGCAGAGCAGAACGGAGAGCCCGCAGCACAATTGCACAAATGAAAATGACAGTATGACGAGGGTAGGGTTTGTCAAAAGGCGAGAGTGATCGGATCGAGGAGACCGACAGATGGCACCCAATGACCGGCGCAACGGACGGTAATCATTTGCGTGGAGATTGCAAAGTGGATCAAATCCACGGACCTTTGAAAGTTATTTACTATAACAACACAGCAACCGTATATTCATAAAACCATTGATATGTGTATTAAACCATAGTTGAGAAGATAGGTGGGACCTGTAACCTGTCACGGTTATCAACAAGCATTGAATTAATATTACGCACAGTTGGAGGGCTGGGCTATCAAAAGTGGTATCAGAGCAGGTTTGCTGAACAGAAAAAAAAATGGAGGTTGGCAAAAGAGGAAGAGGAAGAGGAAGAGCAGTCCGAAGGGTAGCAGAGGAGGGACTGCGTGAGGAGATTCGAATTTTGCGTGAAAGATTGACAGCAGTAGAAGCTGGGGGAAGGAGAGACCCAGCAGATGATAGTGATGAAGATGTGGCAGAATTAGAAGATGAGTTTGAAGGGGTGACACCTGAACTCAGGTTATTAAAATTAGTTTTGCTATCCAGTCATAAGCCAAAGCACGAGCTTTCCACTTATGACGGAAGCTTGTCTGCAGACGTATTACTGGACTGGTTGAGTGAAGTACACAAGTATTTTGAGTTTGAGGAAACCAGTGAGGACAAACAGGTGAATTTCGCTGCCACGAAGTTGAAAGGACATGTGTCCTTGTGGTGGGACAGCGTTCAGGCGGAAAGGAAAAGGCTACACAAGCAGCCTAGAAGGAAGTGGACCAGGATGGAAGCAAAACTGAAGGAGAAGTTTTTGCCGAAAGACTATCAGATCATGTTGTACAGGCAGGTACAGAATTTAAAGCAAAGAGGCATGACTGTTAAAGAATACACAGAAGAGTTTTATAAGCTGAATCTGCGGGCAGGGTATATGGAAGATACCCCAGAAAAGACAGCCAGATTCGTGAATGGGTTGAGAGGGGAAATACTGGATGAAATCGGTATCCTCTCACCCAGAACTTTAGATGAAGCATACCAGTTTGCTCTAAAGGCGGAGGAGAAAATCAACTGGAAACAGAATGCCAGGAGAGGAGATGGAACTGGTAGAGGAAAGGGAAAGGCCTTTGGCAGGGGCAGAGGTACAGGTTCAAGTGAAGAAGGCAGCAGTTCCAAATCTGCAGGAATAGCAGAAAAGGACAATAGCACTAGAGGAGGACGACCAGCCCAACGAGGGAGAGGAAATGGTCGGGGCAGAGGATCTGTCCAGTGCTATCAGTGCCACAAGTGGGGGCACAAATCGTATGACTGTCCTGAAGGTGAACCAGCAGGTGGGAGAGGAGCTTATGTTGCCCAGTCGGAGGAAGCGGAGGCATTGCCTCAGGAAGTGGAGAACGCACCAGAGACAGGTGAAGCTTTGGTGTTGAATAAGGTGCTGTTGAAACCAGCAAAAGAAGTTGCAGAACCTGACCAGCGGAAGGCTTTGTTCCGAACAGTTTGCAAGTCACAGGGTAAGTGCTGCAAGCTGATCATTGACAGTGGAAGTATTGACAATCTGGTGGCTATGGAGATGGTGGAGAAATTGGGATTGAAAAAGATGAAGCATCCCACTCCCTACAAAGTGTCATGGCTGCAAAAAGGACATCAACTGTTAGTTGATGAGCAGTGTGAGGTGGAGTTCCAGATAGGCAGGTATAAGGACAAAATTATCTGCGATGTTATGCCAATGGATGTCTGTCATATACTGCTAGGACGGCCCTGGCAGTTTGACAGAAGTGCAGTTCATGATGGGAAAACAAACTGTTATAAGTTTGTCAAAGATGGGATCAAGCACACGCTCGTACCCATTAAAGAGGAAAGTGCAGCAGAGACCAGTGGAGTAAAAGCGCTACTATTGGGCGGAAAAGAATTTCTAAAACAGATTGAAGACAATGAAGTAAATTTTGCTGTCGTAAGAAGACCAAAGACAGTGATACTGCACACACAGATTTCATACTTGCCCGAGGAAATCCAAAATATGTTGCAGGAATTTGGAGATATTGTGGTGGATGATCTTCCGGATGAACTACCCCCCAGGAGAGGTATCAGTCATTGTATTGACTTTATACCAGGGGCTAGTCTGCCCAATAAAGTAGCTTATCGCATGAGTCCTAAGGACCACGAAGAAATTAGGAAGCAGGTTCAGGAATTGTTGGATAAGGGGTTGATTAGAGAGAGTATGAGCCCTTGTGCGGTTCCGACAGTTTTGGCTCCAAAGAAAGGAGGAGAGTGGCGAATGTGCACGGATTCCAGAGCCATTAATAAAATTACTATCAGGTACAGATTTCCATTGCCGAGAATGGACGATATGATGGACTGTTTGAGTGGGGCGGTTTATTTTTCGAAAATTGATTTGAAGAGTGGATATCACCAGATCCGAATTCGGGAAGGAGATGAATGGAAGACAACTTTCAAAACAAATGAAGGGCTGTATGAGTGGCTGGTGATGCCATTTGGGTTGAGTAACGCTCCCAGCACTTTCATGCGCTTGATGAATGAAGTACTGAAAGAATTTATAGGGAAGTTTGTAATTGTTTACTTGGATGACATACTGATTTTCAGTAAAACCAAGGAAGAACATTTCAGGCATGTTCGAAGTGTGTTGAGGAAGTTGCAGCAAAATAAGTTGCTGATAAATCTGAAAAAGTGTACTTTTTTTCAGCAGGAGTTAGTGTACCTGGGTTTTGTAATTGCAGAGAATGAACTGAAGATGGACCCAGAAAAAGTGGCAGCTATAGTTAGCTGGCCTTCTCCAAAGAGTTTATTTGAAGTCCGAAGTTTTCACGGACTAGCAAGCTTTTACAGGAAATTCATCAGGAATTTCAGTGAAATCTGCGCACCCATGCTGGATACAATCAAGAAGGCCAATCAGCCTTTTCACTGGACCGAAGCAGCGGAAAACAGTTTTCAGAATTTAAAGAGGAATATCACCGAAAGGCCGATATTGAGGCTGCCTGACTTCAACAAAAATTTTCAAGTTCGTTGTGATGCCAGTGGTACAGCCATTGGGGCGGTGCTTAGTCAGGAGGATAGACCAGTCGCATACTTCAGTGAAAAGCTGAACGAGAGTAGACAGAAGTACTCAACTTATGACAAGGAGTTTTACGCAATTATACAAGCGTTAAAGCATTGGAGACATTACCTGTTAGGTAATGAGTTTGTTTTATTTTCAGATAATTCTGCATTACAGTACATTATGCAGCAACATAAATTGAACCATAAGCATGCAGAATGGGTTGAGTATCTTCAGAGTTTCACGTTTGTGCTGAAGCATATTAGTGGGCAGGCAAACAAGGTGGCAGATGCGCTGAGTAGGAGGACCCTACTCTTACAGGAAAGTACAATGCAGGTTTTAGGCTTTGAGCACCTGAGGGAACTGTATCAAACAGATGCAGATTTTAAGGAGGCCTATGAGGCCTGCCAAAACCCTCTGTTGAGAAATAATAGTCCATGGTTGGACTACAATTTACAGGAAGGATTACTATTTAAGGGAGGACAGTTATGTATTCCCGACTGTTCTATGAGAGAGAACATTATTCGGGAAAAGCACAGTGGGGGTCTAGCCGGACATTTCAGTATAGACAAGACATTTTCACAAGTGGAGCATTTTTATTTTTGGCCAAAGTTGCGACGGGACGTACAAAGGTACGTAAGCAGATGTAAGATATGTCAACTGGCCAAGGGTCACAGTCAGAATACAGGTCTCTATCTGCCATTACCCATTCCGACCAGACCGTGGGACTCTGTCAGCTTAGATTTTGTTTTGGGCTTGCCTAAGACACAGCGAGGTTTTGATTCAGTGATGGTAGTGGTAGATCGGTTTTCAAAGATGGCACACTTTATACCTTGCAAGAAAACCAGTGATGCTACTCATGTAGCACATTTGTTTTTTACAGAGATCGTCAGACTACATGGTCTACCAAGGTCCATCATCTCCGACAGGGACGTGAAGTTCACCGGACATTTTTGGCGAACCCTGTGGAAGAAGTTGGACACTCAGTTACAGTTCAGCTCCGCTTATCACCCACAAACTGATGGGCAAACTGAAGTGGTGAACAGGAGTCTGGGAAATCTACTACGGAGCTTAATAGGTGAAAATTCACGGATGTGGGACCGCGTACTGGCTCAGGCGAAATTCGCATATAACGATTCACCTAATCGCAGCACCGGTTATAGTCCCTTCCAGATCTTATACGGCATGCATCCACGCGGAGTGCATGAATTGCGAGATTTGGGAAAACTCGAAAAACGAAGTGTTGATGGGGAAGATTTCGCCCAAGCAATGAGCGACCTACATGAGCAGGTAAAGTTAAAGTTGTAGGACAGCAGTCAAAAGTATAAGCAGCGAGCTGATTCAAAGTGACGAGAAGTTCAGTTTAACGTTGGAGATGAAGTCCTTGCACATTTACGCAAGGAACGGTTTCCAAAGCGGGAATACAACAAGCTGAAGTATAAAAAGATCGGTCCCTGCAAAATCATTCGCAATTTTTCTGCAAATGCCTATGAACTACAGTTTCCCCCAGGGATAGGTATTTCTCCCATCTTTAACGTGGCAGATCTGTTCCCTTATGTTGCTGATCCAGAAGATAGTGCAACAGAGAAGCCACCACGGGACACCAGTTGTGAGGAAATTTCGTGGATGAGACAGATGCCAATGGCACAGCCCCTTGAGATCGAGAGGATCCTCGACACACAGGTATCCAGGCGCACACGCAGGAAGGAATATCTGCGGTACTTAGTCAAGTGGAAGAACCGTCCGATTGAGGACAGTTCGTGGCTTGACGCAACGCAGATACAGAAAACAAGTTATTCTGTCGACGACCTCATGGAACGGAGCCATGACTTTTTGCCACCCCGGGAGCCTGATGCAGGAGCATCCAGCTCCGAGGAAACAGAAGGCGGTTGACTGTCTCGAAGAAAACCGAAAGTTTCACGTGTTATTGGACAGGTTATCAAACTTGTTTTTTTTTTGTTGTTTATTATTATTTACTTCATTTTCCAGAAATCAGTTAAAGACAATAGGATTAAGGTTGTGAACTGTTTTAGTTTAATAATTAGTTAGCAGTTGGTTATTCTCTGTCTTTAAAAGAACTGGCTACACAGTTAGATAGATTCTGGTTAAAACAGTTAAACCGAAAGCAGGAAACGGTTACACCTTGCAAGAATTTAAACAGCGAGAAAATAAGTTGTAGGGTTCGAATCTCCACCCAGAGAAGACAAGTAGAATGACAGTTTTTCTGTAATAAAAAAGATTTTGCCAATTTAAATACACAGCAAACCATTTTATGCATTGAATTCCTGTGTTCGTTTCATAATTATTTACTGATGTACATTGTAATCAGAAATAGCTAAGAGTTGAAATCATTACAAGTAGAAATGCATTTGTAATCGATAGAATAGCGGACTGAATTCATTCCAGAAAATTACACATTGTAAACCCAAGACAGAGATTGAAACCCTTGCAGTCAAAAGCAGTTTTCCAGTTTAAGGAGAAGCCACAGCTGTCTAGAACGAAGACAGAGTTTGCGCAAGCCAAGAGAGAAGGACACAGCACACAAGGAACAACTTCCAGTGAAAGAGTAAAGGACATCCAGTCATCATTATAAACAGTCACCAACGAATTTCCAGGGTAAGCATACCATTCCATAGAATCATTTGAAAAGAATACAAGTTTCTTTAAAGCAAAACAAGGAACATTTTATTCAATTAAAACTGTAAAACCACTGTCCATTACAAGCAAAGAGTGCACAGAAGGGTTTCTGAGCCGAGCAGACAGTGCTCCTAGAACGGCTAACTGTTAAACCCTTTCTAGCCAAATAGAATATACAAGGAAAATTCGTGCCATGGAGTGACAGAGCAAAGTTTGGGCCAAATAATGACCCATGAGACTGTAATCACAGAAAGCGCGGGAACCAGAAACAACAAAACCCTATTACGAAGCTAGCAGTAGATTCGTGGTCGGAACGACCCTACCCGGTTGTTTGAATCGGGCCGGTTTTGTTTTGTTTCCCGAAAATTGCAAAAGAGCGAACCCTTGGCGATCAGAAACCTTGGGTAACCTGCACAAACAGAGGAGGAGCGGGTTAGAAGTTGGAAGTGCTGAAACAGGAAGGAGAAGACAAAGTAATACTGAAATAGAGACGAAATCACAGCCACATTCATATTTACCCGTGATTGAAGGGCGGCGTTGTGAGAGAAGGCTGAAGACTGACAGACAGAACCTGATAACAAGGAGCGGGCACATAAGAACCTGAGAAAAGTGCAGAGAGGGTTATAGCAGGGAACATTAATTTACCTCGGATGCGAGAAAGGTCGAATGAACCGAGCCACGAGCGTGGAGCCGAAGGACCACCCTGTCACAACGAGAAGAACAGTTACGAAACCAGAGCAAGCGAACCTATAAATCCATAACAGTCCAGAGCAACAGGGTCGACTTACTCAACTACAAAACAGTCATACCAAAAGCACAGAACAGGGAATCGACTACAAAACAGTCATACCATAAGCATAGAACAGGAAATCGACAGAGTTGTCGTTCTCAGTGAAAAACCCATCGCATAGAGCAGGAAAAACCGGAAGGTATCAACATCACCGCAGCAGAGCAGAACGGAGAGCCCGTAGCACAATTGCACAAATGAAAATGACAGTATGACGAGGGTAGGGTTTGTCAAAAGGCGGGAGTGATCGGATCGAGGAGACCGACAGATGGCACCCAATGACCGGCGCAACGGACGGTAATCATTTGCGTGGAGATTGCAAAGTGGATCAAATCCACAGACCTTTGAAAGTTATTTAATATAACAACACAGCAACCGTATATTCATAAAACCATTGATATGTGTATTAAACCATTAACCTGTGTATTAAACCATAGTTGAGAAGATAGGTGGGCCCTGTAACCTGTCACGATTACCAACAAGCATTGAATTAATATTACGCACAGTTGGAGGGCTGGGCTATCAGTAGGGAAGCCCGGGGGGTAAAAAAAGGCGTTTTAGCTCCTTTGCGTGAAATAGATGAGAGGATCGATGTTCCACAATTCTCATCAGCAACAACTCCATTACCCTTCTACAAAAAAAGGGAAATGCGGTTCTTTGGAATGCATCAAGCATATACTATGTAACTTAATAGATGGTTCGATTTTTTTCGTTGGAAAAAAAAAAACATAGTAACATCCCAATTGTTATATTCAACTAAAAATACATAACTAAAAACTACATTTCAGTATTAAATTAATAACAAGATTTATGTCTTTACTTATATAACGTGAAACCAAACATATAATAAAGATTATAATTATTAATTATTATTATTATTTTTAATTAAAAAAATAGTATCATATTCAATAACCCTATACACAATTAAATAACAATTTAAAAAAAAACATCAATTATCTCCAATTAATAATTATCAATAATATGTATATTTTATGAATTTTATTTTTTAAATAACAATAATGCTTATTCACAAAGTTATTAAAAATTTTATTTTCTATAAATTTTATTCCTAAGTTTGAATTTCTTTTTAAACTCACAATTATAAGAAAGTCTATTGATTGATCATCCTATTAATTCTAAATGAATATTCTCTTCCCCAATGATCCCCAAATTACAATGAGATTGTATAAAAGGTATAATAGTAAATACTAGAGAGTGCAATCCCCAAATTTATTAGGAAACCCCGGCCAAGTCACCATCATAGAATTTTGAATTATAACAACTAACTAAAATTTTGGAGCAAAAAATGTGTGTTCTCTACTTCAAAATATATATTTTATTTTATTACTAATTACTTATTATTCGCCCACTCACGTGCCATTCATATGGATGGAAACATAACTAAATTTTTTTTTTAATATAAAAGAATGAGCATTCACCACACAACAACTACTACTCACTCTTTTTACTCCTTGCATTTGCCCTTGATTTCGTCATCTTTTCTTATTTTATTGGTTGCACATACAATCACCACTTTACTTTAATTAAATCATCTTATTAGTATCTCAAAAGTATACATATCTTTTCTCACTATTCATTGAATTAATTTTTCTTTTTTCTTCTCACCCCTTTACCTTAACTAAATCATCTTATTAGTATTTCAAAAGTATACCTATATTTTTTTCATTATTCATTTGAATTAATTTTTCTTTTTTCTTTTTTATTATTTTTTTTCTTCTTTTTATAATCTTATGGGTATATTAATGGTTAATTTTTAAATTAATTAACACAATCATATAACAAAAAATAGCTAAATTATAATTTTATTTTAAATTTATTATTATTATTAATAAATTATTTTTATTATTATTATTATTATTATCTATATATATATAAAAGTTGAACATTTATACATTTAGAAAAACATGGAACAAAATTCGTAACCATGAATATGTATCCCCACTTTTCCATGGACATAGGCTTTCTTACAATACTATGGGCCAATACCATGACTTATCAATACCACATGCACAAAAAACCATAGCTATTTATCCCCACTTTGCCATGGAGATAGGCTTTGTTACAATACCATGGGCCCATATCATTAATTATTTATACCACATGCACAAAAAACCATAGCTCACTGCATATGACACTTCTTCATAAGGTATTTTTTTTAATTAATCAATTTAATTTAAAGGGAAAAAAATACATAACTACTTTGATGATAAATTTCAACCTTTGATTCGTGTACACTACTATGACCAGCCTAGATAATCTTAACTCCAGATTACTTGGTAGAACCAGACTTAAGATGCATCTAAGTTGGTTTAATTTCACCCTTTAAATAAGCTACATTTGACATGAATATCATGGGTCAATGCCATAGGTTTTCAATACTATGGGTCAATACCATGGGCTATTTTAATTTTTATTTTTATTTTATTTTTTTGAGTTATTTTCATAAGGTATTTTTTTAATTAATCAATTTAATTTAAAGGGAAAAAAATACATAGCTACTTTGATGATAAATTTCAACCTTTGATTCGTGTACACTACTATGACCAGCCTAGATAATCTTAACTCCAGATTACTATGACCAGCCTAGATAATCTTAACTCCAGATTACTTGGTAGAACCAGACTTAAGATGCATCTAAGTTGGTTTAATTTCACCCTTTAAATAAGCTATATTTGACATGAATATCATGGGTCAATGCCATAGGTTTTCAATACTATGGGTCAATACCATGGGCTATTTTAATTTTTATTTTTATTTTATTTTTTTGAGTTATTTTTATTTTGTTATTGTTATTTTTATATTTTTATTTTATTTTGACCAAGTTAAAATGTTTACATTACATTAATATTTTTTATTTAATTTAATTTAATTTTTAATTTTATGTAATTTGACTTAGTCAAAATGTTAAACATTACATTACAACATCTCTACCATAGTGAGTTGGAGAGTGCTTCTCAACAAATATTCTAGAATATTCCATGGAAGTTAAGTTCTACCATAGTGAGTTGGAGAGTGCCTCTCAACAAATATTCTAGAATATTCCATGGAGGTTAAATTCCTACCAATCACCTAATAATTATTGATAGTTAAATTAAAATTATGGATGTCCTATTTCAAAATAGACATGGTTATTGACCCGATTAAAAATAATTGTGGCCGAGAATTGGAGAGATGTTGTAATGTAATATTTAACATTTTGACTAGATCAAATTAAATAAATAAATAAATAAATAAATAAAATATTAATATAATGTAATACAAAAATGTTAAGTGGGTCAAAATAAAATAATAAAAAAATTAAAATTAACATAACAAAATTAAAATAAACCTATAAAAATAAAAATGGCTCATAGTAGTGACTCATGGTATTGAGAATCCATGGTATTCATGTGGAATATAGCCTATTTAAAGGAGGGAATTAGACTAGCCTAGATCCATGGAATTAAGATGGATCTAGGTAGCTTTTATTCTATTTTATGTATTCATGTTTCTCATAATTTTTAAATAAACTATGTTCTTTTTCATATTTATGAAAATTGCAATAACCTATATACTCAATTAATCAATGATGTATTTATTTAACTTTGCATACTTTATTTTATTATTTTTCTTTTTTTGAATTTAAAGTGTATTGCATCAAAATGTCTTCATACAACAATAAAATATGTCACTATTCAAACTATGTTCAATCTCTTGACCATAATACAAAAACAATATCAAATGTCTCAAGGTGCAAAACCTTTACTCAACTTTTAAGCTCTCCAATTTTATTTTTTAATACTTTTAACCTCTCCAATTTTAATTTTTTTATTTTTAATTTTAATTATTGAGCTGGCATTATTAATTCATAATTTTATTTTTATAGTTTTAATTGCACCAACCCATATGTAAGAGATGTTGTAATGGTATATTATGTAAACATTTTGACTCAATCAAATTATTTAATATGCATATTTAAGAAACCAATTGCACAACAAGAAATTATTTTGCATTACATTAAACACATATATAATACATCAATTATTGGTTTATGATAGAACTATTATCTTAACCAGACAATAAGTATGTTGAGATAATATCTCAACTATACATCTAGATAGGATCTAAGATCTCTCCTAGATCTAACTACTTCTAAACAAAGCAAATTACTCCATCACAAGACAAGTAGGAGATAAATCTCCAACACCCTCCCTTAACGAGTTTGTCTTTGGTCTTTTTGTCTAGTAAAATATTAATTAACTTATTTAATCATTTTAGAAATCACGTAGAGTGAAGACCATCAAGTTGTCTCTTAGCTCTCGTAAAGGTGTAGTCAACAAGTTGGATTCCTAAGCTCCACTCCTGAACTTCCGAATCACCGATCTCCCGAATTCAATTACTGAACAACATCCACAAGCTGTCACATAACCTCGCTAGAAGACCACTCTCATGTATTTAATGACTAATTAGGGATCCTTCCCTAGATCCACAACCTCCAAACTATCTGGACAACCATCCATGTTGAGTTTTTACCTCCACTCAATCTCGTAACAATGCAAGTGCTCATACCATAATCAATTTTTTGTTTCATCTTTTATTTTACAAAAAAAATAATGTTCATACAAAATTACAAATGACCAGACAATATGCCCACATATCTTTGGCTATTTTTATCCTTTCCAACATTTCAATGACCATTACAATGTGCACTTGTCCTTGAAACCGACACTCCATTGTTCACTCTAGGAAGGTACCTTCTCACAAAAATTTGCTTCTCTCTTTCTCTTCTCCTAAAGACGAACCACTAATATTAATCTTGTCCACTCTGTAATCTAATGGACTACATAAACATTAAGGTGCAACAAGGAATACGAAATAGTCTTGTATGAATGCACTAACTAGTTGTGATCTAATGAAAAGATAACTACTTTTATTATTTCTCAGCTGAGAAAGGCGAATCAAGAAGAGGAATATAAGTTGGAGGGTATTTGGGATCAACTCAAGGATGCCAAGTGTCAATTTGAGCATGGATGGGGGATTCAGTTTAGCCTACAAAACATAAGCGATGCATCCTCTATAATTTACAGTCAAACCAACACAATAGCGAACACAAAGAGAGCCCAAATAGCATCCAAAGCATAAAAGTGTGGATGCCATAACATAATACTATGGAGTTGTTTCCAAAGAAACTATGATCGCTTTTCCATTCAAGAAGATAGAGTCTGAGGAGAGGAAAGCAATGAGAAAAGAAAAAAAACACAAAAATGTGGAAACATCTTCATCGCTTCCCTTGTCGGCCACCCGACTGTCTCAGTTTGAAAGTTTGTAATAGTTGCAAAGCTTTTTTCCAACAAGTTCTAGTTGCTGAGACAATGACATTAACATGTAATGAAAATATTGAAGGCTCCACTCATTTTCAACTAGTGGGAATCAACAAATACTTCAATTTTCCTTCCATTAACAATGTCAAATGCACAATTTGGTTAAAGGTCTTCCTCAATGTGAAAGAGTAACTCCAAATTTGGTCGCTTCCTTTCGCCTACCAACAATCATAATCTTGTGTCTACACTTCCACTGCTGCACACAGAATGTGATCTTGAAATAAAACCATACTATGGAGGAATGACTGTTGTTTTAGTGTGTTTGGTGCATGTATGTACGAAATCACACCAACTTAAGGGGTGTGGTTTATCCACTTAATTTATTGGTAACATGCAGAAAAAGAAGTGGATTCAAGCAAGTTAGTGGAACAAGCTAGAATCATAAACATACTAGATAGATAAATAGCATGTATATATAAACTAAAACTAAAACAAATAAACAAAAGCTCTAAATAGAGTCAAACAACTGCAATAATCTGAATGGTGGCTCTTCAGCCCCTCTTATTGAGTGCTGGTAGGAAATGAGGATGAAACTTTAACCCTCTTGCTAAAGGGCCCCTAGAACATGGGTTCTAAGTCCCGATGCAAGGATTTTTTTACTCCCAAGCTTGCCTCGGTGCAAATTCTCCCTCTCTACTGTGGTCGACTGAACTTGTTATATGGCCAACAATTGAGTCCCCTCTATCTTCAGCTTTGGATCACACACTGCTGGTATTGCTTGGGAAATTCTGGCGAGCATAACAATGTGTTCACAAGTTCTTCATCCCATGGTGGCCTTATATAGGAGAATTCAAATCCTTCTTCCCTCTCTTGGTACATTGTGGATGGTGACCCAAGAGAGGGGAATGATTCCTTTGTGTGCTACAAATATTCCATTGTGTGCTCACTTGATGTTTAAGGAGGCTTTGATGGTTGTCCTTAGGTGGCTTCAATAAAGGAATCATTGTCCTGGAGTGTGTTTTTTTGTGGTCCCGGAAAGTGACTTTCGCCACTCCTAGGATTGTGTGCATTTTAGGTCATAAGGCGCGCAAAGGTGCTCTTCACGAAGGATAATGTGCGAAAAAACATTTGTGACTTGCTCAAATTTTATTTTTCCTCAGACCTTAGAGATTTTTAAATACTTTCCAGATTTTGTAATGACTTCCAGCCTTGTAAATCCTTCTACTTGACATTAAATAATGTCGTCTTCTGCTTGTACGATTTTCTAGTGTTAACAGTTTCCCCCTAATATGTGAGGTCTAGGAAGAACTGTATAGCCGAAATACATTATAGTTTCTTTTCTGTATATCGTGCATAGAGAGAGAGAGACCTGCATGAAGCTTGAAATTGGTAACACCCTGCACTGGTTCCAAGAATGACCATGTACTATGGGACCCCTCTAAGAAAATATAATACAATACATATAAAAAATTTCTACGAGGCGGGAATGTCCCATGCTCGTGATGTTGTGGCTAGTTAAACAAATCTATTTGACAAATATAGGTTATGTCTGTGCCACTAAGTAGTGATCTGGTGGTTGCTGACAACGACTGCTGACGCCCTCCAGGGCATTTTTTCTTTGACAATAGGTGGAATGTTGTACCCATATGCATAAACTTGGTATGGCATAAAGCTGTGAATTGTATGAATATGCACTGGATGGGACCTTCCCGTGTAAGCATTGTTGAAAGAGATGCTTCTGAAGGCATGGGTCTTCGACGACTTTGATCAAAGTGCAATGCTTGTAAGGTACGATACCACCTTGACATGAAAGCTTTTGTTGTAGTTGAATTTCAGGAGGATTGATGACATCTATGGGCAATGATGTCTCCCACAGTGCCACCCGAGGATGCCCCTTTTATGGAGAGGGGTAATCCAAAGTACCGCTTCCTTTTTGGAAAATAGGTGTCGAAGTCTACAAAAAGGAAGCCTCAACCAAACGAGGGGTCACTGACATGAGGGGTCAGGGGCTTGGATGTGATAGGTTTAACATAGGCATGTTGGCGAGGGGTGACTGAAAACTAATGATGGGAATTCAGTGGCCCGAGGTTGGAGTATGCTAGGAAGCTTGGCGGTATTCATAGTTATTTCTGATGGGGAAATCCAAGGTGGGTATAAACTAGCTATGAATGTCATGGTGGCTTGTGCGTGGGGATGTAATACTCTGACCAAGGGTGTTCAAGGACTGCTGCCATGGGAGAAAAAGATGAATGAGAGGGTGGGGTACGTAGTGCACCATTTGCGGTCTTTGTACACTTACCAAAAGAATAAAATAATGGGGTTTGGTCTATACAAAACACAGAGACGGGTACCCAAAAACATGAAAGTTTTCACTCACTGATGTTGTGAGGAAGGTGTTTTGCTGAGGGTGGGGGTCCCATTGGTTGGTCTCATGTGTGGGGTTGATGAAGCGGATGAAGCGGATGAAAACGTATCGCAGATGGGATTATGTTGGTGGAGGTATGGTGGGCCAAATACGAGGCACGGTAGTGCGCTTTTGATCTTCTTGTACAACCTGGTCGTTCGCGAAGGGGGTCTTATTTTGTATGGTTAAACTTGACCTTATGCATAGTGGATGGATGGGCATGAGGTGCTTCCTGGACTAAAGTGGTATGGCCATGGCATCACTTTTTTTGTGATATATGGTCTATTGTGGGTGACGAGCGCCATGGAGGGGAGGCTCTACTGACCAACGAGGATTTTTATCATGTGCAGGGTGAGGTGATGATAAAATTAGTCAGATATGAGGACCATATGGTTGATTTCTGATGCAGAAATGATGTCAGGATATGCAGAGTTTATTAGGACTCTATCATGCTGGGGGTAGAATGATACCAACTCTGGAACTTTCAGTAGATGGAGTTGTGGATGGTTTGTGAGCTTTTCCTGCAAAAATAACTACCACAAGTGAAAGCATCTTCTTTATCAAATATTATTGAGATTTGTGAGTTTTAACCAAGAAGATGAGAGAGGGCATACCTGTCGGCGCCAAAAAAATATTTTTTCGAGAGTGTGAATGTGTGTCATCGCCTTTGTTCGTTATGGAGTGTTGATCACGGTGCAGTTTACGGTTCAGAGAACAGACCTTCTGATCTCTCGTTATGGTCCTCCAAAGTTTTTGAAAAGGGAAATATATGGGTGAATATGGCCCTAATTCAATTCATTTGTACTTGTTGAGTTCTTAAGAGGTCAAAGGCTTATGTGTAGTAGTTCTTGCCATTGCGGTTAGCTTGAGCACCAGGGATTAGCGATATCATGCCCAGGTAACCTCCATGACGTCCTGTACTTTAATTTTTTCAGTTTGATGGTGTCGGGGTCCGTACAGACTTGGTTTGTACAAATTCTTAGTGTTTTTTTCCCTATATTGCACGGACGATGAAGGAAAAATTGTGCCCTCTGTATGCATTTTCCAGGGATAAGTGCGCTTAAAGCGCTCTTTTCCCCTTCTTTGGCACGCCTTAAGTGCACTTGTGGAAAATACAGGCACCCCCAAGCACGCATGTCCGAGGGACAGGTGCGCAAAAGGCTGAGGCAAGAAAATTTTTAATTTTTGCCTATTTTTGATATTTTTTCTTATTTTCTGTCACTGATGGGTGCCTGTTTAGATGACAGGTTGTTATGGAGGGAGTGGGATTGGGCCGAGCTCTGAACTGCATTGGCTGCTGATGTTGGGGCGCACCATCAGCTAGCGCAATGGGAGTTGATGAATTTTGCAGGGAACGAGCTTCTTCGGTCACAAGACCAATTGCTACGTTACTTAATACGGAATTGGAGCAGGAGGCACAACATGTTTGAATTAGGTGGGACGAACTTGGTCATCTGTCCTGAGATGAATGTATATTTTGTGACCGGGTTACTACCTCATGGTGGAGGCGCTGAGGTATCCACTCCCTTCCAGAAGAGTGGATTTGGAGAGGTTTCATAGACGTCACTGTGGTGGGGTGCCTCTTACGGAGGGGTGCATCAACATTGCATCAGTGATAGATTTGGCAGAGTGATGTGCTCTGGTAGTGATTGTGCGACTTGCAGGGTCATCAGCTCTACATCGAGCATCAACCCCGCGGGTTGGAGTCTTGCATTGAGGTCCGGGCACTTATGTGATTTTTCCAGTTTCTGTTATGATGGGATGGTGACGCAACTCAAAAAGGTCCATAATGGATCCAATTTTTTTGTGTATGCCATCATTTTGTGCAGCATTATGTACGAGAGGGTATTGCTTCTAAGACCAGTGGTGGTGGTGCCTTCTGGGGGGCCACGGGAGCCTCGTATGGGGAGGTGGGCTCTGATGATGCCACGAGGCTGTGGGGGTATGGTGGGGCGTTACTGGAAAGCCATGACAAAGGCCTAGTTTGAGGTGAACCCGCAGATGTTCTTTCCATTCCCATATGTGGGGATGGACTTCCGAGGGGATCCAGATATGGGTCTCCCTCTTGGTTATGTTTGGGGGCCAACAGGTACGTTTTTTATGTTTTCAGCATTTATTTGAGTATATATGTGCTTATGTGTTTTGTTGGTGACACTGACATAGTTTCGATTACTCTTGTAGATGTTGGCGAGGTGGGTTGCCCTATGCCTCGGTTGGTCAGCCATGGTCCTCTTCAGAGGCCTAGGGGCAATCTCGGAGGGCAGGGAGGAGATGCTACTGGGGGACCTGGTGATGGATCCGGTGGTGGTGTTGGCCCTTCAGGAGAGGGCAACAGCTCGGCCATTGCCGTGGTTGCGGCTGAGCGAGCCCGTGTCGACGCAGCAGTGGCACGTGCAGATACGGTGGAGGCTCATATTGCGGAACTGACTACTTGAGTGTCAATTCTAGAGGATGCCTGGGGTCGAGTGGACCGCTTGACCCCGAGGATGCCTGCTTAGGGTTTTATGGATGATCTAAAGGAGGTCTGGATGGAGACTGTGATGGCTCAGGAGAGGGACTATCGGCCTATTTTACATTGGATGGCAGTCTCAGTTGTGACGGCAGCTCCAGTGGTGGCACCGGGAGCGGTTGTGGGTCCAGGTCCCCCCCTTGAGGGGGCACCACCCTAGAGTATATTTTTACATGGGGAAAGCACCCATTATGAGAATGCTTCCCTTATTTTTGACAACTTTTTTTATCGTTGGGCTGGCCGATGGGTCAGCGACACCATTTTTGTACTCAGACACATACATTGTGATATATATATATATCCAAGATATTTTTTATGGCTCTATATGTTGTGTCACCTGTTTCGGTTTATGGATGAAGTTATGCTGATGGATATCTATATTTTTGGTTTTTTATGTGTGATGGTTTATTCGAGATGCATTCCAGTTTAGGATATTGTTGGCTATGTGATCAGTTATTTGGTTTTGACTCCTTGGTACATGTGTGAATGTAATTAGTCAAATTGTCTGCTTAATCTTTTTGCACGCAAATATTTTCTAAATAGATTTGTATCTTGTGTCTCAAATGTTTGGTTTAACTGTGACACTACTAACTGGGAATCAAGGTAGACATGCATATGGTGTATGCCCTAATGGAGGGCATCGCACATAAGTCTGATGACGATGTCATATTCTGCCTGATTGTTTGTTGTTGAACTGATGCACACACCGTTTGAGCAGAGTGGCGATCAGTCAGGGTGTTAGATGACCCAGGAAGCTGCAGCTAAATTTTGAGACCATATTGATGCTCCATCAGCAAATTTGAAATAAGGTTCAGGTTGATGATCCATGGCAGCACTTTGAACGTGTTTAACAAGTCTTTTGGTCAAAAAAAAATTAGTGGTTAGGTTTGTGTACGTTCACTCTAGGTAAGGGTCGTCGTGGCCCTTATGGGTAGAATTTCTTGAGGTAAAGGTCATTGATGGGGTTTTTGAGGTATGTCCCGTCTGGTTCTGTCAAGTTGTATGCCCCCTGTCGGAGGCAAAGTTTGATGATGTAGGGTCCTTTCCACAAGGTTTTGAACTTTCCTAGTCCTAAGGCTTCTTTCGCGACATCATAGCGAAGGACTAGTTCTCCCTCAGTGAATGAGCGAGGGTTGATGTGGCGGTCGAATGATGCTTTTACCCTTTTCTTGTGGGACTCATTATGTTGTAGTGACTATTGATGGCTTTCGTCTATGAGCTCTAGTTGTACTAGGCGTTGTTCTATAGGTTGGGTATCATCAAGGAGTTCGATAGCGGCGTGCAAATTTGGGATCTTGCAGAAATCAATGCAAAAGCGCAAAGTACCTTGATCTTTTGCGACAGGAATAAGGTGGAAATCCTGGGATGTGGGGGCAGTTGCAATCCTATTTCTGGTATGTGATGATAAGAATCATAAATGGTGAATCGTGTTGTCAACGGTCGGTGGGGGAAGAATCTCTATGATGGGGTTTTGTGTGAGCGCAAGGTTGGATTCCCCGCTAGGATGGTCAATTTCCTGTGGGTGGAAATTGTGCCTGCTACAGAGGTGCCTGAATATTTCCATTAGTGAACATACCTCTAGTGTGTAATTTTGGCCAGTGCAGATATTGCATGATATCACTGTGCCAACGGAGTAGATTGTATAGAAATCAACGCTACTCGACGTCCTAGATGTGGATTCCTGGAAGTGATTTGTTGTAGAAGAGGTGGTCTTCTGCTTCCACTTCCATGTTGTTGGCTTAGGTGTGTCTAACTCTTTGGGTGAGTGTAGACTCAACGCTGCTTTTGCCCCTCATAACAATGGGAGGTCCACATATTTAATCGTATGGTGAAAGTGTGAACAAATCCGACAATAGGTACGCGTGATCTTCTCTTGGTTAGAGAGAAGTTTCTGAGGGAGAGAAGAGACTATGTGAAAATTGTTTGCAAGGGGCTTTAGTTCTGTGCACTGATTGACTCGATGATCATTCAGGTCGCATAGTCTGCATGTTATCCTAGGCTTGGCCTGGGTCATGCTGGGTTGGTGTGTTGTCCTAGTTCGCCCATCACGCCCATGTGGGGGTGGGGTCGTTGACTCAGAGGTGGTGTACCTTTTATACCAGTCATGGAGGTCATCCTCTCTCTTCTCTATGGTATGAATCATATCGATGGTAGGAATAATTTGTGAGACATAAGTGCAGTGTCGCTCATAATGATTGCCTTGACATATTAGGCAGAATAGCCTAGATATGGGGGTCTCGTCGTGCTCATTTTGTGGCTTGGCAGGGAACCAGCGTCGTAACGTTGTTAAATCAGGGCAAGTGGCGACTGCATGATTAGGTGTCTTGCATAATGTGCACGTTGGTCTTCTCTGTAAAGAGCAGTTGGGGGTAACTAGGGGTTCCCTGATTGGTCACTTTTCCACTAACAAGAATAGGATGGATCTTCTCGTCACATCTTCTTGGGTTGTGGAGATATCTATGGATTCCGCATCCATGTCATCTTCTTGGGAGAGGCGGACTATGGTTGAGCACAAACTAGCGAGGGCTAGCTGGAATCGAGGTTATAGTGACAATTCTCCATAAGGTGATTGTCAGCGTATAACAGACATGTGAATTGCATTGCCCGCAATCCAATGTAGTAAACCCGTTCTATAGGATACCATCTATGGATGAGTTCTAGGGCTGTGCATTCTTCGAGGAAGTGACCTTGTTCATTGCACATTTTGCAATGAATAACAGGAGGGGGCATGATTGCGGGTCATTATCGTGCCCTTCGTTCTTCCTGTAGGTACAGGATGGTACGAGGTTCATTTTCGGATGCTTGGGTGGAGAGATCCTCTTGATAGGATTGCTCGATAGCGTGTAAGGCGTACCTATGTCGTGGGAGCTCTGGGAAATGATGGGTATAGTGCTCGTAGTTGCTTCAGAGAGCGCATGCGTGATTGGTACGCAATGCTTTGCCTTTACCTTTGGTGGTAGGTTCCTTTTTACGAGAATGTGGCATCGCAATGTTTGTCTCAGAGCCAAGGAGTGGTTTTAATTCATCCAGCTCTAGGAAGATATGGGTAGGGTGACCTATTATGTCACATATGGCAAAAACTGGTGATTCTCGTTGTATGGAGGGAGTCACCGTCTTCTTTCCTCTTTTCTCATTTTTCTTGGTCGTGATCACCAGTTTTGAAATGGGAATTTCCTTTCCAGGGGTGGTTTCGACCGTTTCTTGGACAGGTGGAGGCTCCTCGGGACTGAGGGGCTTCAACCCTATGGCAGTGATGTGGGTGGATCTTATTCTCGTAGGGGGAATGAGGTACCAAACTGGTATTTCCAATGATATGTTTGGTAACACCAATTTTTCCAAAACCTATTGGGAGACAAAACCAGCTGGGGGGTAGAGGAAAGGGGTTTTAAAAGTGGCGTAGGCTAGAGAGGCTGCCATGGCCGATGAATCGGTGCCATTACTACTTGTGTCCATGTCTTGACTAGCTTCGGCTCTTGATGTGGACATCATGCACACCGGAGCCCCTATGACATCGGGTGATGACTCAGGGATAATGGGAGGAACTCTTAGGAATGACCCTAGAATGGACAACAGTTTGAACTGGTCGGGGCCATATTCTTGGCACCGTGAAAGCGCATCTGAGGATGTATCAACATAGGGTAGAATTACAATATTGTTTGTTAGGGGTTGCTTCTTGCTATGCGTCAGTTATTCTACAGTAATGATGCGGTCCTCGGGAGACCCTAACTTCTGCCAAACATTTATTGACATGATGCACGTGGATGCACCCTCGTCAATGACACATCGGTGAATTGTGATATTCTGGACCGACACTTATATCTGGAAGGCAACCATGGAAGGAAGCCTGGGGGTGGATTTGTCTAAGTCAAAATCCATTAGGCGTGTATCAATAGGGTCGATAGCGCCTAATGCAGAAAGTGGGGTTTTCCGTTGTTTTGGGAATGACTGCAGTACTTCCAAAGCTGACATAGCAGTGGGAGATTGTGCTAAATCATCCACGATAATATAATTATGGGCCACTTTGGAGTATTTTCCTGCTCGCCTATTGGGTCCCTTCACCATTTTTGGCAATGGTTCAATAGGCATCTTTGAAATGGTCAAAGGTGCAGTCAGTGCACTGGTACTTGCCCCTGACATATTGGTGTCTGGTGGGGTGTCGTAATTGCGATTCCGTGTTTGGAAAAACATCTCTTCTCCAGTCATGTAGATTTCATGGCTGCTTTTCTCGGAGTCATCTGTATTTTTCTGCTGAGTGCTTACTGTCCCTTGATGGGGGAAAGGTTCCTGCATCACAGCTGGTTGCTGGGAAGATCCTCCTTGTCCTCGGCTACTCTGTAGCTTCCTCAACTCAGGGAGATCAGGATAGTGGTGAGTATAATGGTCATACTCACCACATATCGAACAAGAATGGTTTGTTCTAAGAGGTGGCCTTTTGCTCTACCATTGGGCATTGCTTGGCTCCTGACTTTGATTTCGGTTGGAGTTGCCTCCAGCCTAGGATCACCGAGGGTTTTTCTAGTTGTTTCCCCCCTATCCAAGGTTTCCTTTTGGATTTTTTTTTCTTTTTTCTTCACCACGTTAGGAGGGTAGTTCTCTTGGTTGTGTTGGTGAGGTTTGTTTTGGGAAGGCTGCACAAAGTTCACCTGTGCATTGGTCTGCATACGCGGGTCTTGTGTTGGGGACTGAGCATAACGCGGCCCCTGGGTTGAACCTAGTTGTTGGAGAGGAGCTATTTTGTCACTATTTCTCTTTGCGTACTAGGTCCCCTAAGCCTGAGGATAAGTTCCTCCTTGGTGATACGTCGGTGCCCTATTGGTCAAATTTTGCTGAGGCATATGATGACTTTGAAAACTGGGTTGATGTACGTTCAAGGTAGAACTGTACGTGTAACCGGGGTTTTGACTATTGCTGCTTAATTAACCTTGGGTTAATGACCCAATTAGTCCGTCTGCAGATTTTGACGCACTTGGAATTTCTTGATAAGTTTGCAGGTGTGGGGCGTTAGGCAGGATGTTGTAAATGTATCCTGACTACGTATAAATTAGCTCAAGCTGTTGGGCTTTGCTAATGGTGTCCTCTTCGAATGTGGTCCTTTTTTGCGCCACATCTTTTTAAATCTCTGCCATGAGATTTTTCAGGAACAAATCTAAAAGGACCCAGTTGTCGAGTTTTTCTTTATGTAAACTACGACGCCCCCTCCATTCGTGGAGATGGTCTGAGATATGGACGACAGGGGTCTATCTAAAATGTGTCAGTAATTCCAGTTCAGAATCATGGTGAATGGGTAACTGAAAATATGTTAGGAACGCGGTGGCGAGGGCGCCAAAGGTTCCATTTGAAGCAGAGGGTTTCTCCACGTACCATTTCGCAGCTACTTATGTCAGAGTGCGTTGAAATAGTCTTCATTGAATAGTGTCATCAATGATACTGTTCGATGAGCACCAAAGGTGGAAGGTCATAACATGATTACCTGGGTCTTCCACTTGCTTTCCTTCGAACTTTGGAATATCAGAAGGGAGCTTTTTGGGCATGGGAGGCTATGTAGGGTTGTGTGTGATGGGGTCAATCGTCAGCTTGGTTAAATTGGGTAGATTCAACGAAGCTAAGAAAGGTGATTGGGAGTGTTAGGTCCCTATATTACTAGTATAGTCCCTTATTGTTGTTAGTGTAACCCCCTTATTGTTATTATTGTACCCCTATAACCCCCATATTGTTATTATTGTGCCCTTAAATTATTATTGTTAGGTCGTACAGGATGCATTAGAAGCACTAGGATTACATTGTGGCCCCATGGACTCCTATATATAGAAAGGAGGTTTTGTAATTTGAATCATTCAAGAATTGTTCATTCATGTAATATATTGGAGGTTTCCCCCTCGAAGTGGCTTATTTCTAAGGCATTGATATCTCTTTTCTTCTATTTTTGGAGCTGGTTTCACAACATTTGGTATCAGAGCTTTGGATTCTAGGGTTTTCGCTGCTCCAAACAGGTCATCGTGGAATTTTCGCTATAAATTGTTTTCTACGAAGGTTCAGAAGCTGAAATTTTTAGAGCACGAAGTTGAAATACTGAGGAACATCATCGCAAAATTTTAGAGCTTGGTTCACAATATTTTTGGAGATATTATCTGTGGAAGTTAGGGATTTTTGTAGGATCTTGAATTTAACCTAAACAGGTCATCACGACATTTTCACTATAGATATTGTTCTACGAAGTTTAAAAAGTTGAAATTTTTAGAGAGTGAAGCCGAAATCCTGAGGAAAATCGTCGCAAAAGTTTAGATCTTGGTTCGCAATATTTTCGGAGATATGATCTATGTAAGTTAGGTCTTTTTCAGGCTCCCGAATTTCATATCAAAGAGGTTATCATGGGAAAATATTCATAACTCTCTCTCTGAGCATTGGATTGGAATGATGTAAAAAGTGGCTGCAAGTACATGGACTATAGTTTCTTTTCTATGAATTTCAGAGCCAAAGGAAAAAACAGTGACACGTGTCAAGTAGTACAAGTTCGCCCTACTAAACCAGTCCATAATTGGGTCATTGTGGGAGATTGGACATAACTTTTCCTTGAAGAATCCAAATCAAGTCAGACCTATGACATTTGAAAGAAGCTTCAGAGGGCTACTACAAGGCCAAATTTCAGATATTGAGGATATGCAATTACAGAGATAATTCAATTTCAATATAGTGCTCCTCAAAAGCAAGTAAAAGGTGTGTATTTTTTTTCCCGAATTGCATAAGTCTTGTTTGAAGAATCAAGTTGAATTTATTCCAAGGGCATATTGTAGAATATATATCATTATTAGATTCTAAAATGGCCCCTAAAAATAATTCAACACCCATTAATCCTTTATAAGGCTCTACTATGACTCATGAAGACGAAGAATGGCAACATGACATATCAAATTTACAAGAGCAAGTGCAACAAATTTCGCTCTCGCAAAGAGCAACAAAAAATGACATGGAATTTTGATGGAAAGGATCCTGTAACATGGATACTATAGATGGAGCAATATTTTGATCTCAATAATGTGCAAAACACACAAAAGGTACACATTGCAACTTTAAATTTAGAACAAAATACATTTGTATGGTATCGATGGCTTTGCTCCCGTAAAAAAATTGTCACTTGGTCAATTTTTATGGAGGAAATGATAGCACATTATGAGGATACAAAGAGCAACACCTTCTTTAGACAATTTATAAATCTCAAACAAAAGGGTTTAGCGGGGGAGCACATTGAGGACTTCCAAAAATTGAATATAAGGGTAACTGATATTCCAGAGGAACACAGGATTGATCTCTTCATAGGTACATTAAAGGATAACATCCAACATGAAGTTCATGTTTTGGAACCTGATTCATTGGAGAAGGCATTCAGGTTGGCAAGAAAAATTGAATTTAAAATTATGGCGACAAGGAAGCCTACCACTCACTTCTATAAAGAGGGAAGTGTTGCTACTCCTAGATTTCCACAACCTACAAGGTTGACACCACAACAATTGGAAGAAAAAAGAGTAAAAGGGCTTTGCTAAGGTTGTGATAGAAAATACACTAAAGGTCATAAGTGTGCTGAGAAGAAATTATTTTACATAGATTGTGAAGAGGAAGAAGAAAATGAACAAGAAGAGGATATACACCAGGAACCAACCCAAGAAGAGGAAGAAATGAGTCCAACCATATCGTGTAATGCATTGGAAGGAATTACCACTCCTCAAACTCTCATGATAGAAGGACATATCAAGAAGAGAAAGGTAATAGTGTTGATTAATTCAGGTAGTACCCATAATTTTATTCATTGTAAGGTAGCCAAGGAATTGAATTGTTTCCTATACCCAGCACCAGAATGTCAAGTGATGGTTGCAAATGGAGGAACTAGAAATTGCTCTGGAAAATGCCATAATATCAAGCTAACCATAGGGGAATATGTATTGACTAGTCCAATGCTTGCCATTCCTATGGGAGGTGCTGATGTTGTACTAGGAGTACAATGGTTACAATCTTTGGGGACGGTAGCTTTTAATTTTCAAGAACTTTTCTTGAAATTTTTTTCAGAAGGAAAGGAAGTCGAATTACGGGGTATTGCGGGGAAGCCAGGAAGGATAATAAGCTCTAATGTCATGACAAGGCTTCTAAAGAAAGAACAGCGAGGCGTAATTGCACAATTATGCTCACTAGAAGTTCCAACATCAAAATCATCTATTTCTGCAGATCTCCAACAAGTCTTGGACAATCATTCCAAGGTGTTTGAAACTCCCAAAGGACTCCACCTATTCGTGATCATGATCATGCTATTCATTTGATTCCAGGAAGTGTTCCTCCAAACATCAGGCCTTATAGATATCCTTACTTCCAAAAGAGCGAAATTGAACGTATGATTGCAGATATGTTAGAGGCGGGTATAATTCAACCCAGTCAAAGTTCTTTCTCTGCTCCTGTAGTGTTGGTACACAAGAAGGATGGATCATGGCGAATGTGTCCGGATTATAGGGAGCTAAATAAGCTCACCATTAAAGACAAATTTCCCATTCCTGTGATTGATGAATTATTGGATGAATTACATGGAGCAATTTATTTTACCAAGTTGGATCTTCGTTCAGGATATCATCAAATTAGAATGAAGGCTGAAGATATTCCAAAAACAGCATTTCAAACTCATGAGGGTCATTATGAATTTTTGGTCATGCCTTTTGGCCTTACCAATGCACCTTCTACATTTCAAGGGTTGATGAATTCCATTTTCAAACCCTTCCTTATAAAATTTGTACTAGTATTTTTTGATGATATACTAATCTACAACAGGTCTTGGAAGGATCGTGTTCAACATGTTGACAGGGTGCTCAAACTATTGCAGGAGAAACAATTATATGCAAAAACATCCAAATGTTTCTTTTGAGTACAAGAGGTGGAATATTTGGGTCATATTGTATCTCACGAGGGTTTTAAGGTAGACCCTAACAAAATTAAAGCCATTAAGGAATGGAAATTCCCCACAACCATAAAGCAGTTGCAAGGATTTCTCAGGTTAACAAGGTATTATCGCAAGTTTGTTAAGAATTATGGGAGAATATCAACACTTCTAACAACATTATTGAAGAAAGATGCATTTTCATGGACTCCTGAAGCAACTAAGGCCTTTGAACATCTCAAAGAGGCAATGTGCCTAGCACCGGTCTCAGCTATGCCACACTTCACAAAAAACTTTATTGTGGAATGTGATGCCTCATAAAATGGAATTGGTGTTGTTTTAATGCAAGAAGGGAGACCCATTGCTTTTGAAAGTCATCCAATCAAAGGAAAGTATTTACAAAAGCCTATTTATGAGAAGGAAATGTTAGCAATATTGCATGCACTAAAGAAATGGAAAACTTACCTAATGGGAAGACACTTCAAGGTAAAAACTGACCATGATAGTCTTAAACTCTTTTTGGAACAAAGACTATCTTCAGAAGAGCAGCAAAAATGGGTCAGAAGGATGTTTGGTTATGAATTTGAAATAATCTACAAAAAATGGAAGCTAAATTTTGTTGCAAATGCACTCTCAAGAAATAATGAAGAGGTGGAAGAATTTCTTTGTGCCATTTCTATTATCCAACCAGATTGGATAACCGAAGCAAGAGATGAATGGAAGAAGGACGAAGAAGTGTGGACACTCATTCAAAATTTCTAGCAAGATCCTAGTACATCTGATAAATTTAGTTGGAAAATTGATTCCTTATGGTACAAATATCACTTATATCTTTGTAATAATTCCCAACTAAAACAAAATATTCTTGGAATTGCACACTTCTCCTTTAGGAGGACACTCAGGATTTTTAAAAACTTACCACAGGGTGAAGAAAGAATTTTTTTGGGATGGCCTTAAATCTGATATTCAAAATTTTGTGGCGGAATGTTTGGTTTTCCAGCAGAATAAAGTTGAGACAATTAAAACCCCAGGTCTTCTACAACCTTTATCCATTCCAAGTCAACGTTGGGAGGAGATTTCAATGGATTTTATCACAGGTTTACCTAAGTCCGAAGGAAAGAGTGTTATCATGGTGGTAGTTGATAGACTTACCAAGTATACACACTTTTGTGCATTATCTCATCCATTTAAAGCAAGTACAATTGCTACTACATTTATGGACACAATTCAAAAGCTACATGGAAACCCAAGGGTTATTGTGAGCGATAGAGATCCCATTTTTACTGGAAATTTTTGGATGGAGTTATTTTCTTGTTTGAGTACTCAATTAGCTCATAGCTCATCTTATCATCCTCAATCCGATGGTCAAACTGAGATAGTAAATAAATGTTTGGGAGGATATCTTTGTTGTTTTGTATCTAATAAACAAACACAATGGGTCAAGTGGTTACCTCTCACTGAATGGTGGTATAGCACTTCCTTCCATACTGTAACAAAAATGACCCCATTTAGGGCTCTTTATGGATATCATCCACCATCCATCACATCATATTTAAGAGAAAATTTGAAGGTTCAAGCAGTGGAAGATCACATCAAGCATCAACAAGAAGTTCTCCAACTCTTAAAGGATAACTTGAATTTGGCACAAAATCGAATGAAACAAGAGGCAGATCAACATCGCAGCGAGAGAATTTTCTATGTAGGAGATTGGGTATTTTTACAGCTACAACCATACAAAAAATGTCCCTCAAGTAAGCTAAGAAGGATAATAAACTATTGCCAAAGTACTATGGTCCTTACAAGGTGTTGCAAAATATTGGTACTATGGCATACAAATTGGAGCTTCCTGCTTCTTCACGAGTGCATCCAATTTTCCATGTTTCATGCTTAAAGAAGGTTATAGGAGACAATCTTCCAGTTCAAACAATATTGCCCGAACTTGATGAGGAAGGAAAAATCATATTGGAACCTGAAGCGGTCATGAAAACAAGAACTCGACAGCTACGGAATCGATCAATTTCAGATTATCTCATCATGTGGAAGAACTTACCCACTGAAGATTCTACATGGGAGGATGAGAATTTTATACAGAAGCACCCAGAGCTACTCAAGCGTTTAGGACAACACTTTTTTGAAGGAGAGGGGCATGTTAGGTCCCTATATCACTAGTACAGTCCCTTATTGTTGTTAGTGTAACCCCCTCATTGTTATTATTGTACCCCTATAACCCCCATATTGTTATTATTGTGCCCTTAAATTATTATTTTTAGGTCGGCTAGGATTACATTGTGGCCCCACTAGGATTAAATTGTGGCCCCATGGACTCCTATATATAGAAAGGAGGTTTTGTAATTTAGATCATCCAAGAATTGTTCATTCATGTAATGTATTGGAAGTTTCCCCCTTGTTGTGTAGATTAATCCATCTTGCGGACAAGACCGATCTCTCTAGTACTAAAAGTAACTAGCAACAAAGAGCCAATTATACTAATCTCTCTCTAAGCATATAAGATTCATAAAAACACTATATAGGTATAAGGCCTACCTTATATCCAACGCTTGCTTGATCTCGTTGAAGTCCTTCCCGTGCACTGAAAGAACGTTCCTTGTGAATCTGCAGTCACAAACAGGCAAAAATATTACACAGCACCTGTATAGATATTATTATAAACCATACTCATCATAATGATCAAGGAATTTATGAAATAAACCATGAATAAACAGTTTAATGAGAGAAATGAGTATATTTGTATTAACTTCAAATAAAGAAAACCTTTACAACCTGTGCCTTGATGTCGTGCAGGTCTTCCTGGGGTCCGAAGCAGGAATCTCTTCTAATTTGAAAAGCATTGCACTCTTTGAACCAAGACAGATAGAGATGAGTGATTTAACCTCACAGAAAGTCTTAGTTAACTGAGTCTGAATCTCAACAGCATTTAACTTCAAATATCTTAAGCTTGAACTCCCTTTGAGGCTACCCAAGACCTCTTTTTATAGTGGAAAAGAGGAGGTTTCTAGTTCCAAATATGAAGGGATAAAATCCTCCTTCAAAGGGATTAGCTCCTTACATCAAGGGGTTAGCTCCATCAAGTGAGGGATGCATGAACCTTCTCAAAGCGTATCCATTCCCGAAAATTCCCATCTAGAATCTTCTAGAATTCATCTGAAATTCACTTTTTATCTTTACTTTCTCGCCTTTTTGAGTTTTATAGAGGTCCGCACCCATGACACAAAGAACGTGCGGTATGGTTCCGCAGGCAAGCTGAACTTTAGGTGCGGGACCGCAGGTAATGAATAGAGAAAGTGCGATACCAATATTTAGGGGATTTTAGGAACTTTTCTCTGATTTTAAAAGCTTGAAATGAGGAGCATATATGTTAGACTTGCAAAAGGAGGAAGTATGAGTAATAATGAGCTCATACTCATAGTAAAATGTCAGGATGACAGATTTTAGTGTAACACCCCTCGAAGTGGCTTATTTCTAAGGCGTTGATATCTCTTTTCTTCTATTTTTGGAGCTAGTTTCACAACAGGGAGGTTGATTCTATTGCAATGTGTGAAAACACAAAATTCTAGTTAGGAAGAGGGTTGGTCTGTGACATACGTTGTTTTGCATTCAGCTGGCTTCCCGAATGGGTCGCACTCCTCTGCTCCTTAGGGGCCGTGGGAGGAGTGGTGTGCATTGTGGTGTTGAGAGACTGACCAGGGTTCCCGACTAAGGATGCCCCAATAAAGTATGAACCAATAATTGTGGCAGTGTTCCGTCTTTGATGCCTAAATGGTGAAAGACCTGGAACCACTCCCGGTAATGGGGGGAGGTCCAAAGGACGCCCATATCGACAAGGTCCTGTTGGGTCTGTTCTGGTGTCGACTAGGTTTGGTTTTGGAAAATTTTGAGGGATAGAGTCTACGATCAAAGCAAAATTATGATCACATACATAAAACAAAGCGAAAATAAAAATAATTTTTCCATTTAAATTAATTCTATGTGATCAAGAAATCAAAAGAGTGGTTTTTGCTTGTTTGCATATGATACTCAAAATCCTAGAAGACCTATTCGTCCTCACACACTCAAATGTAACTAGGCCTTGAGAAGATATCTTTCTAGTGCTGGCACAATGTCCTGTAAGAGATGGCAACACCCCCAGTCAGCCGAAGAAAATCCACCAATGTAAGGGTAGAGGGTCTGGTGCTTGCATGCACCATCACCTATAAGGAAAGGATGCCCTAGTTTTGGCCACTAAGTACCACCATCCCACGTGAGCGTTCAAGTCTTGGGCTTCTTGGTAAGTCAGCTAACAGTACCGAGTATCATTCAAGTCAGGTATCCCCAACTGATACCGTACGCACTGCACTTAAGCCTTACCCCCTCTGAAACAGGTCTCTGCCACGCTCGGGTTTTCTTTTCCGTGGGCTGATAGGTGGATTTGAAGCTCCCTAAGAAGTAAACTTCTATGTTTCAAGATGAAGAATGATCAAGGTGTCTTATTGGATTCCTACCCCCTTGATCCTAACTTGAACTATAAATTATTTTGTGGCCCCTGTGGGGAGAATTTAGTGAGTTTGGTTAAGTTATTTTTGTTGTCTTTGCTTTTCTTAGTGGGTGGATGTGTGTGAGAAAAAAGTGGACAAGCACATAGTTTGAACGTGTGGATATGCGATGATCCTTTTCAAAATCCCCTATTTAAACTATGTTGTATTGTTCCTTGATCAAAAGAAAAACATGTGTAGATATGGGTCGCTTTCTATTTTTCCTAGTTAATCTATGTGATTAACTAAAGGGAGATGGTGATTTGTGAATTGAGAGTATTCATATGCTTACCTAGGATCACCGGAGGGTGCAAAGGTAGCATATATTACTTTCTCTTCTATCGAAAATTCAATCCTAGTCCCAAAATCCTAGTGAAAAAATTGAACTAAACTAATAACTTTTACACTAGAAAAAAGAAACTAACTAAGCATGCGTGGACTTGGGCTACTTATTTTGGCTAGTTATCTAGGTGTGTTGGTACCTAAATTTTCAAAACATAATTTTTTTTGGAATGAAATCTATTCCCCCCCCCCCCCCTACTTAAACTATGTGTGAACTTTACAAAAATCAAATTGAAATAAAACTAACACTAAGCCTACAAAAAGCAGCTAAGAGTGAGATTTAGAAAGCTACGGGGTACAACAACCAGTGCTGGAAGGTGTATTAAGGGCTGCCAAGAAAGGTAGAAATGAGGGATAAATTTATATTTCTGTCTTTTGCGTGCAAAAGGCCGAAACAGGCGCGATGTCTGCGCGTGGGTCAGCTCTGAACGCACACCCTAGGCGCGTTTTTGGGAGGGGAAAGCGCACAAATTCCTACAAAAATAATTTTTGGAGTTTTTTTGCTTCAGTCTATCACTTGGGGTGAACTAGGGACTACAAAAGAGAAAAAATGGGAAATTCAGCTCCACTCCACAGCACAGACATAGGTCTCTACAAAAAAGAGGCACAACCACATAAACTTGGTAATAAACATTAGTGGAGTCGCCAATCTTGTTTTAGTGTTTTTGGTGTTCGTATTTATGAAATCACACCAACTTAAGGGGTGTGGTTTACCCACTTAAGTTATTGGTAACAGGCAGAAAAAGAAGTGGAGTCAAGCAAGTTGGTGGAACAAGCTAGAATCATAAACATACTAGATAGAGAAATAGCATGCATATATAAAATAAAACTAAACTAAAACTAAAACAAATAAACAAAAGCTCTGAATAGATTCAAACAACTGCAATAATCTGAACAGTGGCTCTTTGGCCCCTCTTATTGAGTGTTGGTAGAAAATGAGGATGAAAATTTAACCCTCTCTCCAAAGGCCCCCTAGAACATGGGTTCTAAGTCCCGATGCAAGGATGTTTTTACTCCCAAGCTTGCCTCGGTGCAAATTCTCCCTCTCTCTACTATGGTGGACTGAACTTGTTGGATGGCCAACAATTGAGTCCCCTCTATCTTCAGCTTCGGATCACACACTGCTGGTATTTCTTGGGAAATTATGGCCAGCATAACAATGTGTTCACAAGTTCTTCATATCATGGTGGCCTTATATAGGAGAATTCAAATCCTCCTTCCCTCTCTTGGTACATTGTGGATGGTGACCCAAGAGAGGGGGATGATTCCTTTGTGTGCTACAAATATTCCATTGTGTGCTCACTTGATGTTTAAGGAGGTTTTGGTGGTTGTCCTTAGGTGGCTTCAAGTGAGGAATCATTGTCCTGGAGTGTGCTTTTTTGTGGTCCCGGAAAGTGACTTTTGCCACTCCCAGGATTGCGCACATTTCAGGTCATAAGGCGCACAAAGGCGCTCTTCACGAAGGATAATGTGTGCAAAATCATTTATGACTTGCTCAAATTTGATTTTTTCTCAGACCTTAGAGATTTTTAATACTTTCCAGATTCTGTAATGTCTTCCAGCCCTATAAATCCTTCTGCTTGAAATTAAATAATGTTGTCTTCTGCTTGTACGATTTTCCCGTGTTAACAACTACAACTAGTGATCATATGCAATAAACATTTCCATGGACAGTGGCTAGATCCAGAAAAAAATCCTCACAAAATTATATATTTTCACACACCTACACCCAATGTTAATCTATTCTGATAATGAAGTAATATCACATCTCTTTCATAGATACCTAGGCCCTCCCTTAAGGGATTTAACCCAAAGCTACTCACTCTAACACCAATTTAAGAAACAAATTGCACACCAGAAACCTATTTTTCATTACATTAAACACATGTATAAATACATATATTATTTTTTTTATGATAGAACTACCATCTTAACCACATAATCAGTATGTTGAGAGAATATATCAACCATACATCTAAATGGGATTTATGATCTCTCCTAAGTCTAACAAACTTATAAATAAAGTAAATCAATCCATCACAAGACAAGTAGGAGTCAAATATCCAACATATATATATATATATATAGTTGATGGTATATAACATAATAGGACATAACAGGACATTCAACATCTCTTCCATACTCGGATGGAGAATGCCTCTTGGCACAGTGATAACAACTAACACTGGGTAATTTATGACAACTAACATATATTGAACTGTAGAAAGTAAAATACAAATACTAAGTAGCAAACCATAACATCAAGAGCCAGATGAAGTAACTAGGGCCAAGTCTTGAGCAGTTGTTCTAGCTGCTGCAGGGGGTTTCAGTTCACATTTTAGATGGATTTCCAGGTGAGCAAGTTGAGCATCCAAACTAGTAAGACAGGAGCATTGGTAATTTTTAAACACACATGGAATATGTTGTAGATAAGATAAACGTGAATGCATATCATTCATAATGATATGCAATTTTATACAAGTCTAGTGGCAATTGGTTTCATATTTCATGTGGTCTCTTGGACTCTAATGACCTTTCACATTTCACACCATAACCCTTAGTGAATTAGGTGTCAAGCATTCCCCCCCTTAATTTGAAGGGGTATATGAGTCTAGGAAGAGAGCTATATCACAAAAACACAAGAATGTATGACAATAATAGTTGAATGTGCTCTCTGAAATAGTGGTATAAGGTGGGAGAACTCAAGGTCTCAACCGATAATGGTTTAAGGATGACCACCAACACTGGAATGCTTAGTGAATTTCCTAGAACTCTTCAAAATCTAGAAAGAAGTTGAAGTCTTATTGTCCTATTCTTAGAAAGTGCTCCCTATTGTCTTAGAAAGGGAGACCATTTCGCTCTAAACCTGGAACACTTTGTGCGATTTTTGGAACTCTTCCAAATTTTGCAAGAAGCGAAAGTCTTGTGCTAGAGGAAGTGCTCCTTAATGCTTTGAAGAGGGAGACCATCAACCTGGAAAAGGGAGGTATTCAGCCTGCTGAAAAAAGGGAGAACCTCAACCTGAAAAGTGAGGTCTCGACTTGCGATGGTTTAAGAAAGGCCACCAACCAAAAACATGTTTAGGGGCTTCTGTATCTCTAGATACAACTATGAATATGGTTATGGATGTCTCTAGTTGTAGGCTCAGGAAGCAGGCTTAGGTTGTGGCTCAGGCTCGCTTGATTTATCTTTGAAACTTATAGATGACCAAAATTCCCCCCTGTCTGATACAAGGTGAGAAGATGAAGAGAACTCAACTACAAGACTTTTTAATACTCTAGAAGAAATTCTGACATATGCCCAAAATATCTTCTTTGTTTTTGAAGCCCATTTCTAAGAAGCGATCCATCCAAGGTGAATCTTCATTCTTGTAGGAGCCTTGTTTCTAAAGCATTTGTTTGAATGATGATTTTGTTAACCACAATACTCACATGGATGAAGATAAAAATAGTGATATTTCACATGGACAACCTTATCACAATATTGGCATTTTAAAATCTATTATGAATGTGGAGGAGCATAATTTGGAACAAGTGAAGTTGAACTGTCATGAAGAAATCCAGCGCTCTGAAATTTGATGGGCTTTGAGTAATATGTAATATGAAAGGGTGCCTCCTTATCATATACAAGACTTGTTTTGTGCTTATTGCTCAGAAGCTCTTCCCAAGGTCTGATGATGGGACGAAGACCTATTTTGTGCTTATTTGCTGAGAATCTCTTCCCAAGGTCTGATGATGGGCTTGCGAAGTGCAGGGTGATTTTTTGCACCTACATGCAACTCTGCTCTTGAAATGGGCACATGATGGGAATCAATGTCAACTGTATTGACTTGATCTCTTATTGGTTGTTGATGGATGCATGTTTCAACCTCAAGTAGAGGATTTTTTGGAACAAAAACAAGTTCAAATGGATACATTTTCTATGTAACTCATCTTGTTGTAGTTGTGATTCAAGATGAAAAAAAAATAAAAAAATTCTTGTGCATTTTCTAGACAAATTTGAATATCGAAAAGGGTGCCATTGTTGATTTTCATTTTACTTTCAGAAATATACATGATTAGAGTTCTCAATAACTCTTATAAAGTGTCAATTTTATTCATTTTATCAACAACTCAAACTCAGCAAAATAAGGAGATTCAAAAAACTTGGATGCTTGAGCTTGTTATACTGCCTCACAACAAAGACCAAGGGAAACTCCAAAAGACCAAGGTCCATGTTACCAAAACACGAGTGAGATTTTGATGGCGATTGCAATTTTCGACAATAGTGACCAATTTTTTTTTACATTTACCTTCATACCATCAACACCTTTCAATACAAACCACAAAACTTGCTTTGCATAAGAGACTTTACAACATAGAGAAAATGACTAGTGATGTCACATAAGACAACTTCACTCGGTCGCATCAAATGAAATCTTATGTTAAGAGATCCTTAAAATTCCCTTGCTATAGTTGGAATACCAACTCGTACCTTATGCACCCTATTAAGGGTAACGTTAATTAGTAAAAGGATGCAGAAAGTAATTTTCATGTGGCTATATTGTAGCAGCTTCAAATAGAAATGATAGTAACATGTAGGAACATCAAAGGCCTCGGTTTTTTTTTGGATTCTCACAAGTGAAATCCTAGCAAGGTAAGACATTTTTTTTTTACAAATTGATGAGCTAACTTCCTTGTCTAGCGAGGCTGCTGAATTTGGCTAGTTATTTCTTCCAGAATCTATACTGGTTCATATTTATATAGTTGCGAGGTTTTGAACACACTAAATCTCAATGTGTCGGGCTGCGTATATCATGAACCATCGATGCCAATAAACATTGTATCATCTCCTCGCAACCTCCACTGGCAACAATTTGGCAATCATCACTAAACTATGAACAGGATTATAGAGCACAATTCCTTTCCTTTCCAGGTGGCTTCTAAAAGTTGCTTGAATCCTGATAGCTACACGTTCCTCCCTACTCAATTAAATCTCTGTCAACTTGTCCAAATAGTAGAGGGCGTCCTACAACTATTCTACCTTGTAGAAATTTTCCAACACAACACTATATGACATGACAACCCACTCAAGCTTCTCTAGAATGAAGTCAAAAAAAAATGTTCAATGCCTTTTGAGTCTCCTACCCATTGAAAAACCCTTCTTCTCCTTCCAATGCACAACACATCACCCCAATCCAACGCTTCATTCAATGATTAAACATTCCATGTTCACTGCACCATATAATTCAGGTTCTAGTCTTCTACATAGCACATACTTCAAACCTTAACAAGTCAACCTTACAACACTCAGTGCATTCGTATTCACAACCAACCATTGTACAAAATACGACCAAGTCAAACCTTCAATATACCACATCATTCCATGACCATTCAACGCTATGTATGAACCATAACCAACCTACAATCTAAATCACAGTCACGATTTGTAGGGTTTGTATACTTAAACACAACAAACAACATATTTCCAAGGCCCATATTAATTTTTAAGGCAGTGTATAAACCAACTCAATGCACGAATTTCAAGAGGAACAATAAGCTATACAAAAATTCTTACTTCTTTCTTATCAAACTCGCAATTAAAAAGGAATGTCATACTACATCACACTAACCAAATATAGCTATCACAAAATTTCCATTTCCTGGAGAAATCATTGAGGATGGACTTGCAACAACCACCATGGTCTTCATCACTACAGGGGCCTTCGATTGTGTTTCCAACACATAGGTCCACATGAAGATTTATAAGAAAAAAACTAGGCTCATTCAAGTTACAGGTAGGATAGGAATGCAGAGAATAGGTACTAATCAAAAACAATTAAACACTCAACACATCCCTCTGTCCAAATTTTCCATTATGGGAAGATTCTGCAAGTTCTCTACCTCTCACAAATGCAATTCAGGAAAAAGGAGTTACACAAAATTATTGGAGTTGTTAAAATCCCTATGTTAGGAACACAATGAGGAATAGAACGCTCAGTTCTGACAAAAAAAAGGGGAAAAAATGACAAGCATAAAGCTAGTCGCTCACACTTTGAGCAGGGCAGGTATTTGCCTGCATCTTTAATACCATGTTAAACACACACATGGAATAGGCAACAAATAATATAAACATGAATGCATATTATTCACAATGATATACAATTTTATACAAGTCTAGTGACCCTTGGTTTCATATTCCAAGTGGTCTCTTGGACTGCAATGACCTTTCACATTCCACACGATAAGTCTTAGAGAATTTGGTGTCCAACAGTAACATTGCACACATTTGATTTCATTTAGAGATTAGATTATATCATTGTGATCTTCATGTTTATCCTTCAAGACGTTTCCCAAGAGTGTCTTCATCTACCAATGAAGAGTGATGGAGTTCAAGTATTGGCTCCATCTTCTCCTAGTGTGTCCAGGTTCATGGACCCAATTGGCTTCTTTAACTTCAATTTATGAGTTAGAGTAGGCTTGTTAGTGATCCATGGTTAAGGCTTCAAGATGATGGATTTCATCTTAAATTTATGGTGGAGTGGTAGAGTGGAAAATGGCTATGAAATCTTGTGCTTAGGCTTAGGCTTGTGGTCAACCTTTAGGACCCCTCCCCCAAACCTCCGACTCCCCCAAATTCTTGATGGAAACACATTTGTTTTCAGGGCATACTACACTGAATAAACAATGGCAGGGAAATAATTCTCACCCAAAACACCTAGAAACTAGAGGGATTGGAAATGAGAAGACCAAACAAAAGTAAGAACCAAGGAGCCCTAAAATGCTAGGGAGGTCTGTAAAAACTTCTAATGGAAAAAAATTGATGAGAGAGGGCAGATAATATACTCCTAGCAGGGTCCAACAACCATCGAGATTCAACAACGTTCAATCCATATCTCACCCTCTTTGAGTTTAGAAAATTATAGGCCAACACCCACCAAATAAAATCAAAACCAATGAAGGAATTGTTAAAACCAAAGGAATTGGACATATATAGAATTACCGAATGTTGACCAACCCACCAGACTTGAACCTACATAGTCATGAGATTTGGTTGATGGTTGTCACCTCCCAATTCTACAAATTCTATCTCTGTGGTTTCCATCAACGCCCCAGGAAATATGTCCATTGCTTTCCCTGTGCTTTCCCCTTGCCATTGCTTAGTGACCAATGCATGAGCTAAAGAACCTCAATCCTTGAAACTGAGTCTCCTATAATTCCAGTGCATGTCAATCCATGGCCATGGAAAAATGTTGTTGCCTAAACTAGAGAGGAAGCCCACAATTTACACCATATCCCCTCACCTTCATTACAGAATGAAAGCCCCTCACTGCCTATCGTCCAAAGGAATTATCCCACTTTCGATGGAGGTAATGCTCAAGTGTAGCAGAAAATCTGAAGAGTAAGGTATTTCATCCTAGAGTGCTCAAGCAGAGAGTTGTCTATCAGAAGGATGAAAGGTGGTAAATGTCGTTCGCATGTGTGTTTCATGGGGTGGGTTGGACATGCCACTTCCTCCTCTTAAATGTGATACTTTCCATATTTAAATTAAATTCACATGTTAGTCAAATATGCTTCCCATGTATGCATAGTAACGATGATCGATACCAAAGGTTCCACGCATGTTTATGTCATTTAAGAACTAATTTTTACTAAGTATCAAGTGTCCCATTTTCATGCATGTCTTTCAAATATTCCATTTTTTTTGCTTGGGAAATAGTTTAATAGTTGGAACCAAGTTAATCAAATTTTTCCTACCTTTTTGAGAGGCTAATGGCCATAAATTATCGTGCACTCCTTAGCTAAACTGTGTGCAACCTTTGGGTAAAAGCATCATGAACTTTTCAATTTGGAGCATGAAAAAATAGTTGATAATAGGCGGTAATAGAGACATTGTCCCTCCTTTCTTGGTGATATTATGTACTTCTTCCATAAAACCCTCTTACCAATGTTTGGACTAATTGAAAAACATATTCCATATGCCTATATACATTGAAATCAAATATATTAAATAGTCCTTTAATCATAAATTATAAATATATCATTAATTACATTGCATATCATAATGTCTTGACTCAATCTGAAGTCCATACTATATTATTAATCCCACTTCTTTGTGCACTCGAGGCTTCCCTATCACACATAGCAAACCATCATTATCATCTAGGGATTAATTCATATTAAACATACATACATTCATTTCAATGTTTCATAACTATACGAGTCAATATCATCAATAACACCATACGACTATACAATTTATGCTTCTATGATAATTATATAAACATTAAAACAAAACCCATTTATAAATTTAATTGCATTTATATTTAAATTAATCCAAAATAATAAAATGAATTTAATTTTCATCATCATAATACATCTTAACCGATCTCAATAAACCGACTCATTTTGTAATCAATTTGCCCTCAAATAATATGATCAAAGTAATCAAAGTAAAAAAGGATACTACAATTACACTACATACCTTCAAGATGCTAATGACATCAATCAACCTAGTAAAGGAGAGGACACAAAAGATTAAAAATCATAGAGATCTTATAATACCAATGTAGCTTTGTTTTTAGAAGGTTTTTTTTCCAAATAAGTAGAATGCATAATGCATAGAGCGTGGATCCTACATCTTCATATCATTGTTAAGTGTGAGATTCACATTGATTTTTTTAATGTTTTTTTGTGTTAGAGAAACATATATTGTCATAACTTTGATGTTTTATTTATTGATGGTTTTTTTCATCAAAGTATGTTTATAATACCTTTAATTTCTTAAGGAGGATTTTTATGACATTTTTTTTTAATAATGGTATGTTATGGTTGCTCTTGACCTTGACCTTGATATTAACCTTGAAAGGGTTTTATACTCCCATAAAACTTCATTTGTGATGAATCCATGTTATAGATATAGTCTAAGACATTATCTCTTTAAATTGATCCTATGACTTTGGTGCTATAAAATATGTCCAAGCAATGATTCATTTTCCTTTATCTACAAAACTTGGGAAAGGTTTTTAGGTCCATTATGCTATCCTCCAACCCTTAAACTCTCTTTTTCTCACCTTAATTTACATTTTTATCCATAATGTGCTTAGTGGGGAGATTAAAGGGTGTTGTCGTATTTGTGGCCTAATGTGGTTATGCAGGAAAGAAACATTTTTGGAGATATTTATTATGTAGGGGCTCATTGGAGGCATCTAGAGAGAATATAGGAGGCTTGTCCACTACATTAACTCTCCAACTTGACCTGAGACCAAATATTCCTCATCAATAGCTCGAATTCCAATAGTAGTAGAGGAACCCAAGTGCATGTGAAGATCCAAGGGAACCAGATCCAACAATTTTGAGATTTTGGAAGGAAGTAGTTCTCCTCCCAAGGGAGTTGCCCCTCAACCACTTTTGGTATAAACAAAAAATCCCAAGGGCTCATTAGGATTCGAAATTTTTTTGGAGATAGGAATAACTATTGAGATCCAAGAGCTTGAGACAGTTATTTTCATCTTTGATAGGATGCATGTGACTCTTATTTTCTGTCAATGGAAATTTTACTATTGGCCTACTCTGAGTTAGCTTTGGAGGGTTGAAACCCTTGGGTTCGTGCCCAACCCAGAGGCTTTATTCCCTTTCCTATATTCTATTATTACTTTTTTTCAAGTCATTTTACTTCTTTCTTTGCTTAAGTAGGATTATATTGCAAAATTGTAGTTGCAGGTTGGACTACCACCTCTCTTGTGGGGAGTGTGGTGGAAGACATTACAACAACAAGCCAAAAACATTTGTTTGTGATTTCTTGGAAATTATTAAGTTTTGGATTGAGGTTGTTTTGCATGCTTGGTTTCTGCAACTTAGGAATTAGCAACATTTATTTTGGGATTTTATTAGATGCATGTTGTACGATAGAGTATATATTGAAGAAATAAAATTAAACTCATCTTTTCCACCTTGAATTTTCTCGTTACAATGTTGATAAGTATATGCATGTTCTGATTGTTAGTCTATAGGGGTTTCCAAGTGACTTGCAAGGGTTTCACACTCATACACATCCACTTAGGAATCTTCACCCTTCTCCTAGATACCTCATACTTCTCTCAAGATCTGTCACTATGATTTTCCTTCCAAGACCAGTGAATAACATTGTAGGCATAAAATTTTGTGAAATATAGGCCTCAGAGCGGTGCTAGGCTTGGAAAAATGCCTCACACATCCATCATTTACCTTCATCCACCTTCCTCCGCCTGCATCACTCCATTCCTACCCTCAAAAAGCTATCAGACCCACTCCTATGGCAAAATAGGGCTTCCGGTAGCACTCATGTAGCATTTGTGTAACAGTCTTATAACACTACCTAAATTGAACCATATTTTCCCTAGGACCTTGAATCTTTTATTTTGAAGTTGAATAAAGGCCCCCAACCTTTGATTTCATGATTAGGGATGTTAGCACTCTAATTTCTCCAGGCTTATGAGAGTCGAACCCAAAGGTAACCACAAACCACTTTGAAGCTGGAATATAGTGCTTCCAGCTTCAAAGAGGGCTCTCTCTGTCTGAATATTCAGTCACCTAAATGACTGATTATCTTAGGTTTTTAGGCTATGTATGGTTCTCATAGGGATATAGGTTTTAAAAGTTTGTTGACGGGGGAGAATAAATATCCTTTGGGCATGGAGTCATGTTAAGTTGATGATTTTCCATTGAGAATATGAAGAGATGAGGTCTATTTCTACAGCGGCAAGGTAGGAAATCATTCTGGTGTTTTTGATCAAATTCATTGTAGAAGGGTGAGTAGAGGACTAGTGGAAAAATGAAATATAAATAATCTAACTAAAAGGATGAATTTTAAATGTCAATAAAGAGGAGAAACATTGATTTTTTAACAAACTTTAACAGTGAGTTATGAGATAAACCCTTGCTTAGATAAACATGAAGACATGCATTCAGAGCATGATAATAATAAAGAGAAAAATTACAATACAAAGAATCACGTCACCATTAGTAGTTGACACATGAATCCCTGTAAAATCAGACCTCGGTCTTTTCATTCAATAAAATATATATCATAAAAAATACAGTGCATGGTGTTTCTTCTTCTAAACCTTGACCAACCAACATTTTACACACTAAAATTCATGAAATATATAAAATTAGCTCATCCTTGACCTTAGAGGGTTTATCTCAACCATTTCCCCAAAGATAGAATCAGTTACATTAGATTTGGAACTGCCCGCTAGGAAATAGGAACCGAATTTCTGGAAAATAAGGGTTAAATATTATATCATATCTATCGAATAATGATATATGTTACAAAACCGAAGGAGGTTTTGTATATTATCTTGTTCTTGGGAGAAACCTCTCTTTGTTTTCAAAATTTCCTCTCCAATTCCTCGGAATCTGTGCCCAAAAATCATGTCTAAAATAGGAAATGACGAAATCTGAAAATAGGTTGTAAATATTCATTTTAGTATTCCAATATATGACACATGTTACAAAAATTAAGGAGGTTTCTTTAATTTAGCTCGGTTTTTACAAAAACCACTTTCACTTTTTCAAAATTCATCTCCAATTGGCCGAAAACTTATCTTGAAGTTAACTATTAAAACAGTCAAACCACACCAAATCCCCACAACAAAAGCGTAACGAGCTTCCTTTTCATATTATATTATCAATTCTTGAATGATGAACCTGAAATACACTTAAATACACTTCTCATAATCATATAAATTGATTTCAAAAGGTGGGGAGTCTAATTTCAAGGTCAAACTATTGACTGTGTGGAAGCGCAACGCATTCTCTACTCTACTTCAAAAGCACAACGAATTCATGATTTGCATGCTTCTAATCATGCCTTGTATTTATTGATGTTCCCAACAAGTATAAAATAGCTCCTAAAACATCATACACCCTTTGAATTACCTATTTTCATACTGCAAACCCTCCATCCTTAAAAACATCACCTACAACAAAAGTGCGACGAATTTTATTTGCATGGGTTGACTAAATGTTGAGGTCTCTAGTTGAGGAAATTAGTTTTCTAATGATTATGACAGCTTTAAAAACCTACTTGAGCCTCCATATATAAGAAATAACACCAAAACCATGATCCTCTATCAAATTTAATGCTTTGACAATAGTGCAGCAAGAAAGCGTGACATATTCAGTTTATGAGGGTTGTGAACTTTTCTGAGCGTTCTTCTCAATTACTGAAGATTAAATTGAAAAAATTCATCGTAAATTGTCTTAGAGAAGGAAGTTATGGAACCTGAGAGTGATTGTGGCATGAGAAAGTCTCAAATTTGCAGAAGCACGACGAACCCCTGCAGACAAAACTTATCGACTTCCTTTGGTTGTTCAGAACATCTAAGGAGGAGGAGAAATTGGTTTGATGTCTTTTTGAGAGAAAAATACATGCATTTTTTGGCATTATAACAAATGTGTTGTCCTTTATGGAAACCTAATTAAGTAAATATACGCGGGTTCGATGAAGCAAATCCGCGTACACACGCGGGTATGAAGAAGAGAAAGCGCATACATTTTATGCACTGTTATCACTATTAAAATCCTCTAAATTCAGTTAGTTCATACTTTTTCTTAAGTCACGGTATTAGATATGGTTTAAGTCATTTTTTTTGTTTTGTAGGGTCTAAGTCATAGTTTTAGAGTCTCATTTCATCACCAAAACAAGTTCATAAACTTTGTTTTACACTTTAGTAGTCTCATGTCATGTTTTGAAACCCATATTTTAAGTCTTTTTCAAAAAAAATTCAAATAAGCCACGAAACCACGTTTTTGTAGCACGTTTAGTGTAAAAAATTGCTTCTGTGCTACGAAAACGCTGGTATTTTCATAGCACAAATTCCCGAAATAACACTGCTAGCGCTACGAAATCGGGGTTTCAGAATTTTCGGTTTAGATGTCACATCCATCAACTTGGGGTTAAATTTTCATGATTATAGTGTCAATCCATGATCATGGTGTCAGTCCACGAATCATCCCTCACGCATGCAACTGTCCAAATTAGTTATGAAATTATTATTAGATTCATTAGCGGTCATTTGTCAATGGTCCCTTACAAATTTGAAAAGGGAATTGATTATTATTGTTTTTATCTCATGCAAATAATGCACTGCATGCTTATCTATTGTTGAAAGAGAAGCTCATGATAAGATACCAGAGCTCTCATTTCATTTTCAAGAGAGCCATACTTTTCAATCAAGCGAGGCAGATTTCAATTTGGTGATTATGTCAGCAGTTTCGATTGCAAATTCAGTAAGTTTGAAAATAGTTGCTGACTGAAACAAGGTTTTAAATTAAGCGAGGCAGAGTCTTCCATAAAGCGAGGCTGAAACAAATTCTCAAGCAAGCCAGTTTATCCAACAAGGAGTTTAATACAGTTTTTCTGAAGACATGGGATTTCCAGGAAGAAGATGGCAGAAGAAAGAAGAAATCACCGGTCAGGTCACTGCCTGAGGACAAAACCTGAAGGTTTAGAAAATCTCACCAGGGATAAATCTGTTGAAGAAGCTTTCAAGAAAGTAGGTTGTTGGAGGTTCTGTGAAAAGCTTCAAGGAGGGCGTAATCAGGTCACCAAATAATTTTCTACCAACTTCACAGGGTCAAACACAATGGTTGGTTTCTTAAATTTACCAATTTCTCCTGAAGTTATATCAGCAGTCACAGAAATCCCAAGAGGGGAGGAAAGATGGTTTAAGAATTTTAGGTTTGAAATGAAACCCTGCAAAATCTTTTTGAAACCAGAGTTTATGGACACTGATTTGAATAAATTTGTGCCAAGAAATTATGTCAAGGATGCATTTTCCAACCTGCTCTACAATATTCAAAGATACTTCACTAGCGAAGGGAGATATCACAAAGTGTACACTTATCACTTTAAACTCCTATTGCATTTCACAGGAATAATCTCTCTAGACTTACCTTTCTTTCTATTCTGAAGTCTGGCCAAGATGGCAGACAAAGTTCAAATGAAAACTCAGGCATGTGAAACCTCTTTATTTCATCATGGTCTAGTCAAGTTAATAGTTTTGCATGAGCTTCAGAAGGTGAAAAGAGAATGGTCTGCATTTCTCTTTTTGAGTGGAATAAGGGTTTAAGTAACAGGTGCTAGCCCTCAAGTTAAAGAAACATCTTGATCAGTAGCTCAAATCTGAGCTTGGGAAAATGAGTGCAAACATATTCTAAGTTTAAATTTGAAAATGTGAGAACTTCATATTTCTAATACAGAGATTGACTGTAGGGGAATTTACTGGATATTTCACCTTTCAAAGAAAGGATGAATCCAGAGGCTACCTAGACCTCTTACAGACTCTGCCTAAAGAAAATATAGAAGTAATCACTCAGATTTAATTAAAATAATCTTGCTTTAAACTTGATGTTATGCAGAAATTTAGCTTGCAAATGGTGTATGTCTTTTCACTGTTTATGTGTTTTAAGTTTATTTGTTTTTGCTGAAACTTAACATGTATATCAGCAACATATTCATCAATATAATATCAAAACACAACAGCAATATGATATAGGAGTTCACCCCAACTCTTGGGCTACATCTCCTGGATCAAGCCTCCCAAAATGGGCTTGTCCTCTTGTATTAAAAGCTCTCAAATGCAATACAAGATTATAAGTGTCTCAATAGACAAATCTGAATATATAAACTGATTCAGAAGGCAGGAAAAAGCTAAGAATGCCTTTTCAAATTCACTAAACAGTGAAAGATTACCATCAACAGTGATTTCTTCATCAATGTCCTGCTGGTGCTTTGAACTTATCTGCAACTTTTCGGGCTGTAGAAGTCCTCAAATACCTCTGAAACCTCTTCCAATGGCTTCAGAAGGTTGAAATTATCTGAAATAGAGCTTTGGTTCACCTCAAATCTGAGCTTGGGAAAAAGCTCAAAAATTAAAGTTCTCAAAATTGATTGAAACCAAGATGGTTGCATAGGTCTCATCTTCCTGATTCCAGCGCCGTAAACGGTTCGAAAAATGGACACCGTATGAAGAAGTTATTGCACTTTTAGTGGAGTGGGTCCGGTGGAGCACGGAGGGGCCAGCCCTCCTCCCATGGAACCTCATCATATGACCAGTGTGGGAGCTTAATGTTAAGAGCGCTTAAGGAGCCTAATCTCAAGTTTAATATTTAATTAAACTTTAGTTAAGTGGAGTTTAATATGGCGGAGATTCTGGAGGCGCTCCCAAATTTAGGTGGACTTCCACTTTTAGTGGAGTTAACTGGCAGTTGCCCCACATTTAGTGGAGGAAATTGGGGCAAAGTTGTTTTGGTCATAAATTTCTCATTACTCAACCTTTTGGAATGAAATTTTTTTTATTTCATATTTTCTCAGCCTTTTGGACTCAATGGCGCAAGTTTCAGAGCCATTGGAGCTCATTTTCGACCTGTTTAGCTTCGGAGAAGCTTTTTGAGCCACTAGGGCCATTTTGGGTTTTGAGTTTGGTTGAGCTGTGGGTAACCTTTTTTGGTGAACCAAAAGTCATTTTAGACTATTTCTTGCATTCCAGAGCCATTGGAACAGGTATTAGCTCTTTTTGAAGACTTTCAGAGGCCGAAAACCTTTTGGGGAGTTTTTTGAGCCACTAGGGCCATTTTGGGTTTGGAGATATTTGGAGTTGTGGTTATCAGTTGGAGGTGAACCAAAGCTCTATTTCAGATAATTTCGACCTTCTGAAGCCATTGGAAGAGGTTTTAGAGGAATTTGAGGACTTCTACAGCCTGAAAATTTGAAGAGAATTTCAAAGCAACAGTAGGACATTGATGAAGAAATCACTGTTTATGGTAATCTTTCACTGTTTAGTGAATTTGAAAAGGCATTCTTAGCTTTTTCTTGCCTTTTGAATCAGTTTATATATTTAGATTTGTCTATTGAGACACTTATAATCTTGTATTGCATTTGAGAGCTTTTAATACAAGAGGACAAGCCCATTTTGGGAGGCTTGATCCAGGAGATGTAGCCCAAGAGTTGGGGTGAACTCCTATATCATATTGCTGTTGTGTTTTGATATTATATTTCTGAATATTGTTGCTGATACCCATGTTAAGTTTCAGCAAAAACAATTACACTTAAGATACATAAACAGTGAAAAGACATACACTATTTGCAAGTTAAATTTCCGCATAACATCAAGTTTAAAGCAAGATCATTTTAATTAAATCTGAGTGTTTACTTCTATTATTTCTTTAGGTAGAGTCTGTAAGAGGGCCAGGTAGCCTCTGGATTCATCCTTTCTTTGAAAGGTGAAATATCCGGTAAATGCCCCTACAGTCAATCTCTGTATTAGAAATATGAAGTTCTCACATTTTCAGATTTAAACTTAGAATATGTTTGCACTCATTTACATAATTGAAAATGGATACCTTGCACCCTTTTGAAGTACCTTCCATTTTCAGATCAGATGGTATCAGAGCTCGGGTTGAGCATTCCTTATGGTGCAAAAGTTTTTAAAACAGTGTAAGAGATTTACTATTTTATTGGTTGCAAAATGGTTGCATGTATGAGTTTTCTTGAGTTGGAAGGATAGTTGTTGTTAGTTGAGTCTTGGAAAGGATTGAAGACTATTTTCCTTACCCAATTTACCTCAAGATTATCTTTGGAAAACAAACTCCAAAAGTTTGTGTTTTATGGCTGCTTGAATGAGAAGGGGTCTTTTCTGACATTTGGTTAAAAGCTTGTCGTTTGTTTGAAAGCTTTGAGGACTTTTCTTTGGAATTTCCTTTTGGTTGTTTGAACATTTACATAATGTCATCTTCTTCTACAAGTGAAGTTTCCTCCTTCACGATATTCTTCAATGATGACATGAAGAATGAGTTTTTTAAGGTGAAGGACATGGTGCAAATTCTCATTGAGGATCAAAGAGAAAGCATTAAGCTTCATGCACAATTGCTAGCTATGTAGGAAGAGAAAGAAGCCATTCTTCAAAGATTTCATGATATGGAGTTGCAGCTTCTTCAAGCTCAATAAGCTTTGTCCAAGAAAATACCTCATCTTCAGGATGTAAATCATGAGGTAAATCAGTCTGATTTGTCTTCAGTTTCCTCTATTGAAAAGTGTGTTGGTTCTTTTGAACGGCATACAAGAGGTATTGGGTCCAAATTGATGTTGAAAATGGGCTATGAAGAAGGCAAAGGTTTGGGCAAGCATGCACAAGGAATTGTTGAGCCTATTTGTGTTGTGGAGTGTCCCAAGAATATTGGTCTTGGCTATGAGCAGCTTAATGGCGAAGCTTTCAGCACATGCATTCAAGAATGTGATGCAAATTTGAAGAGAAATTTTCTCCCAAGTTCTAAATTACATAAATGTCATAATGTCAATCTTCCTTACCATTTTTTGAAGCCTTTGTTGCAGCAAGAAGATGGTAGACATGCAGCTTATGGCAAGCATGCAAAGCAACATAAGAGGATTTGTTGCACATTTTGTGGTCGATTTAACCATCATGTTTCGAGATGCTAGATGAGGAAGAAGGCACACAAGAAGCAGATGAAGCAAAGACTACTTTCAAAGAAGGTGCATATGATTTGCATTTTTTGCCAAAAGAAGGGACATGTTGTCTCTCATTGTTGGACTTTCCATCCAACTCGTCGTCCCACGCACATGCAGCAAGAGGACAAAAATTTTGGCGAACGTGGAACCTCATATTCCATTATTGATGTGGAAAGGGAAGTTTCACATGAGGAAAAGTTGCAGCAGCAAAATTCGTCATGGAAGTGGCTTGGTGAGAAGTGGATGGACTTCTTGACACAGTAAGACGTACTCCTTTTGTACATATGCAAATTTCGGATGTATGCATGTATTTTATGTTGTAATATCTTTTTTGTTTTGAGCCACCTTAGATCATTGATCAAGGCTGCATTTTATAGTTTCACTCTGTAAATTTCTCGCCAGAAATGTCTGTGTGGGTTCAAGAAGGTCAGTTGTGGACAGTTGTGGACAAGCGCATTCAGAAAGGGAAATGTCGATTTCTTTTCATTTGTGGTTCAATTTCATTTGCTTTTCAAGGCAAAATTTTTTGAAGGGCTGAAGAGAAGAGGATTTTTATTCTCTCATTTGTTGTACTACATTTTAGTTCTTCATTTCACTAAGCTTTTGGGGACCAAAAGCCTCTCATTTGGGAGGTGTGATCAGGAGCTCAAATCTGAGCTTGGGAAAAAGCTCAAAAATTAAAGTTCTCAAAATTTATTGAAACCAAGATGGTTGCATAGGTCTCGTCTTCCTGATTCCAGCGCCACAAATGGTTCGAAAAACGGACACCGTATGAAGAAGTTATTGCACTTTTAGTGGAGTGGGTCCGGCGGAGCACGGAGGGGCCAGCCCTCCTCCCATGGAACCTCATCATATGACCAGTGTGGGAGCTTAATGTTATGAGCGCTTAAGGAGCCTAATCTCAAGTTTAATATTTAATTAAACTTCAGTTAAGTGGAGTTTAATATGGTGGATATTCTGGAGGCGCTCCCAAATTTAGGTGGACTTCCACTTTTAGTGGAGTTAACTGGCAGTTGCCCCACATTTACTGGAGGAAATTGGGGCAAAGTTGTTTTGGTCATAAATTTCTCATTACTCAACCTTTTGGAACGAATTTTTTTTTGATTTAGTATGTTCTCAGCCTTTTGGACTCAATGGCGCAACTTTCAGAGCCATTGGAGCTAATTTTCGACCTTTTTAGCTTCAGAGAAGCTTTTTGAGCCACTAGGGCCATTTTGGGTTTTGAGTTTGGTTGAGCTGTGGATAACCTTTTTTGGTGAACCAAAAGTCATTTTCGACTATTTCCTACATTCTAGAGCCATTGGAATAGGTATTAGCTCTTTTTGAAGACTTTCAAAGGCCGAAAACCTTTTGGGGAGTTTTTTGAGCCACTAGGGCCATTTTGGGTTTGGAGATATTTGGAGTTGTGGTTATCAGTTGGAGGTGAACCAAAGCTCTATTTCAGATAATTTCTACTTTATGAAGCCATTGGAAGAGGTTTCAAAGGCATTTGAGGACTTCTACAGCCCGAAAAGTTGTAGAGAAGTTCAAAGCAGCAGCAGGACATTGATGAAGAAATCATTGTTTATGGTAATCTTTCACTGTTTAGTGAATTTGAAAAGGAATTCTTAGCTTTTTCCTGCCTTCTGAATCAGTTTATATATTCAGATTTTTCTATTGAAACACTTATAGTCTTGTATTTCATTTAAGAGCTTTTAATACAAGAGGACAAGCCCATTTTGGGAGGCTTGATCCAGGAGATGTAGCCCAAGAGTTGGGGTGAACTCCTATATCATATTGCTGTTGTGTTTTGATATTATATTTCTGAATATGTTGCTGATATACATGTTAAGTTTCAGCAAAAACAAATAAACTTAAAACACATAAACAGTGAAAAAACATACACCATTTGCAAGCTAAATTTCTGCATAACATCAAGTTTAAAGCAAGATCATTTTAATTAAATCTGAGTGTTTACTTCTAGTATTTCTTTAGGCGGAGTCTGTAAGAGGGCCAAGTAGCCTCTGGATTCATCCTTTCTTTGAAAGGTGAAATATCCAGTAAATGCCCCTACAGTCTATCTCTGTATTAGAAATATGAAGTTCTCACATTTTCAGATTTAATCTTAGAGTATTTTTGCACTCATTTACATAAATGAAAATGGATACCTTGCACCCTTTTCAAGTACATTCCATTTTTAGATCACATCTTCATAAAATACTACTAAACCTACAGAAACAAAATCAAGGAGGTTTGTCAAGCTTAAGCCCAGGAAACAGGTTAAGGAACCTATGATAAAGACATCACTGAATATCCAAAATACTCCTCAATCCACACATAAGAAGAGAAATGAGGTCAAAAAGACAATCCAGGAACAGTCAATTAGTAAAACAGCTCAGAAGAAGTTGACTAGGAGTCAAAGGTCAAAGGAGAAGGGTAAGGTTGTGGTCACAAATGAAAATTTACAATTGAGAGGTGACTTGAATGATATATTACAAGCTATTGACATTGAGGAGTCTCCCCTGGTTCAAGCAGAGTTCATAAAGCTGGATACAGGTGGAAAATTAAAGAAATTGAAAACATCCAAAAAAATAGACTTTGAGGATGAGGTGTCAGAATTTGTTTTTAAGGCTAGAAAACCATAGACTAGGTAGTCTAATAAAATGCAGCAGCCATACATGGAGATAGACTAAATTGGAGGTGAGGATGCAAGTGTTTTTGAAGAACCTATTAATACATCATCTCAAATATTTGAAGAAGACAGAAACAAAGTATTTAATACTTAGAGAGAAAGGAGTAGTTATGAGGAGGTTAAAGACAAACTCAGACTTGCAAACATTGAGATTAATAAATTGAGGAATAAAGTGAGAATGCATGTTGTGGAAAGGTCAAAATTTGAGAGGTTGAAAGGTCTGTGGGAGCTGGAAAAGGTTTCAAACAATGAATCAATTAGCAGTCACGATCAATTTTTCCTATGGACTGTCCCTGCAATCAAGGAAGAAAAATTCATAAGAATGGTTAACTCCAAACTGAGGGCTAATAAAAAAAATCTTAAAAGGCAGGTTGAATACCTTCAAATACATCTAGCAAACCCTGAAGATCAACCACAGCAAAAATCTGTGTGAACAGTAAGTGACATTTTTGGAGTTTTGTGAAAGGTTTCATTTTTTAAAACAGTTTCAAGTTGATTATTGAGGGCTTATATATAACTTCAAGGATGGTATTAAACGTGGGAAACTCGAATTTTTGGAAAAAATCTGTGAAAAGAGAAGACACAGTAGTTTCGTAGCGCGCTACGAATCTGCTGTAGGATGCAGTTTTATCAATTTTGCAAGCTTTCAAAGGGGAAAATGGTATGTTTATTAAACCATGATGCTGTTGGAGGATGTATAAAGACCACAAAAGAAGACCCAATGGCAAAACATTGAAAATTTAAGGTTTCAAATGAAGTTTCCAGAGGTGAAGTTCTGCGCTACGAAGACAGCAGACAGTCTCGTAGCGCAGTAATGTTAATGGTTTTTGGCACTTCTTCAAAGTTTTGTTTCAAGCACAGCTGGGAGGATGAAGTCACAAGATTTTAATATGACTTTGCCACATGTTTTGAGCACAAATTTGTCATCAGATGTTGTGAAGAAACATAAATGAAGTAGTACACCTATTTTGCAGGGAGCATGTTCCTATTTTTCAGGGCAGGTAAGAAGCAAATCATTCCAGTTCAACAGTAAGGAGATGGACATCATCAAGGTCGAAGTTTAGGAGGAGCAGCTGTCAGATAGAAGATTTATTATTTGGATAAGGTTGTTAAGGTGTAATAGAGAGTTTTAATCCTAGTTGTATTAGGACTCTGGAACAGACAGTTTAAACTGTCAGATGTAATTAAAGTTTGTTTTAGCAATTAATAGGTGTCAAGCTAGCAAATTCAAATTCTGTCAAGTGTTTGGAGAGAATCCAAGAAATGTTATGATGCCTCTATAAAGGATAGGAATTCGAATTGCATAGGGTTGGAAATTTTCATAAGCAAGCATACTATTTTGTTGTAGCAAAAAACTGTGTTTTCATATTAATACAGAGATATTGGTTTCATCACTCAGGATTCAGAGAGGGTTATGGATGTTTGATATTCTTATGCTTTTCATATTTCAATTACTTGCAGTGGCATGAATGTATGTTACTTATAATTCACTTAAGGTGCTCTAACTTCCTTCATATGTTCATGAACTGTGTTATTTTCTGTCCTATTGTTCTTTTGATGCATCTAAACCCTGAAATTCCCTGACTCCATTTGAAACTGATACTCATGTTTTGTGAAAATACACTTAACTCCATAATACCAATAGATGTTTGTTGATTAGTAGTACAACCAATTATCCATTTTATCCATTTTACTCATAAATTTAGCCATCTAATCCTTATTTGAAAATCATAAAACTATTGAGAGAGCCCTCTCAGGTTGAGGAGGCTAAGCCTCAACTAAAATTCTGGTTTGAAATAGTTACTCAAGGTCTTCTTGATCAACAGCCTATCAGGGTCTAATTTTGAGATAACACGCACCATGGATTCCAAAATACCAAGGGTATTTACCGTGGTATTAGCCCATAGTAATGAGCACATCAACAGATATTTGATCCCGTCCATGAATACCATCGACATTAGTGTGTTTTTAGCCTATGGTGTTGGCTAAGGCCTAAGCTATACAAGAAGAGGAAGATCCAAGTGTTGAGCGTGCGAATGAGAGGGTGATTGATGAATATTTTGATCTGAAGTATGATCGAATGGTATGGGTTATTGGTGAGTTCTTGATCTGAAATAAGTATGCCCCCGGTAATGCAATGATGGACCAGGCTCAATAGACCTTAAATGACTATGTATTATATAATCTGCTTATGGGTTTATTAGATATGTGATTTGACGTGTCTTTTAAATTATATGTCGAGATTTGGGTATGTATGAAGTTATGAGGTACAATGCAACTATGAGTTGATAATTGCATATCTATACATAGGTTTGTCTCGGGTAAGGCACGTACACACGCAGATTCCCTTATGAGTAGTAGTGTATCGATTCTGCAATATGGGAAGATTTGTATGCGGGTTTAATTCCTGAAGAGCGTGTACACACGTGGAAATGATTCATGATAAACACATATATAAGCTAGGGTTTCTGAAAAGCATGATGTTTGATCAATATAATCTGTTTGGTTGAAGTTTTTTGTTTTTTATCTATGATGTCTCTCATGAATATCTGGGTTTAACAATGATATTTGAATTGGCGATTGGTATAGTGATTGTTTGGTTTAGTGATTGATTGTTTCAGTGGTTGTTTGGTTCAGTGATTCATTGATTGGTTGAATGATTTGATACAATGATCAGTTTTAGTTTTGATATATGATATTGGGCTTAAATGATGGTAGTGGGTCCAGTCTGAAAATATGATGAAAGGTGGCCTAAGATTTGTGATGTGTTGAAGCAGGTGGATCCAGTATAAAATTTATGAAATGTGTTCCACAATGGTGCTAAGGGTTGGATCCTTCAATGAGGAAGTCGAAGCTTCTTGCCAGTAGTAGCTGGTGATCAAATTAGGAGGTTGGAGCTCCCTTCCAGTGGGTTCTTGTAAACGAGATCAGGGGGTTGGAGCTCCCTTCTAGTAGGAGCTGGAGAACGAGTGAAGGTTGTAGCCTTCTGCATGTGGGTGCCTCCGTGCTGGTATGATGATCCAGGTGGATATCGGTGGCCTCCGACATATTCCCTTTGGACACGCAGCATCAGTTCTTTCAGTTTTTCAGCTTCAGAACAGCTTACTATTTTTAGCAGGTTTTTGGGTCCTGCACACCCGGAGCCATTTTTGGGACTTAATGATCCAGGTGCATATTGGTGGCCACCCACCAAGTCCATTTGAACCGCCACCATTAGTTCTTTCAGTTTGTAAGTTTCAGCACAACTTACTATTTTTAGCAGTTTTTTGGGTCTTGAACTTTCGAAGCCATCTTGAGGCCCTAAACGACACTTTTTGGGAAAACGAGGAGCAACATGGGTCATAGACCAATGTTTCTCACTCAAAAGTTGTAGTCCTCGGATATATCTTTCTAAAAAGCTATCGAGCGCGTCAAACGGAGATCGGATGCCAAAGTTACGTCCCTGGGAAGTTGAAACACCAATTTACCCAAATGGGGCCCACAGTTTTGGCGCTTCATCTCCTACGGTTAGGTTTTGGGACGTTTCGGATTTTACATTGTTTCTGAACAATAAATAGGCCTTTGAGACTCATTGTAACATAGTTCAAGGGCTGGTAGCTGACACATCTCTTCTCAAAGATAAGCGTTGCCAGTACCTTAGCTCATCTATTTCCATTATGTCTGTAATAGGCCTGTGAGCCTTAATGTAACACAGTTCAGAGGCCTGCGTATGCCACATATCTTCTCAGAGATACACTACCAGTGCCCTAGCTTATTTCCATTATGCTTGTAAGCTTATTTCATTCATTCTTTGGTTATAATAAAATGAAGCATTATTTCCGCTGCATCTCTGTGTTTGTGGTTATATCTATATTCTGTTGTGTTCCTGCATAAAATCTGGATCAGTGGTATCAGAGCGGTCTGCTCTTTCTCTGTTTTTCTTTTCATTTCCCCAACGCGGCCAGGATATAAGGAGTTCAACCACGCAACCCCCACGACCCCCCATGGCGGAAGGAAACAAAGATGAGGGAGCAGGAGATCCTATCAAAATCTTGCTCGATGAGGCCCTTGAGAAATAGAGGAACGCGATGATGGATAAATTTTTCCAGATCTTTCAACCGCTGCCCATAGGCGGCACATCTACATCCAGCACGTCCGCCAACAAGTTCGCGACATCCTGGACAAATCCAACACCAAGTTCAGCAAAATTCCCACCCCCCCCCCACATGGAGGAACTTAACGCAATGGAGACCATTTCTTCCTAAGGAGGGAGGAATTATCCAGGTGGATATCGATGGCCCCCCACCTATTCCATTTGGACCCGCAGCATCAATTATTTCAGTTTTTCAGCTTCAGCACAACTTACTATTTTTAGCAGGTTTTTGGGTCCTGCACACCCGGAGCCATTTTGGGGACTTAATGATCCAGGTGCATATTGGTGGCCACCCATCGATTCCATTTGAACCCCCACCATTAGTTCTTTCAGTTTGTAAGTTTCAGCACAACTTACTATTTTTAGCAGTTTTTTGAGTCCTGAACTTCCGAAGTCATCTTGAGGCCCTAAACGACACTTTTTGGGAAAACGAGGAGCAACATGGGTCATAGACCAATGTTGCTCACTCAAAAGTTGTAGTCCTCGGATATATATTTCTAACAAGCTATCGAGCGCGTCAAACGGAGATCGGATGCCAAAGTTATGTCCCTGGGAAGTTGAAACACCAATTTACCCAAACGAGGCCCACAGTTTTGGCGCTTCATCTCCTAGGGTTAGGTTTTGGGACGTTTCGGATTTTACATTGTTTCTAAACAATAAATAGGCCTTCGAGCCTCATTGTAACACAGTTCAGGGGCTAGTAGCTGACACATCTCTTCTAAGAGATAAGCGTTGCCAGTACCTTAGCTCATCTATTTCCATTATGTCTGTAATAGGCATGTGAGCCTTAATGTAACACAATTCAGAGGCTTGCGTACGCCACATCTCTTCTCAGAGATACGCTACCAGTGCCCTAGCTTCTTTCCATTATGTTTGTAAGCTTATTTCAGTCATTCTTTGATTATAATAAAATGAAGCATTATTTCCGTTGCATCTCTGTGTTTATGGTTATATCTGTATTCTGTTGCATTCCTACATAAAATCTGGATCAGTGGTATCAGAGCGGTCTGCTCTTTCTCTATTTTTCTTTTTATTTCCCCAACACGGCCAAGATATAAGGAGTTCAACCACACAACCCCGACGACCCCCCATGGCGGAAGGAAAGAAAGACGAGGGAGCAGGAGATCCTATCAAAATCTTGCTCGAGAACTCGAGAAGCAGATGCAATGATGGATCGGCTCGGATCTTTCCTTGTTGCTACAGTAGGAAAATCTACATCTGAACAAATCCACCTTCAACACCAAGTTCCTTAAAATTCCCCCCCCCCACATAGAACTTAACGCAATGGAGACCAGCTAGCTTCCCTAGGAGGGAGGAATGATCCAGGTGGATATCGGTGGCCTCCCACCTATTCCATTTGGACCCGCAGCATCAATTCTTTCAGTTTTTCACCTTCAGCACAGCTTACTATTTTTAGCAGGTTTTTGGTTCTACACACCTGGAGCCATTTTGGGGACTTAATGATCCAGGTGCATATTGGTGGCCACCCACCGAGTCCATTTGAACCCCCACCATTAGTTCTTTCAGTTTGTAAGTTTCAGCACAACTTACTATTTTTAGCAGTTTTTCGAGTCCTGGACTTCCGAAGCCATATTGAGTCCCTAAACGACACTTTTTGGGAAAATGGGGAGCAACATGGGTCGTAGACCAATGTTGCTCACTCAAAAGTTGTAGTCTTCAGATATATCTTTCTAAAAAGCTATCAAGCGCGTCAAACGGAGATTGGATGCCAAAGTTATGTCCCTAGGAAGTTGAAACACCAATTTACCCAAACAGGGCCCACAGTTTTGGCGCTTCATCTCCTAGGGTTAGGTTTTGGGACGTTTCGGATTTTACATTGATTCTGAACAATAAATAGGGCTTTGAGCCTCATTGTAACACAGTTTAGGGGTTTTTATCTGACACATCTCTTCTCAAATATAAGCATTGCCAGTACCTTAGCTCATCTATTTCCATTATGTCTGTAATAGGCCTGCGAGCCTTAATGTAACACAGTTCAGAGGCCTGCGTATGCCACATCTCTTCTCAGAGATACGCTACCAGCGCCCTAGCTTGTTTCCATTATGTTTGTAAGCTTATTTCAGTCATTCTTTGATTATAATAAAATGAAGTATTAATTCCACTGCATCTATGTGTTTATGGTTATATCTGTATTTTGTTGCGTTCTTGCATAAAATCCGGATCATATGAGTTTGTGTCAGTACAAGATTGTAAGAATTTTTCATTATAATAAAATTGAAGATAGAGACAACAACAACAGTGGTTTTCTCCCACATTGGGTTTCCACCTAAAATCCTGGTGTTCATGTGTGTTGCTAATGTGTGATGCTTGAGTATGTTCTTACTGCACATGTTTACAGATTATCAAATCACGGATGCACTGGTTTAAGATAAACAGATGAAGATTTAAATGAAATATAAGTTTACTGAATACACGTTAGTTGTCTAAATAAAATTCGTGTTAGGTCCATGTAATTTGTCAGATTGGCAAGGCCAAATAGACAAATGTAACATCAAACCAACTTTGGAGTCCTAGGATATAGCCTTCCTAGACTCAGAGAGGGCTCTCTCTATATTTGATAAAATATATGACTTGATTGATTTAGGATGTTGATTTTATGGTAGTTATAATGATAGGGTTTGTTTGTTTTGTTTGGTTTGGTTGGGTTGATTTTTAATTAGAACAGATAGAGTAATAGAAATTCAAACCATTGGGCTATGGGGTCTGTGAAAATCTTGAAAATTACAACAATGAATCAAGGGTGTTTCATAGGGCACGTTAACAAAGCCAAATGGATCTTAATAGCTTATGTGAGTGTGAAATGAACATTAAATTGTGAACACAGTAGGTTTAAAGGGCAATTAAGAATCCTTTAACATATACTATAACAAGAAGGGCCTTCAAGATCACTATGCTTAAGAAAGAATCAAAGGACAGGGTACACCATAAACTTCTTTGACCTAGCTTTACCAAGTAAACTTTAAAACAACAATACAACAAACCCTAGAGAGCAGGGAACTCCTAAATTCTCTAGCAATTTACCTTCAGAGAAAGAAAACAGTTAAGATAACATATAAGTGATGATCAAAGAGTAGGGAACTCCTAAATTCTTTAATCATACTATAAAATACCTTCAAAGTGACTATTTAAGATGGACTAAAGGACAGGGCAAACCATAAACTTCTTCAGCCAAACCCTAGTCAGTGAACTTCAAAGAAAAGGCCTTAAAAACAATGTTTTAAGCTACACCAAAGGAAGGGGAATACCTTAAACTTATTTTGCTTGACTCTATTAAATAATTCTTAAGACAAAAAGCTAAGTGGAACCAGAGAGCAACTAAGAATTCTCCAATCAAACCCAGCAGAGGAAAACATCTAAACAATAGAAGGAAAACAGACTTAAGGTGCCTCTAACAGCATATCTTAACATAAATTTTCTGCTCTATTGCAAGAGAAAAGATGAAAAATATGGGAAACATGAGGAAACAATAACTAAATTGGAATAACATCACCATTTTACAAAGTCCATGAATCCTACAAATATGCTTGATCCATTATCATTCAGTCCAAGACAGTTACAAAGCTCCAAAGCCAAAAAAAACTCTTCACCACTCAAAGTATATGTGATTTTCATCTCAACAATCAACCAAAAAAAAATTATGAAGCATTACATGCAGTATTTAACTGCAAAATGAGGAATTAAACCCTATGTAGGGTTTTAGAAGTCATTAATTACATATTAAATGCATTTTGACCTTTGAGACCATGCAAGGCCCAAGGCAAAAATATCTAAACTCATCTATGACAAAAATAACTTCTAACATAACTATTTGAGCTAATTTTGGAAAAATTTTGACTTTAAGGCTTCAAAATATCTTTTTCAATAACTCCTAGCAAGGGCGCAACTGCAAGGTACAGGGGCGCAGCGCCAGGTCAAACGTGCAGCGCCAAGACTAGAAAAATTGCATGTTTTGTAGATGACTTTTGGAGGCCTTCCCGGTGTCCAAATGAGCTCCACGGTAGCTCATTGGAAATCTTGTCCTGTCTAGTTTCCAGATATGCCTTTATTTTCTATAATGGAGTCCATTTTTGGGTCAAAAATCACTTCTCCCAAGACTGCTAAACGCGCAGCGCTAATGCTGAAAAGAGGGCAGAAAAGTGATTTTTTGTGTCTTTTGGCCCTTTTGAGGGACCAGTTTTGCTCCAAATAATCTGAAATTTTCTGAGGATGATTTCCTTAGCATGAGGAACATGAATATGTTGATTTTTTTGCATTTTAGTTCCCCAAAAAATAGCGCAACGCCACTGGTGCTGCGCGTTTGGCCTTATTTTCTGCAAGCCAAACTGTCAAAAATAAAAAAATGTGCACAAAGTGCCAAAATTTGGAAATTAGCTTTTTGATCATGGTTGGGATGCTTGGAGGGACACATCAGCAAGGATGTTCAGTTTTTCCTTCTCTTTCACCTCATTTTGAGCTTGAATCTTTGCAAGGGCTCGTTTGAGCTTGGCCCTTGCAATCCTGTTTCTCATGGCGTAATGCTTGGCCATCTTCTTATGCATGTCACTGTCTCTTTTGGCCTTCTCTAGCTAACCCTATAGGTGCAAGTTTTCTCTCTATAGCCAAGACTCCTTATCTCCATCAATTTCTATGGCAAGCATCTCACTTGGAGTGAGCTTATCTGCCAATTATTCCTCTTTCTCTCTTTCTCGGGTTAAAGCTTTCTTCAAACCAATTGTCCTTGGCCTCTTCCTAGGAAGTTGTTCTTCCTCATCTTCACTATCACTAAAAGTGCCCAAGGTCTCATCTAGCAATTCTTTGGCCTTTCTGAGCTCTTATTTCTCTGACCTCAATGATGGCCTTCTTTGCCTCTAACTGCTGATTTTCAAGCTCATAAAATTTGATCACATTCTTTTCCCTACCAAGATTAGCTTGAATCTCACTAATCTTGGCATCTTTTCTTTTGAGCAGCATATTTGTGATCCTATCCTCATCATCATCCTCTAGGTAAAGCGGTTGAAACTCTTGCTCAGATTCATTCTTGTCTTCCTCCTCAACCATGACATGCTCTGCAACCTTTTCCTTGCCTTTATCAAGCTTTTTTGTTGAGGAAGAAGGCATGGCCCCTTGCCTCTTAAGGGCAGCAAACACATGCATGTATCCCGTCCAGTATTTCAAAGGAAGTGGTTCAATGCTACTCATTTTAGTGCCATCTGTCTCAATGTTTCCATCACTGCTTGATGCTTGGTCATCGTGATATAAGGGTGAAGGAATGTGAGTGGGTGGAGATGTATGATCAGCAGGAGGTGATGGAGGAATGGATGTGGGAGGATGAGAAGATGAAGGAATATCTTTTTGATGATGGTCATGTGGAGTAGTGAAAACCTCATGGGAAATGAAGGTATCCCATGGAATTTTCTTTTGCTAGAGTTGGTGCATAACTACCATCTTGATAATTGAATGATGGAAAACGCTTTGCATTTGCTGATTTTAGTTTCTCTTTTGCACTATGTAGGCCATTTTATCAATGCTACGGAAGAGATAATAGGGTATGTGGAGCATTCTCACTCTAGTAAAGTGCATAAGAAGACAGATGTGATATGAGTAAAGGCGGAAAAACCTTCCCTCACAAGTGAAATACTTCATTATAATCTTCATCATGGGTGCATATCTATCAAGCAAATGAGAAAAATGGAAGATGGATTTTATGTGGTCTTTATACCTAGGCTTAAGGTATGGCTCAAAGTAAATCGTGTCTAGGTTTGCTTGCTTGAGCCACTTTTCTCCCAAACTTGGTATTCCTATAGCATCTGTAATGGCACTCGTAGACATCTCAAAGGTGACCTTGGCAAGATTAACTTGTTTGTCATGCAAATTTACAATGAATAGTCTTGTCAGCTCTGGGTGGTTTTGGACCTACATGCTTGAAACAGAAAACAGTAAGAGGGGAGGCCATGAGCTCCCTTGTATTGATGGGCTAAAATCTATTTATCTTTCCTCCCTTGTGATCATGCCTCTTTGGCATCTGTGCCTAAACACCACTGTCTTCTCCCTCTGACATGTTAAACTCTATTTTTATAAAACCCTGGAGTGTAAATTGAAATGAGATGAGGGGAAAAGGATGAAAAAGGCAGCTTTGAAAATGAGGGGAGTGAGTGAATGAAGGGAATGGGTGTAGGGACAAGCTTAGACAAATGAAAAACCTTAAGCAATGAAATTTCCCTTGTTTATGACTGATTTTCTTCAAGGAGGATGAAATAGGGTTTAAACAATGATCTCAAGCTTAAAACTTAGGGTTTGTTTTAGGGTTTCCTTTTCATTCAATTAAAAGTTATCAAAATAGCTTCAAAGTGGGTTATGGCATGCACTTACCTCTTATTAGTTCCTTAGAATACTTGAGAAAATATTTGAAGAGGTTTTGAGGTGATTTGAGTGGTTGGAAGACTTAGAAACCCTCCCTGTCCAAGCGCGCAGCGCCAAGCCTAAGCGCGCGGCACCAGTTTTGAGTGCGTAGCGCCAATGTAAATGAGCAGAAGGTCTGTCGAGCTAGCAAGGGTGTAGCCCTCACTCCCAGGTGCGTAGCGCCTTCAGAATCTGTATGGAGAAAAAATTTCAAACGTGCAGCGCCAACTCCCAAGCATGCAGTCAAGCGCGTAGCACCAAGGAAACTTAGCCAAATTTCGCTTGAAACTCATAATTTCTCCCTTGCTGAGCGCTCTTGATATTTTGACAAGCAACAACGATTCATTTGAAATGTGAAATGAGCTTTTATAGATAATAGGAATTTGATTTAATTATGAAAACCCACTTTCTAATGTTTGAAACCTTTTTTCCCTTTTTCACCAACACTTTTTTGACACTTTTGCTTTGCAAGTGATTGAAAACATTGAATTTACTTTCCTTTTTATTATTGAGGCATGATAAGTCCATTTTGATAACTTAGGGGTTTGATCACATAGTAGCATCTTCAAATTCTTTTTTAGTTTCCACCATGAAACTCAACTCATCTTTTCCACCTCTTTTGGCCACTTTTTCAAAAACCCTAAGTGTCTGCAATCTTTGCAGCAGTATCATCAATGTTGTCTTCTAAGTTCTCTATAGCCCTTTCAAGTTCATTCATTTTTTTCCAGTTCACCTCACCCTTTTTCCATAGTCCATCAATCTTTTCTGATAGACTTTCTTCATGTTTGGCCTTGTGTGCTTCCTCCATGTCATTTTCCTGCAAGCAATCACTGTTTGGCACTCAACTGGACTAACCAGTGCATAAAACCTAATCATCTTCAAGACCAAGTGTTTCCTCTTTCCTTTCTATAAGTTGTTTTCATTCAGGAGTAGATATTCTACCTCATCAGTACCTTCCACTGATAAATCTTTCAACACTCTTGCAAAAGTGTTAAACTTTTTCCATTTTCCTCATTTGCAGGTCCTGAACTGATAAGACAAACTTCTTTGGAAATTGTAGGTCCTTCTTGAATAACCATGTCTTGACATTCTATTACATCTAAGCCAGATTCTTGAAAAGGAAAATAAGTGCCTGAAACATCCAATGATGACCTTAAAACATGTAAAAACCCTAATGACCTAGTGGGAGGTTCCTTTGACCTAATTTTGACTGAAATTGGACCTGGAGATTTTCAAGTGAAAACAGAGTATTTGTTATGGGTTATTATGCCCAAAGGGACATGGGAATGAGTTAGCTATAGGAAACCCTAGAGGGATGATGGAGTCTATTGACAGGGAAAAAAGGGCAATGAGGTCATAGGCAGGGAAGGAGGATGAAAATGAGGGGTATAAGCCCATGATGAGTCTTTTAGGAGCAACAGAGTGGCTTTGGGAATACCAACTGAGGAAAAGTGAAAACAATTTTTATTATGATAATGAAGGCAGTGAGATTTCTGAAACTCAAGATATTTAAGGAATATTGTTTTCAGATATCTATAAACATCCTATAGTCATCTAAATATACTGAAAAATATTGATGAATAATAGTGGCTCCACTTGGGGATGGAAGCTCCTCTCAGGAGATGTCAAGAACCTCAGATCTTTGATTTTACAGATGAGATGCCTCACATTATTGTTGATTTCCTTCATTTTCCAATGTTGATCTTGTTGTTGTTCTTTGAAGCTATGATCCTAAAATCTGAAAAACAACATGAATGCTTCAATATCAACCCTACCTACCCATCATACTTTTCCTAACATTTTCTCTTCATTTGAGTGCATTTGGATTGGCAAACCCTGGACATCATTTTTCTTTTGAAATCATAAAAACTATCTATTTCTACCCTCATATCATCCATAGGTTCACATTAGACTGATGAGCCCCTTTTATTTTCTACCTAATCTACTTATCTGTTAAGGTTAAACAGTTTGACAGATTTTTATTCTCTAATCTACTAACATAAAATTTAAAACATGACCAAATCAAGGTTGAGCAGTTTGGTTTGTCATGGGCTGTGGCATTTTGGACAAGTTGCAAACAGATTTTATTTTTGCACAAAGTAAGACTAAATTAAGGGCTTATAATTTGGAACTTGTCACTCATCCATCTCCTTTCTCTTTCGTTCAAATTTGAGATTTGGGAACCAAAGTCTTTTCATAACCTAGTCTACTAATAAGCCAAGTTTTAAATAGTTTGATAATCATCATTTTCTAACTTATCAGCAGAAATTTGAAACATGTTCAATCATGGTTAGGCTGTATGACTGAACAAGACTTTCCTTCCTCAAAAGTAGTGGCATTTTGACTTTCACACTTTCAGACATATTGTTTTTTGGTATGGGGCTTTACCTCTTCTTTTTATCTGCCCTCTTTTTCTTCTTTTCTTTGTTTTTGTGTTTCATTTTCCTGATCTTTTATTCAAGAAATTTTATGTACAATGAATAAAGCTTTAAAATAATAATTTCAACAAAAATAGTGCTTGAGCATCCTGCCATTGATAGGACCTCCAAATAACTTTGTTCCATCCATTTCTTGTAGGAAGAATGCATTGTTACCTTTGACTAAATGGATGATGTATGGACCTTTCCACAAATTTTCAAATTTTTCATGCTTGCCTTTGTCCTCTCTTCTTGAATCCCACTTCATCATTTTGTATCCAATCTGGAAATCATTTGCTTTGGTCCACTTATCAAAGATTTTCTTGATATTCTCTTGTACTGCTTGTGTTCTATTGTATACTTCTTCCATTGATTGTTGCAAATGAATGGTTTGGTTTAGCCTCCTTTGTATATCATTCTCCTCTGACTGTACCTCTTGGAGGAGCTTCATCACTGTGATTCCCAAGGATTTTGGAAAAACTGCATCCATGCCATTCACTAGTTTATAGGGAGACATATTAATTGATTTTTTACTTATTAATCTGTTTGCCCATAGTGCATGCACCAATTTTCTGTGCCATGACTTTTTGTTCTCTTCCAACAATTTCTTAGTGATATTTACCAAAATTTTGTTAGAGGACTCAGCCAACCCATTGCCTTGATGGTAATAAGTTGTAGAGTGCCCTAATGTAATGTAATACCTGTGGCAAAAGTCTACCATTCTCTTGGATTTAAATGCAACAACATTATCAGTGATGATTTTTCTTGGGCAACCAAATCTGGACAAGATGTGATTTTCAAGGAATTTGATGATTATTAAGTCAGTGGTAGTCCTTGAAGGGATGGATTCTATCCATTTGGTAAAATATTCAGTTGCAGTGAGGATCCATTTTTGTTGGGCAGAAGAGGCAAGGTGGATTTCTCCAATGAAATCTAGACCCCATTGTTCAAAAGGAGTTTCAACACTGATAGGATGTAAAGGCAAAGGCAGTAGTTTTCTCTTTCCCTCAAATATTTGGAATTATGGCAAGTCACTACTAGCTTGTGGATATTAGGGAAAAGAGTGGGCCAATAGAAACCAGCTCTAAATATTTTGTTAGCAGTGGTTTTCCAATAGAGTTGACCTCCACATTCTCCTTCATGAAACTCATGCATAATTCTATCTGCATCAGCTTCAAGTAAACATTTAAGCAGGATACCAACAGAATTTTTCCAATATAAAGCTTTATCTAGAATGCAAAAATTTACAGTTTTTGGTTTCAAGAATCTAGCCTTTGTTTTGGACAAACCAGGAGGAGCATTTATATTAAAAAGCACATATAGTATATCAGCATACTAGAGTGAGTTCAGAAATATTCTTCAATAGGTGGAGTCGCCAGTTCCTCTTGTTCATCCAAGGAATGTGTCATGTTTATGTCCAATGCTTGAAATTTTGCTTCAACCATCAATTTGGCCAATCCTTTCCCCTTGATCAGCTTTGTGGGCTTGATTTCTAGATCATACTCTAAGATGACAGCAATCCACTTACCTCTCAGGATCCTGATTTAGTATGTCCTTGACAACTGCATGAGGAACAAAAGAAATGACATGTGAATGCAAGATGTAAACTCTAAAATATTTGAAGGCTTTGATTAAGGAAAAATATTTTTTTTCTATGATGTTATATTTCATAGGTGCATCTCTTAGTGTCTTTCTGAAGAAAGCTATGGGTTGTTCTTGTCCCATTATGTTCTTTTGTAGCAATATTGCAACAATTGTGTGTTCTAATGCAAATGAGAAGATGAAAAAGTCCTTGTTCAAGTCAAGGTTGATTAGAACTGGTGTTTGGGTAAGTTCTTGTTTTACCAGTTCAAAGGATTGCTTTGCTTCTATGGTCCATTTGACTCATATTTCTCTTTTCAGCATGTTTGTAATGTTTCTTAGGATTTCTGCAAGGTTTGGTATGAACCTTCTTAGGAAATTGATCTTTCCAATGAAAGATTACAGGTCTTTGATGTTCCTAGGGTGACTAATCTACAATATTCCCTCAATCCTCTTTAGGTCTATCTTAATCCCTTATTCAGATATGATATGGCCTAAAATTTTTCCTTCTTGAAGACCAAACAAATTTTTCTTAGGGTTTAAAGATAAACCATACTTTATACACTTTTAAATGACTTTTCTTAAGTGAGCTAGGTGTTCTTCATCATTTTTTAGTATACTGTGATGTCATCAAGGTATATCACAATGAATTAACCTATTTCTTTGGAAAAATCAATGTCCATGGCTCTTTGAAAAGTGGCACCAGCATTCATTAACCCAAAAGGCATTTTGACATACATAAAGGTGCCCCAAGGTGTAGTGAAGGCGGTTTTGTGCGCCTGATCATATGGATGTACTAGTACCTGATTGTAATCGGAAAAACCATCAAGCAAAGATATTCTTTTGGAGCCTACCACCCTTTGCAATATATGATCCATCAAGGGTAAAGGGTATTTGTATTTCAGGGAGGCCTTGTTTAAATTTATGAAGTCTATGCATAACCTAAATTCCCCTGTCCTCTTCCTTACTGACACAAGTTTTGAGACCCATTCTGAGTACCTGAGTGGGGCTATTATTTTAGCATCATACATCTTTTTAATTTCTTTCTCCACTAGAGGCATTTGGACAAGGTTTATCCAACATAATTTCTGCATGAATGGCTTCTGGTTTTCCTTGAGAAGAACTTTGTGCTGAATGATGCTTGTATTATAGGACTTCAAGTCCTCATAGCCCCATGCAAACACATCCTTAAAATATTTGAATAGCTCAATGTATTTCTATTTTATAAGGGGTGGAAATTTTTTGGACAGCTTTATCATTTTAGGTTCTTCTTCACTACCTATGTTGCATTCTTCTACATCTGTTTTGGTGGATTCCATTTTAGGCTTCCTAGCAACATCATTGAAATCAAACAGCTCTTCTAAGGGGGCAAGTCCTCTTGGAAATAAGTTATCTTTGCATTGCAATACCTCAAGGTCTCTTTTGTCTGAGTCTTTAAACAATTCTTCCTCAAGAGGGTGTTCTAGCAGATTTATATCAGCAGCATAAGGTGGATTTTTTTTGTGTTTGTTCCTCGGCTGAGTAGTCCTCTTCATAATATGAGTTTGGTTTTGGCATTTCAAATTCATTTTGGACTGTAGGAAGTCTTCAATATGTTTGTCACCTTCAAAAACTTGCCAATAATCTATTTTATCAAGGACTCTAGGTCTTTTTTTGACCTTTACCATGTATTGTTCATTGGCATGAGGTAGTTGGCAAGTGTTGGAAACAAATGCTAGTTCATTTGCAAGGTTGTTTTGAGTTCTTCGGACAAAGGTAAGTTCATATTTTTCAAATGTTTTCAGGAGGTCTAAGGTAGAATTTCTATATTCTCTTAGGCTAGGATTCTTGGCTGAATATTCTCCTTTAATTTTCCTAATGATCAACTCGGAATCTCCTTGAACATAAATCCTCTTAGCTCCTATACTTTTTCAGCATTTGTAACCCTAAGAGAAGAGCTTCATACTCTGCAATATTGTTTGTACATTGAAAATACAACTTGTAAGGGTGAGCTTGATTAGTGTTGTGTATCCAAACACCTACTCCTGAACCAGCTTTGCCACAAGATCCATCAAAGCTCATGTTCCAAAGTGTTTCAAGTTCAGATTCGCCATTATGTTGTTGTTTAAGGCTGCTAGGGTTTTGGTTGTCATGTTCTTCATTTTGTGTTTGGCTTGACTGTTCTAACAGGTCTTACTCTTTCTCTTTTTCATCTACTTGTTCATTAATTTCATCTTCATTGTAAAAAATAAATGAATCAAGGTCTCAATGGATAGAATAGAGAGGGGTGTTGTTTGGCCTATCTTGGATGCTTACCATGTATTTCATGTGAGATTCTTTGTACAGTGTTCTTGTTTGGTTAAAGAAAGGAATGGTAGCATATGTCATGTCCATTTGGAGTTTTCCTTGGAGTTTGGCTCCCCATGATCTTGATAAAAGCATGCCATATTTTGGGGGTATGCCAGCCATTACAATATCCATGACTAGGCTTTTGGCCGTTATTTGTGATAGATTGACAAATAGATCTTTGATTAAACCTAGAAATTTAACTCTACTTGAATCAAAAGAGTACAAGTCTTTGTATGTTTTGGTTATTTTGAGGCCTAATCTCTCCATCACTACCTTTTTTATGAGGTTATGTGAAGCACCAGAGTATAGCATGGCATTGTGTAGGATTTTGTCATGGATGTTCAAACTGACATAGAATGGAGGAACAGCTCCCTCTTGAAACTTTCCTTCTACCTATGGTCCAAACAACAATTCTGGCTGGTCATCAATTAGTTCTAGAGTATCGGTGTCATTTCCTATGTTTAAATATTTCAAAACTTGTGATCTATATACATCTTGAGTCACTAGTTCAGTAAGGGGTGTTGCTATTTTTATCTTGGTGATTTCACTCTCAATACTGAATGTTGTTTGTGTTCTTGGTATATTTACATTAGTTTTATCATACATGTTCTTTTCAGAAACTTTAGCTTGTTGAATTTTGTTTGGGATCTCAGTTAAAGCAGTTTTTTAGGGCCACTAGTTGATGCACTATGGCAGCGTTGGTCACCATCATGTTGGCTGATTTTGTTTTTGCTTTGATCAGGATTCTTAGCCATTATGTTGGTATTTTCTGTTGTCTTTCTAGGAGTGTTTTCAGGGGTCTTCCTAGCAGAAATTTCTGGTTTGTTCCTCTTAGGGATATCTTGGGTTTTCCTACTTCTGAGGTCATATTTCCTATGAACCTCCATGATAGCATTTTCAAACTCTAGTTCATGTTCTCCAAAATCCTCATATGTTCTTTCATTTTGGTTTGAGGAAAACATACCTTGTTCTTATTCTGTAAGAAAAACATCATCCTCATTTTTGGAGTCTGTTAGATTGACATGATTTTCTTCTGGCTCCTCAGTCTCTCTCTTCTCTTCATCTACATAGTTTTCTTGGAAAGGAGGTCTGATTTGCTGGTCATTTTCTCTTTGTCTTATTTTAGGAGGGTCTCTTCTGAAGTTTTGGTTTATGTTTCTATTTTTAATGTTTGTTTGGTTTTCCCTAGGAGGTGCTCTTTCATTCAAGTTGATTCTCTCCATTGTTGGGTGTGGAGCCTGATTATCTTGTTTACTTTGTATCACAACATTGGACCCCTGTACCTTAGAAAGGGGTGGCAACGCCGCTCGAAATTTAATCGCTGTCGTACGGGGTCCAGGGGGGGGCGGCAGCTCTTTTCAGAGCCCCCCCCTGGCGGGGGTTCAGGGGCAGCGCCCCCGAAGCTAAAAACAGATGTAAAATTGCCTTGTAAAAGTATAGTAATTTCTAGTCAATCTGGGCCGTTCATAGGCAAATGATCTGACGGTAGAAGTTATGTTTAGATTAGGGTTTCTTGCCCTAGAAGGCAACCCCTAATTTTTATGAGGATATTGTATTGCGGCTGTGTATTGTATGTGCATTCTCGGAGCGAGAAACAGAGAGGGAGACTGTGAGAGAACAAAGGATATTATAGCGGATCTGCTGTAGGCTGTGTCTCTTCATTTTGCTGGATAATAGAAAGGAAGGACTGGCTGTTCGGGGTGGACGTAGCCCAAACTGGGTGAACCACGTATATCTGTGTATTTCTGGTTTTATGTGTTTTGTGTGCTTGTATTTTCCGCATATTTTATGTATTGCATTGCTCTGTAATATATAATTTTCTAACATCCATCATCCTTTTCATTGTCCTAACTAGACTATCAATTTTAGCATCAGATGTGGAGGCCATAGTTTCCTCTTTGTATGAATCCTTCTTCTCTGCTCTCATTCTAGCCCTTTTAGCAATTAGATTGGATTCTACACTTACTGCTCCCCTTTTCATGTCTTCTAGGGTAAGGGGATCTCTTTCTCTTAATTGATAAACCATGTCTGGATCAAATCCATCTGGAAATTTTACTAGGGCTAGGCCTTGTGGGGGTTTCATGTGAGGAGGAAGTGCATTGTATACACTATTGAATCTAGTGTAGTAGTCTTGAACACTTTCCCCAAATTTTCTCTTAAGGTTATCATACTCTGATAGGATTTGAAGAGAATTTTTCTTAGTCTCCCACTTGTTTAAGAATGTTTGATAAAGGGAAGGGAGATCATGAATTCTATTAGGGGTTAAGTTCTTGAACCATTTATTTGCTTCTCCCCCTAAACTTTGGGCAAACATTCTCATTTTTATAGTCTCATCTTCTACTTCTTGGTAGTCAAAAGCATCATTCATCGTGTTTACATGTTTTTGGGCAGTTGTAGAATCAGTTCCATTAAAGTGAGGGATTCTAGATTGATAGTCTTGAGGCATAGGTAGTAAAGGTTGTGGTAGTACCAGAGGGGCATACCATGTTGCCATGATAGGAGGTAATGGAACCCAAGGAGGATTTACAAGAGGAGGGTTTATGAGTGGAGGTGGAGGATGAAAGGGAGTGGTTTGCACAGTGGATGTATGAGTGGGGGTAGCAGATGTACTTGGACCAGTTAGATGATGTTGAGCACATTTGGAATGAAAGGATTCAAAGTGTTGGAGAAGCTGAAAAATCAAGAGGAGTGGAAGGAGAGGGTTCCCTACTAAGACTCTGCTGTAGGCATGTAGGCTCAAGGTTTTTTTGGTCTATCCAACTTTGAGAATTAGTTCTAAATAGGTTTCTTGTATGATGTAAGTCAAATTGGGTATCTTGCAAGGATATAAGATTTTCAAGAAAGGAACTTGCTTTGGGGATTGGTCTAACAATAGTTGAATCTTCAGTCCTAGAGGTTTTTCTTAGGATTCTTTCTGGGTCATCAACTATATCAGGAGGGTTTGGATCAGGGTGAGATCTGATGCAAATTCTTTGTGAAGCCATATTTTAGACCCAAAACACAGAGAGTTTGAAATTTTATAAGAGTTTTGAAAACAAACCAATCTGTAAGGATATTGAATTCACACAGTATGTGATTGGGCTTTATACTATTGGAATTGATTAATACATCACCAATGGAGTCTGTGATAAATAGTGGAGTCACCAGGTCTATTGGAGACCAATGGAGTCACCAGGTGGATGATGCTAACTATTTTGATGATTTTTTTCACTGTCCACCATCAACGATTGGATACCAATCTTCAGATTTTCAGGGTTTTCCAAGTTTTTTATGTAACACTAAGATTTTCAATAAGTGGTCCCACCGTGATCGCCATTATGTTAGGTCCCTGTAATTTGTCAGATTGGCAAGACCAAATAGACAAGGGTAACATCAAACCAACTTTAGAGTCCTAGGACCTAGCCTTCCTAGACTCAGAGAGGGCTCTCTTTATATTTTATAAAAGATACGACTTGATTGATTTAGGATGTTGATTTTAGGCTAGTTATAATGATAGGGTTTGTTTTTTTTGTTTTGTTTGGTTGGGTTGCTTGTTAAGTAGAACAGATAGAGTAAGAGAAATTCAAACCATTGGGCTATGAGGTCTGTGAAAAGCATGAAAAGTACAACAATGAATCAAGGGTGTTTCATAGGGAAAGTTAACAAAGCCAAATGGATCTTAATAGCTTATGTGAGTGTGAAATGAACATTAAATTGTGAACATAGTAGGTTTAAAGGGAAATTAAGAACCCTTTAACATATACTATAACAAGAAGGGCCTTCAAGATCACTATGCTTAAGAAAGAATCAAAGGACAGGGCGCACCATAAACTTCTTTGACCTAGATTTACAAAGTAAACTTTAAAACAACAATACAACAAACCCTAGAGAGAAGGGAACTCCTAAATTCTCTAGTAATTTACCTTCAAAGAAAGAAAATATTTAAGATAACATATAAGTGATGATCAAAGAGCAGGGAACTCCCAAATTCTTTAATCATACTATAAAAGACCTTCAAAGTGACTATTTAAGATGGACTAAAGGACAGGGAAAACCACAAACTTCTTCAGCCAAACCCTAGTCAGTGAACTTCAAAGAAAAGGCCTTAAAAACAATGTTTTAAGCTACACCAAAGGACGGGGAATACCTTAAACTTATTTGGCTTGACTCTATTAAATAATTCTTAAGACAGCAAGTTAAGTGGAACCATAGAGCAACTAAGAATTCTCCAATCAGACCCAGCAGAGGAAAACATCTAAACAATAGAAGACAAACAGACTTAAGGTGCCTCTAACGGCATATCTTAACATAAATTTCTGCTCTATTGCAAGAGAAAAGATGAAAAATATAGGAAACATAAGGAAACGATAACTAAATTGGAATAACATCACCATTTTACAAATTCCATGAATCCTGCAAATGTGCTTGCTCCATTATCATTCAGTCCAAGACAGTTACAAAGCTCCAAAGCCAAAAAAACTCTTCACCACTCAAATTCTATGTGATTTTCATCTCAACAATCAACCAACAAAAAATTATGAAGCATTACATGCAGTATTTAACTGAAAAATGAGGAAGTAAACCCTAGCTAGGGTTTTAGAAGTCATTAATTACATATTAAATGAATTTTGACCTTTGAGACCATGCAAGGCCCAAGGAAAAAATATCTAAACTCATTTATGACAAAAATAACTTCTAACGTAACTGTTTGAGCTAATATTGGAAAAACGTTGACTTTATGGCTTCAAAAGATATTTTTAAATAACTCCTAGCAAGGGCACAGCTCCAAGGTACAGGGTCGTAGCGCCAAGTCAAACACACAGCGCCAATACTGGAAAAATTTCCTGTTTCACAACTGACTTTTGGAGGCCTTCCCGGTGTCCAACTGAGCTCAATGGTAGCTCATTGGAAAGCCTGTCCTGTCTAGTTTCCAGATATGCCTTTATTTTCCATAACGGAGACCATTTTTCTGGTCAAAAATAACTTCTCCCAAGACTGCTAAACGTGCAGCACCAGTGCTGAAAAGCGGGCAGAAAGGCGATTTTTTTGTGGCTTTTGGCCCTTTTGAGGGACCATTTTTGCTCCAAATGATCTGAAATTTTCTAAGGATGATGTCCTTGGCATGAGGAACATGAATATGTTGAGTTTTTTGCATTTGAGTGCCTTATTTTCTGCAAGCCAAACTATCAAAAATAAAAAATGTGCACAAAATGCCAAAATTTGGAAATTAGCTTGTTAATCATGGTTGGGATGCTTGGAGGGACACATCAGCAAGAATATTCAATTTTTACTTCTCTTTTGCCTCATTTTGAGCTTAAATATTTGCAAGGGCTCGTTTGAGCTTGGCCCTTGCAATCCTGTTTCTCATGGCATAATGCTTGGCCATCTTCTTTTGCATGTCAATGTCTCTTTTGGCCTTCTCTAGCTGACCCTCTAGGTGCAAGTTTGCTCTCTCTAGCCAAGAATCCTTATCTCCATCAATTTCTATCACAAGCAGCTCACTTGGAGTGAGCTTCTCTACCAATTATGCCTCTTTCTCTCTTTCTCGGGTTAAATCTTTCTTCAAACCAATTTTCCTTGGCCTCTTCCTAGGAAGTTGTTCTTCCTCATCCTCACTATCACTAAAAGTGCCCAAGGTCTCATCTAGCAATGCTTTGGCCTTTCTGGCCTCTTTCTGAGCTCTAATTTCTTTGACCTCACTGATGGCCTTCTTTACCTCTAACTGCTGATTTTCAAGCTCATAAAAGTTGATCACATTCTTTTCCCTACCAATATTAGCTTGAAGCTCACTAATATTGGAATCTTTGCTTTTGAGCAGCATATTTATGATCCTCTCCTCATCATCATCCTGTAGGTCAATCAGTTGAAACTCTTGCTCAGATTCATTCTTGTCTTCCTCCTCAACCATGACATTCTCTGCAACCTTTTCCTTGCCTTTATCAAGCTGTTTTGTTGAGGAAGAAGGGATGGCCCCTTTCCTCTTAAGGGCAGAAAACACATGTCTGTATCCCCTCCGGTATGTCAAAGTAAGTGGCTCAATGCTACTCATTTTAGTGTCATCTGTCTCAATTTTTCCATCACTGCTTGATGCTTGGTCATCATGATATAAGGGTGAAGAAATTTAAGTGGGTGGAGATGTATGATTAGCAAGAGGTGATGGAGGAATGGATGTGGGAGGATGAGAAGATGAAGGAATATCTTTTTGATGATGGCCATGTGGAGTAGTGAAAACCTCATGGGCAATGAAGGTATCCCATGGAATTTTCTTCTTCTGGAGTTGGTGCATAAATACCATCTTGATAAGTAAATGATGGAAAAAGCTTTGCATTTTTTTATTGTAGTTTCTCTTTTGCACTATGTAGGCCATTTTATCAATGCTACGGAAAAGATAATAGGGTATGTGCAGCATTCTCACTATAGTAAATTCCATAAGAATACGGATCTGATATGAGTAAAGGCGAAAAAACCTTCCCTCACAAGTGAAATACTTCATTATAATCTTCATCATGGGTGCATATCTATCAAGCAGATGAGAAAAAGGGAAGATGGATTTTTTGTGGTATTTATACCTAGGCTTAATGTATGGCTCAAAGTAACTCGTGTCTAGGTTTGCTTGCTTGAACCACTTTTCTCCCACACTTGGTATTCCTGTAGCATCTGCAATGGCACTTGTAGACATCTCAAAGGTGACCCCGGAAAGATTAACTTGTTTGGCATGAAAATTTACAATGAATAGTCTTGTCAGCTCTGGGTGGTTTTGGACCTACTGCACCTTTTCACAAAATTCAAAGCAGCCTACATGCTTGAAACAGGAAATGGTAAGAGGGGAGGACATGAGCTCTCTTGTATTGATGGGCTAAAATCTATTTATCTTGCATCCTTTGTGATCATTCCTCTTTGGTATTTGTGCCTCAATGTTGGGAAAAATACTGAGAGGGGGGGGGGTGAATCGTATTTAGAGCTGTCTTCCTATCGATAAACTTTTACTTTTTCTTTTCTCAAACCCACGCGATTTTACAGAACAAACTAGCGTATATACGTGACATCTCATGAAACTGCGCATGCTCGTAGCCTTATTATGTATTTTATTCTAAATCATTGCATCATTTATTCATCAAAATGTTACAAGAATTATGTGCAAAAGAAAAACAGAATAAACCATCACACATAAGCAACACACATGAACACCAGATTTAAGGTGTAAAACCCAGTCGTGAGAAACCACCACGTCATTGCCTGGCCTTCAATATTTATTATAAAGAAACATCTTACAACCATGTACCGCGCTGTACCATACCACAAGACAAAGACCCAATTGTAGGAAGGCTACAACCTCGTTTACCAACCTCTCCTGGAAGGGAGCTACAACCCCCTGCTCTCGTTTACCAGCCTCTCCTGGAAGGGAGCTACTACCCCCTGATATTAGCACCAGCCTCTACTGGCAGAAAGCTTCTACTTTCATACTGAAGGCTTCAACCCTTGGATCCACTGCAGACCACATTTCATCAATTTTCATACTGGATCAAATAGCTTCAACACAACCCTTCACTTATCAACAAACATACTTTGCCCAATACTTCAAACAGAACAGTGAGACCACTGTAACCAGAATATCAGAGATAACCCAAACTTCATAATAGATATGCAGATGTAAACTCAACCTTGAACATTCATTGAATCAAATATCATACGCTACTTTTCTTTACTGAAGCCGCGTACATACGCGCTTTCCTGCACACCAACCCGCATATACTTATGTGTATTTTATTCTTCAGAAAACCCTATACGTGCCTTTCATTAATAGAGACCGCATATACACGCGCTTTTGCAGAGACCAACTAGCGTATAGATCTGTAAATGGAAAACTTTACATAATAGATCAGATCTATAAACTTACCCAGATTTCTTCATTATCTTCAGCAGACTTTGCGCCAAATCTTCACCATTTCTTCTGTTGCAGATCATCCTAGAGATTTATCATAAGATCTAGAGATCTTGAACCATCCTCAGATCCATGGGTGCATCAAAGATTCAGATCTATCAATTAAGATCAGAGTTCATTCATGCAGATAATCCTTAGAGATATTTATTCATCAACAACCCTTACTCATGCACACCCTTGCACAATGATCTTCTTCTCCTTATATAGATTTAGCCTTTATCAATACCATGAGTCAAAACCACACAACTTCCGATGGTATTCCTGGACGGGATAAAATAGATAATCCAGCGCTCAATATAGTGGGCCAATACCATGGTAATGCCCCTAGGTATCATAGTTTTTAGAGCGCAAAAGGAATACACGATTTTGAGCGTGCATATCTGCGTGTATACGCAACTTCGCCTCATAAAAAATGCGTATATGCTAACCCTGAATGTATACACGGGTTCCCTTCACAAAATTAGAGTATATACGCGGGTTTCTTTCACAAAAGTAGCGTATACATTGTGACATATTATATTTATCATTTTTCTGGCACTTACTGGAATTGTTTTCTCTGTCACATCTGAACTGATCTGTAGGTACATCATTCTTACATCTTTAGCACATAGGTTGCTTATCATAGGCGACTCATCAAGTAGGTTTCCATCAAGGCCAACTTCATCAAGTAGGTTGCCATCAAGGACAACACATTGCATCATATTGCCAACAATCTCCCCCTTTGGACTTGATGGCAACCATGATGGTGTTTGATCACCACAACAGATAGATACATTGAATATAACCATTATGAAACCACCATGATACTCTCCCCCTTTGACATCAAGGGCAAAGGGCGGATCAAAACCAAAACAAGGTTTTTCTTCTCATGTAGAAAGAAGAGCTCTGTAGATCTAATGTGCACTGAAGCTACCATGCTCCCCCTGAGTCCATGCTGAATCTTCAAACATATTTTTCAATGAAGTACATGACTCTATGACCTTTCCTATCACCAAGGACTCATACTTACATCAATGATCCAACCAAGTGGATTTACATATGTGACTCGGGTACCCAACCAAGTGGGTTTACACATTTTTACTCAACTACCCTACCAAGTGGGTTTACAAATTTGACCAAGTCCTTACATGATTGAATATTACAATTTTACATCATAGGTCTCAACATGACCTTTTCATCACATTAAAAATATGACCTTGTGTTACAAATACCAAAAAGACCTCAAGAGAGAGATCATATTTCAGAACCATCATAATGCCAACAATGCATCCTTTCCATATGACCAATGCTCCCCCTTAGCTTGTGCATCCTGAACGCTTTCAACAGCAACTCATCAACGCATCTTCACCCAATATCAGAGAATGAAACAAAAATATAAGAGCTGAAACATCACCAGAGATACCCAATAGCACCATAGTTGTGCTGAAGAATGCTAACCCAGAGAAAAATTGTCAGCAACCACCCATATGTGGTTTTATCTGTATAAACTCGCGTATATACGCGATTGTCTTTCATGAAATCCGTGTATCCAATTTAATATTTTTCATTTAAGCAGATTTGATCTTCTGCATGGCAGAAAGTACTCCCAGCTTCTGTCTGAGATATTCAAACGCTTCCCTGGGTAGAGGTTTGGTAAATATATCAGCAACTTGTTCTTTGTAGGGAACATACTCCAACTTCACCTTTTGTTCAAGCACTTGTTCACGTAAGAAGTGATACTTGATGGGAATGTGCTTGGTCTTGGAATGCATAACAGGATTCTTTGAGATACTAATGGCACTTGTATTATCACACATAATGGAGATAGGAGGTGAACATTTGATTTGAAAGTATTGTAAGGTTTGCATCATCGAAAGAAGTTGAGTGCAACATGATGCGGCAGCCACATATTCTGCTTCTGCTGTAGATAAGGCAATAGAGTTTTGCTTCTTGCTGAACCAAGATACTAGCCGGGGCCCCATATAGAATGCACCACCACTAGTGCTTTTCCGATCATCAACATTTCCAGCCCAATCTGCATCAGTATAAGCATGAAGAGTAAGATCAACATTCTTTGGATACCATAGTCCAAAGTCTTGAGTTCCTTGCAGATATTTGAATATTCTTTTGATAGCCTGAAGGTGAGACTCTTTTGGATTAGCTTGGAATCGTCCAACAATCCCAACTGCATGCATAATGTCTGGTCTAGTCCTAGTGAGATAAAGTAGACTTCCTATCATAGATCTGTATTCTGGTTGATTCACCGTGGGAGAATCATCATGAGAACTGAGATTACATCCGGTTATCATTGGTGTACTTACAGGTTTGCACTCTTCCATACCATACTTCTTCAGAATTTGCTTAAGGTATTTTGCTTGTGATAAGAATATGCCATCTGTAGTTTGATGCACTTGCAAGACAAGAAATAATGTTAGTTCCCCAAGTAAAGACATTTCAAATTCTTGCTGCATAGCAGAAGAAAATTTATGACTCATAGATTCTTCATTGCTTCCAAAAATGATATCATCAACATATACAACCACAATCAATAGTTTATCATTTTCAGTTTTTGTGTATAAATTGCTATCAGCAGACCCTTTTGAAAATCCTTGTTGATGAAGATATTTGTCAAGACGATAATACCATGCCCTTGGAGCTTGTTTGAGACCATATAGAGCCTTTTTAAGTCTGTAAACAAGTTTTTCATCATTTCCAAAAATGAATCCTTCTGGTTGTTCTATATAAACTTCTTCTTCTAGATCACCATTGAGAAACGCAGATTTAACATCCATTTGATAAACTTTCATTTGTTGGAAGCTTGAAAAAGCAAGAAACATTCTTATGGCTTCAAGTCTAGCTATAGGAGCAAAAGTTTCTTCAAAGTCTATACCTTCTTTTTGAGCATACCCCTTGCAGACAAGTCTAGCTTTATTTCTTATAACCTCCCCATTCTCATTTAACTTGTTTTTGAATATCCATTTGGTTCTAATGACATTTTTGTCATGAGGTCTTGGTACTAATTCCCAAGTGTGATTCTTTTCAATTTGATCAAGCTCTTCATTCATGGCTTGAATCCAACATTCATATTTGCTATCTTGATTGACATTGTGTGGTTCAATAGTGGATAGAAATGCCAGATAGCTAGAAGATCCCACAAGAGTCCTTCTTGTTTGTACACCTGATCCCTTATCTCCCAAAATTTGAGATTCTGGATGATTCTTTTGAACATATCTGGATGGAGCTTTTTCAGATAACTCATCTTCAGGTTCTTCATTGGGTTCACTGTCTATATCATTGCTATTTGATGTAGGAGGACATATGTCACCATCGTCTTCATTTGTTGTTTTTTTCTTCTTCTTTTGAGGCTGCAGGAGACTCATCAATAACAACATCAATACATTCAACAATCTTCTAAAGTCTTTTATTGTAACATTTATATGCTCTACTCCTAGAGGAGTATCCAAGAAGTATTCCTTCATCTACTCTGGATTCAAACTTGCCAAGTTTTTCATCATTATTTTTGATAAAAAATCTGCTTCCAAAAACTCTAAAATGCTTCACAGTGGGAGGATTACCATACCAGAGTTCATATGGAGTTTTATCACTATTTACTCGAACATGTGCCTTGCTAAGAATATTTACCGTTGTATGTGCTGCTTCTCCCCAAAAATTGTCAGGTGTTCCGGAATCATCAAGCATAGCTCTAGCCATTTGTTGAACTGTTCTGTTCATTCTTTCTGCTACGCCATTTTGTTGTGGAGTGCCAGCTACAGAAAATTGTCTTTTTATGCCATGTTGTTCACAAAATTCAAGGAATTCATTTGATGTATATTCTCCTCCTCGATCAGATCTAAGACACTTGATTTTCAGATCTAATTCATTTTCAACTAGTGCTTTGAAGGTATGAAATTTCTCAAATGCTTCATCTTTGTGTTTAAGCAGCCCAATCCAACACATTCTAGAGAAATCATCAATAAATAAGATATAGTATTGTTCACCACATGGTGACTTTTTCCTCACAGGTCCACATATGTCAGTATGAATAAGTTCAAGAGGCTTACTTGATGATCCTTCCTGGGCATTAAACTGTACTCTTGTTTGCTTACCAAATTGGCAAGATTTGCATATGATATTTTCGGGTGGAGTAATATTGGGAAGATCACGGACAGCTTTAAGTCTGCTTGATTTGTTGATCTAAGAGAAGCTCAGATGCCCCAACCTTCTATGACATAGCCAGTTTTCTAAAGATTTGCTCAAGTAACATTGTTCTTTGCAGTTCTTCAATACATACAGGTTGCTTGGAGTTATTTTTCCTTTTATAATTGTTTTACCTGTATCAAGATCACGTACCACACATTCTTTTGAAATAAAGACAACTTCAGTTCCTTGATCACACATTTGACTTACACTTAACAGGTTATGCCTTAATCCATCCACATACATGACATCATTAGCTTTCACCTTTTCTTTTAGAAACACAGACCCTTTTCCCTTAATTACCGCATGAGTATCATTTCCAAATGTAACCTTCTTTTCCTTTTCTAGAGCATTATATGTAAGAAGTTTGTTTTTGTCACCTGTCATGTGTCTTGAGCATCCGCTATCAATGTACCATTTATTTTCTTCACCTTCTGCAAATAACGCTATGCCACAATTTTCAACCTGCAATTCCTTCTTTTTCCATACTTTGGAGCTTGAAGGAACATGCTCTTTTGACTAAACTTTGCTCCTGCATTCAGATTCTTCATGGCCAAAGTTATTGCAATAGGCACATTCAACTTCATTTAGAAGAGGAGAAAAGTTGTTATAGGTATTCTTCTTTGTTTCAATATCAATCCTTTTCTTTCTTGCTTCTCTTGGCATGATGGTTTTATATGCAACACATTGAACAGCTTTATGACCAAAATTGTGACACGAGAAACATTGTCCATTGAAGAAGAAATTTCTGCGATCATGAAATCTTCTACTTGAATTTACCTGTTGATTGTTGTTTCTTTGAAAGATATTCCTGTTGATGTTCTTTGAATTGAGATGATCATGCTTTACCTGTAATGATTCTTTATTCCCTTGCTGAGTGGCAGAATGTTGTAAACCAGTTGTAGCTGCTTTTAGATAATTTGGTGCTGAAGCCTGAGAAGATTCTCCGGTATATCGAAGACCTGTATTTATAAGAGGAGAACGTTGTACCTTGATAATCTCATCTAGGGTTTCAGATCCTTTAGCAAATCTAAGATTCAGAGTCTTTACTTTCTCAAATTCTTTTCTTAGACTTACCACTTCACATTCTAATTTCTCATTATGTTTCTTCACTTCTTCAAACTACTTTTCCAGAGTTTCTATGGTTATTTTCCTTTCTTCTAAGAGTATTTTACTTTCTTCTAAGCGTATTTTGAGTTGATTTTTTTCTTCAAGAAAATCATTGTCCTCTAGAGCATCCACAAAAGTATCCTTTTCTTCTCTAGATTCAAATGCCATGAGAAGTCTAAGATCTTGTTCACATTCTTCCTCACTATCAGATAACCCATCAATGTCTTCATGAGTATAGTAAATTTTTCTAGTGTTAAACCGATTCTTATTCCTTCTTGCTACTTCCTTCCCTTTTGCAGGTGTTTCTTTATGAGGACACTTAGCAGCATAATGACCAACTCTTCCACACTCAAAACATTTGAAAGGAATCTTACCTCTGAACCGTCCTGTGCCAAGTTGGAGTTTCTTTACAAAATTTACCTCATCTTCTTCTAGGATATATCCTGATCCTTCTGCTTCTTGTACTTCTTTCCCTTTTGTAGAAGCCCTGAAGACAACCTCTTTGACTTCAGATGCTCCTCCTCTTCCAATTTCATATGCAGTTAGTATGCCATGAAGTTGCACCACAGTAAGATTTTGAAGATCCTGTTTTTCTTCAAGAGCAGAAACTTTTGACTCAAATTTTTCCGTTAGCGATCTTAAAATTTTCTCAACCAAAGTAGATTCGGTTATTGTTTCTCCTAGATTTCTCATACGATTTACAACATCATCAAGACGTAAAAAGAAACTGGCAATATTCTCATCACTATGCATCTTTAAATTTTCATATTCAATTCTGAGAGTTTGAAGTTTTGCACTTTTTACCTTTACATCACCTTCATAACTTAGAATGATTTTGTCCCATATCTCCTTTGCTGTATTCAGCTGCATAACTTTGACAAATTCTGATTCAGTTAGACTTCCCGTTAGAGCATTGACTGCCTTTGAATTTGTTTCATAATTCTTCTTTTCAGTCGGATCTGTTGGTACTGCAGCTGGATATTGATATCCTCGTTCAACAATGGCCCATACATCTGCTCCCATAGACTGAAGATAGGATCTCATCCTTATTTTCCAGAAGATTAAATTGCTTCCATTAAAGAGCGGAGGCTTGATAGATGTTGTTCCATCTTGATTGCTCATCTTTCTTGATCTTCCTTGTAGCGGCTAAGCTTTTTCAGAAGGACCTGCTCTGATACCAATTGTTGGGAAAAATACTGAGAGGGGGGGGTGAATTAGTATTTAGAGCTAACTGATAAACTTTTTACTTTTCTTTTCTCAAAACCCATACGCTACTTTACAGAACAAAACTAGCGTATATACGCGGATATCCTTAAGGAAACTCGCGTATGCTCAGAGCTCTTATTATGTATTTGATTCTTAAATCATTGCATCATTTATTCATCAGATGTTAAGCAGTAAGTATGTGCAGTAAAAACAGAATAAACCATCACACATAAGCAACACACATGAACACCAGGATTTAAGGTGGAAACCCAAGTCGGGAGAAAACCACCGCTGCCGTCGTCTCGGTCTTCAATATTTATTATAAAGAAAACATCTTACAACCATGCACTGGCGCAGACTCATACCAGCATGCAGGCACCCACCTACAGAAGGCTACAACCTTCTCTTGTTTACCAGCCTCTACTGGCAGAAAGCTTCTACTTTCATACTGAAGGCTTCAACCCTCAGATCCATTGCAGACCACATTTCATCAATTTTCATACTGGATCAAACAGCTTCAACACAACCCTTCACTTATCAACAAACATACTTTTCCCAATACTTCAAACAGAACAGTGAGACCACTGTAACCAGAATATCAGAGATAACCCAGACTTCATAATAGATATGCAAATGTAAACTCAACCCTGAACATTCATTGAATCAAATATCATACGCTACTTTTCTTTACTAAAGCCGCGTACATACGCACTTTCCTGCACACCAACTCGCGTATACTTCTATGTATTTTATTCTTCAGAAAACCCTATACGCGCCTTTCATTAATAGAGACCGCGTATACACGCACTTTTGCAGAGACCAACTAGCGTATAAATCTGTAAATGGAAAAATTTACATAACAGATCATATCTATAAACTTACCCAGATTTCTTCATTATCTTCAGCAGACTTTGCGCCAGATCTTCACCATTTCTTCTGCTGCAGATCATCCTAGAGAGTTATCATAAGATCTAGAGATCTTGAACCATCCTCAGATCCATGGGTGCATCAAAGATTTAGATCTGTCAATTAAGATCAGAGTTCATTCATGTTGATAATCCTTAGAGATATTTATTCATCAACAACCCTTACTCATGCACACCCTTGCACAATGATCTTCTTCTCCTTATATAGATTTAGCCTTTATCAATACCATGAGTCAAAACCACACAACTTCCGATGGTATTCCTGGACGGGATCAAATAGATAATCCAGCACTCAATACAGTGGGCCAATACCATGGTAATGCCCCTAGGTATCATATTTTTAGAGCGCAAAAGGAATACGCGACTTTGAGGTGCATATCCACGTGTATACGCAACTTCGCCTCATAAAAACTGCGTATATGCTAACCCTGAATGTATACGCGGGTTCCCTTAACAAAAGTAGAGTATATACGCGGGTTGCCTTCACAAAAGTAGCGTATACATTGTGACATATTATATTTATCATTTTTCTGGCACTTACTAGAATTTTTTTCTCTGTCACATCTGAATTGATCTGTAGGTACATCATTCTTACATCTTTAGCACATAGGTTGTTTATCATAGGCGACTCATCAAGAAGGTTTCCATCAAGGCCAACTTCATCAAGTAGGTTGCCATCAAGGACAACACATTGCATCATATTGCCAACACTCAACACCACTATCTTCTCCCTCTGACACGTTAAACTTTGTTTTTATAAAACCCTGGAGTGTAAATTGAAATGAGATGAGGGGAAAAGGATGAAAAAAGAAACTTTGCAAATGAGGGGAGTGAGTGAATGAAGGGAATGGGTGTAGGGAAAAACTTAGAAAAACTTAGACAAATGAAAAACCTTAAGGAATGAAATTTCCCTTGTTTATGACTGATTTTCTTCAAGGAGGATGAAATAGGGTTTAAACAATGATCTCAAGCTTAAAACTTAGGGTTTGTTTTAAGGTTTCCTTTTCATTCAATTAAAAGGGATCAAAATAGCTTCAAAGTGGGTTATTACATGCATTTTCCTCTTATTAGTTCCTTAGAATACTTGAGAAAATATTTGAAGAGGTTTTGAGGTGATTTGAGTGGTTGGAAGACTTACAAACCCTCCCTGTCCAAGCGCGTAGCGCCAAGCCTGAGGGTGCAGCACCAAGCCTAAGCGCGTAGCGCCAGTTCTAAGTGCGTATTGCCAATGAAAATGAGCAGAGGGTCTGTCGGGCAAGATCGTAGCGCTCTGGAAAGATCGCAGTGCTCTAGCAAGGGCACAGTGCTCACTCCCAGGCGCGCAGTGCCTTCGGAATCTGTATGGAGAAAAAATGGCAAACGTGTTGCGCCAAGTCAAGCGCATAGCGCCAAGGAAACTTAGCCAAATTTCGCTTGAAAACTCACAATTTATCCCTTGTTGAGTGCTCTTGATATTTTGACAAGCAACAATTATTCATTTGAAATGTGAAATGAGCTTTTATAAATAAGCGGAATTTGATTTAATTGTGAAAACCCACTTTCTAATGTTTGAAACCTTTTTTCCCTTTTTCACCAACACTTTTTTGACACTTTTGCTTTGCAGGTGACTGAAAACATTGAATTTACTTTTCTTTTGCTTATTGAGGCATGATAAGTCCATTTTGATAACTTAGGGATTTGATCACATAGTAGCATCTTCAAATTCTTGTGTAGTTTCCACCATGAAACTCAAATCATCTTTTCCACCTCTTTTGGCCACTTTTTCAAAAACCCTAAGTGTCTGCAGTCTTTACAGTAATATCATCAGTGTTGTCTTCTAAGTTCTCTATAGCCCTTTCAAGTTCATTCATTTATGTCCTGTTCACCTCACCCTTTTTCCATATTCCATCAATATTTTCTGATAGACTAAAGGGAAATGAGGTCATAGGCATGGAAGGAGGATGAAAATGAGAGGTATAAGCCCATGATGAGTCTTTTAGGAGCAACAGGGTGGCTTTGCGAAGACCAACTAAGGAAAAGTGAAAATAGTTTTTACAAGGATAATGAAGGCAGTGATATTTCTGAAACTCGAGATATTCAAGGAATATTGTTTTTAGAAATCTATAAACATCCTATAGTCATCTAAAGATAGTGAAAAATGTTGATAACTAACAAGCCGAGTATATACGCAGGTTCACTTCGGTATAGTTGCATACATAATTTAGAATAATAATAAAAATTTAAGTGAGTTTTAAAATATTGATTCACCCTCTCCCCCCAATATTTTTCCTAGCAATATCAATCAAAGTCAGTCTTTCTGAAGAAGCTTGATCACTTGAAGGAGATTTTTCAAGAAGATGGGAAAGAAGAAAAAGGAGAAGGCCACTCAAGGAAGAAGACAACTCAAAGAACCTGTGCAGTAATAGATGGAAGAAATATTCAGATTCGGAAGAACCCTGCTTTCTATTGGTCATGAATGAAGAAGATAAAACAGGTACTGATTTTTGGTCTATTAGTGATCCATTTCCATGTTCATGCAATATTGAAGATAGTGATTATGACAATGAATTAATTTAATTTTTTCTTATGGTTAAAATTGAAAGTAATGTAATGGCTCTAGAAGCATAAGTTATAAGGATCAGAGATAAAATTAGAGATCAACAAAAGCTATTTGATGAAAGGGATTGTACCTACAAAGAAGAGATTACTAGATTGAATAATCAGTTGCAAAAAAGAAACAAAATTGAGAAGATGTACAGGGAAAAGAAATACCAATGTCAAAGGCTGCAGGATGAAGTAACATCACTTATAAATAACAATCTTAAAGAGATAACTAGTCACTCTAAAGGACTTTAAGCATAAATCATCTCTCTCAAATCCGATCTTGAAAAGTCACACAAACGATATGGGGAGACTCTTCAAGTATTTAAATAACAAGGAAACAAACTTAAGAAGGAAATCATTGAGTTGATAACTCAATTGGAAAATACTATTAGTGAAAAGAGGTTGAGGTAAGTATTCTAGAAGGTAAGCTAGCAGACAAGGATAAGAAATTGATATTTCAAGGTAGCTTAAAAATATTGGACAATATCCTTAACAATCAAAGGCCTCTCTACACTAAATCTAGTCTTGGCTTTCTTGAAAATGAAAAAGGAGAATCTACCTCACAAGCTTGTGCAAGCAATCATAAAGCTATCAAAATAAATAAAGAAGTGAAAATCCAACCAATCCAGCAACATCTTCAAATTAAATCAATTTCTCCTAACTATAGAAGCAACAATCAATTATATTCTCTACACAAGAATATTGAATGTTTTATCTATCATAACTTTAGAAATGTTGCAGCCAACTGCAGAAGAAGATTATTTCAACCTCAACCAAATAGCCACTTCACAGGGAGATCATCTCCTAGGAATAAAATATGGTTTCATGGATATTGTTTCTCTTGTAAATCATTTGGGCATAAGGCCATTGATTGCAAGTCAAGTATGAAGAATGGAACTAGGAGATGGGATGAGTTTCAACACATAACTAGAAAATGCAAGAAAAGTTGGAGGAAGAAGGAACAACGGTCAAAAACCTAGGGAAGGTTGACCCTACTGCAGTCAATTGTTTCTAAATTTTACTTCTTAGTGACTGCAGAAGTGATGTGAGGTACATAACCTCATGAGAGAAGAATATGATTATCAGGTCCTTAGGATCAGTAATGTATAATCTCAGGGGGAGAAATATATTTATTTACATATGGTTTTTTTTATAATGATGGTTGCTTATATTTCTGACAATGCATATGATGTGATAGCAAAAGACAGGTACAAACTGTACAAGCTCAGGGGGAGCTGAAGTTGTGAATTTTCAATATTTCACTTTCTGTATGCAGATCCTATGAAAGACAGCCGAGTATATACGTGATTTCCTTTACAAATAGATGTGTATGTTTTTCTTTGATAGAGAAACAATGGGACAGACTCAGGAAAAGACCTTGATATGCCTTAGACAACTAGTATTTGGATTTATTGTTCTAATATTGATGGTTATAGTCTGTTTATGCTACTTATAAGTGTTATTGAGTTATGATGATCTATGAGATGGTACAACATGACATTGGTGCTTTTCTGATTGATGAAAATGCTTTGATGTATGATTTTATGTGATCATACTTGACAGTGTACGGTTGGAACAGGTTCAGGGGGAGAATTAGCCTTGCTGCTAATGATGCATTGTTGGCATTATGTTTGCTTATTATTTAATACTTGTGATGTTGCTAAAGAAACTCTTGTAGTTGGTTGAATGATGCTATGCTACTGAAAGATACTTATGGTAAATATCCTATTCAGCTTATGATGGTTTTTGATGGCTATCATGGTCTTGATACCTCACTATAGAGGTCTATGGTATTGGTTATGAATGTCATATATGTGTCTTTATGTAAAGGCCATGAAGAGACCTATGATGTAATCATTGTAATACTTAGTCATGCTTGGACTATCGAGGGTCAATTCAATTATGTATGTAATCCCATTTTTTGATAATTGATGTTATGATGGAGTCAAATATGTAACCCCACTTAGTTAGAAAATTGATTTAACTTTGATTCCTTGGTGATAGGATAGGTCATATTCAGTTGAGTCATAGAGTCATGTACTTCATTGAAAATATTTCAGAAGATTCAGCATGTGCTCAGGGGGAGCATGGTCAGTATATAGTGCAGATCATATATCTCATGCTCATGTCAATATATGGGGAGAGAAGCCTTCATTCATCATTGGTCCACCCTTTTCCCTTGATGTTAAAGGGGGAGAGAAGCTTGGTATTTGAAGACTGTGGCGTTTGTCTAATATGCTTACAAATGTGATTGGACGTAATCAAACACCAAAGTTGTTTCCATCAAGTCCAAAGGGGTAGATTGTTGGCATTATGACAAATGTGTTTTCCTTTATGGAAACCTAATTAAATAAATATATGTGGGTTCGATGAAGCAAAGCCGTGTACACGCACAGGTATGAAGAAGAGAAAGCATGTACATTTTCCACACTATGGATTCCTAAATACCAAGGGTCTTTACCATGGTATTATCCCATAGTAATGAGCATTTCAACGGATATTTGATCCCATCCATGAATACCATCGAAATTAGTGTGGTTTTATTATATGGTATTGGCTAAGGCCTAAGCTATATAAGGAGAGGAAAATCCAAGTGCTGAGTGTGAAAATGAGAGGGTGATTGATGAATGCTTCGATCTGAAGTATGATTGCATGGTATGGGTTATTGATGAGTGGTTGATCTGAAATAAGTATGCACCTAATAATACAATGAAGGATCAGGCTCAATAGACCTGAAATGACTATGTATGTATAATCTACTTATGGGTTGATTAGATCTGTGATTTGACATGTGTTCTACTTTGTATGACGATATCTGGGTATGTTTGAAGTTATGATGTACAACACAGCTATGAGTTGATAATTTCATATTTTTACGCATGTTTGTCTCAGGTAAGGCATGTACACACATGAGTTCCCTTATGAGTAGTACCGTATCGATTCTGCAGTATGGGCAGATCTGTACGCGGGTTTAATTCCTGAAGAGCGCATATACACACAGAAACAATTCATGATAAATGCATATATAAGTTAGGGTTTCTGCAGAGCATGATGTCTGAACAATCTAATCTATTTGGTTGAAGTTTTTTGTTGTTTATCTATGATGTATCTCATAAAGATTTGGGTTTAACATTGATATTTGAATTGGTGATTGGTTGAGCGATTGTTTGGTTCAGTGATTAATTGGTTTAGTGGTTGTTTGGTTTAGTGATTAAGTGATTGGTTGAATGATTTGGTATAGTGACCAGTTTTAGTTTTGATATATGATATTGGGCTTAAATGGTGGTAGTGGGTCTAGTCTGAAAATCTGATGTATAGTGGACTACAAGTTGTGATGTGTTGAAGCAGGTGGATCCAGTATGAAAATTTATGAAATGTGGTCCACGATGATGCTGAGGGTTGGAGCCTTCAGTGAGGAATTCGAAGCTTCTTTCCAGTATTATTTGGTGATCAAATCAGGGAGTTGGAGCTCCCTTCCAATGGGTGCTGGTAAACGAGATCAAGGGGTTGGAGCTCCCTTCTAGTGGGTGCTCATAAACGAGATTAGGGGGTTGGAGCTCCCTTCCAGTAGGAGCTAGAGAACGAGTGAATGTTGTAGCCTTCTACAAGTGGGTGCCTACATGCTTTTGGTTTTCTCCCACATTGGGTTTCCACCTAAAATCATCGTTTTCATGTGTGATGCTTTATTATGTTCTTACTGCACATGTTTACTGCTTATCAAATCATTGATACATTGGTTTAAGATAAACAGATGAAGGTTTACATGAAATATAAGTTCAATTAATATACGCTAGTTTTCTGCATAAAATTCATGTACATATGCAGGTTCACTTCGGTATAGTTTCATATAGAATTTATAATAAGAAAATAAAAATTTAAGTGAGTTTTAAAATATTTATTCACCCCCCCCCCTTCTCAGTATTTTTCCCAACAACATTTGTCACCTTTCACGTGTTCCAAGCCCCCATTGTTTACCAAGTTTGGTTTCAAATTCAAAATATGGAAGCGCAACGCAAATGATGAGTGCAAAACCAACATGCAATGATGATTATATGATGACTCTACCTTGCAACTCAATTGACATGACACCACTAAACTCGACTCAAACTAATCATGTGATTTCACATTTCTCTCAAAATACTAATAACTTGATCTCTAAGAAATCATAGCAAAAATTTACAAATTGACAACAATAATGAAAAGACTGAGATTGACTTTGATTACTATAATATAGGACACTAACAAGGGAGACTTCACTCCATCTCTATCCTTCCTCCATAGAAAAACACAAAATAGTAAGTAGATTAGACTTATTTTTTGTCACAATTATGTATTATGGATTGAATTCATTTTTCTCAAGCAAGTTGCAATTACATTTATGATTCATACAAGTAGACATTAATTTTATTATGTGTGAAAAAAGAGTAGTTTAGTTTATTTCATGTAGGGAGACTGTTAGGTCCCTATAATACTAGTGTAGCCCCTTATTGTTATTGCTAGTGTAGCCCCTTATTGGTATTACTAGTGTAGCCCCCTTATTGTTATTGTTGTGCCCATTTATTCCCCATATTGTTATTATTGTGCCCCATAGAAGCCCACTATTGTTATTAATGTGCCCTTACATTATTATTGTTATGTAGGCTTTGATTATATTGTGACCCCTTAGACTCTTGTATATGGAAAGGAGGTTTTTTCATTTCATTCATCCAAGAATTATTCATTTATGTAATTTAAATGAGGTTTCCCCCTCAAAGAGACTTATTTCTATGTCATTTATCTATCTTTTCTTCTACTTTGTGAGCTGGTTGCTTAACATTTGGTATCAAAGCTTAGGATTATAGGGTTTCAAATAGGTCGTCTTGGCATTTTCGTAAATAATTTTTTTCTGTGAGGCTTAACAAGATGAAATGTTTACCACGTCGATCTAAAATCATGGTGAAATTCATGTAAAAAAATCAGATCTTGGTTCGCTATATTTTTGAAGATATGATCCGGGGAAGTTAGGGTTTCAGTAGGCTCCAAAATTCAGTCTTATCCCCTATCATTTCAATTGTTACATGCCCTAAGACAAAGAACAAGACAAATCAATCAAATAATTTCATCTGCAGAGGTTTCCAAGATTTTAAGTTTATATTATATCATATGAGAGCTCATCAACGTTGCCTCTAAAAGGACTAAGTGCGTTGCATATGCAGGTAGCCCTATGCAAGGTTGCTCTGCAAAGCACCTCCCCACATCCAAGGGCGCATTGTCACATTGGGAGCGAAATTCTCATTGTTCTGAAATCTCCACTTGGCCAATGCCTTCTAGAAGAGTTCATATGTGTTAAACTTCGAATCCATGTGTCCATTTGACATCTACAAGATTGGGAACATGCCTTGCCTATTATTATAAAGTCATTGATTATAAAATTGCCTTCATCTCCTCTATAAATTGAACACGGATCTTAGTGTTTGAGATAGAAGAATTTGTGTAGAGAAATTCTGGTTGAATTTCAATGGAGGAGATTGATTTGAGTGACATATTGCTAGAGATATATGCATTTTCATGAGGCTAGGATGTTGCTGGAGATGTTGACACTAAATCAATCACTGGGTTGTAACCTCCCCTTCTATCATCAATAAATATTACTGCTTATTTTTCCCTATATGCATCTGTATAAGCTTTGATTTTCAATATCGTGATTTCTTAGTTGATGTATATGGTTTATGATTTATTGATTTAGCTAAATAACTTGAATAGACATCTGTATTATTGCTATCTCTTGTTGTTTAGTGTTCTTTCTTGCAGGAAATATTTTGCACAGCCGGCTGGAATTTGAAGCTATAACAAAAGCGACAAAAGGAGACTTTGGAAGCACTTGGATCCCAAGTAGGTTCCTTATTTCATTCTATTTGTCTATTTACAGTTAGGAAAGATAGTCGTAAAGTCTTTGACATGTTTTTCTATATTATCGCCTGCCTAGCGAAGAATGATTTATCCGTAATTCATAATTCCGCATAACAAATTAGCGACACCTCTGGGGAAATTACTCTTTATCCTAGGTGTTTTAGCCTCTGATTTTCTCTATTTATTCACCCAGTAATAGTTACTCACAAATATTAGGCTTTTTGAAATCCAAATTTGCAAAATAAGTGTGTTAAAGAGCTGTGTTTTTACTTTTGCATTGCACCCAACACACTCTTGGACAGGACACAGTGCTTTGCATAGCACTGTCTCCCTTTCAGGCCTGCGTCGCAAAGCACTGTCTTTCTTTAAAGAATGTGTTGCCTCCTGAAACCATCCAAATTCCCTTGAATTTGTCTTTGTAATTTGTTTCAGTTTATTTGCTGATGTGTTTTGAAAATCCTGAGCCTCATATTGACCAGTGAACTTTTCTACCTCTTCCTCCTTTGAAAGAAAATTTGTTCAATTTTTGTTTAAAGTATTTTTATTTACCATTGATGAATTAATTTCAAAGTATTTTTATTGTTGCATTAGATCCATTTTCTTTTTAAAAAGGAACTTTTTGTAAATTATTTGTTTCCTGATAAGAGAAATTGTTGTTTCATTCCTCATTTTTCCTTCAATCCTCATTTTTCCTTCAAAAGAGAAATTGTTATTTGTATTCCTCATTTCCCAAAAGTAAAATGAATTTGTTTTTGTTGATTTAGTACACTTAGTTTCTTTTTTGCATTCATAACATTAAAGGAACTGAAAAGAAAAATATGCATTTGCATGTAGTGGTTTGTGTGTTTTGAAAAGGAACAATTAGGAAATCTCCATTTAGTTTGTGTTCTTTGATTTGTTTGCTCGCAAATTCTTTTCTCTTTCCCTCTAGTAGTTAGGATTTTCATTGAAAAACTAAAAGTGAAAGATTGTTTATCATTCTTAGTTTGCATTTTAGGAATTTCAAATACATCATCATGGTGAACCTTTGAAAGGCAAATCATTAAACAAGATCGACATAAAATTAATCTCAATTTACCTAACAAAGCATTAGAACCATAATGATAACATTTAGAAGGTCTAGGCTAGAGACGTGTTCCAGCATCGTAAAACATAGCAGTTGTCATTAACTTGTCTGTGATACATTCTGAGTCTGATATCTCACTCCATGTATGTAAGTATCATAGCTCATGCACGTACATTCGGGTATATCGGGCGGTGTTACAGTACGATAAGTATAAATAGATGCTCTCACTGTGCGGTTTCACATCAGATAGCACTAATACGGACTTGGGCCTCCAAGTACCTTCGGGTATATTTGGGAGGACAACTTTTAGGTTCTATCCATCCATAGTGAACTGAGTTAGCCACCTTGTAAATTGTGATACACCAAACAAACATTCGGGGATATTACCTGCCCATACTTCTCGGTTCGCCAGGAGGTATTCTGTAGTTCACAATTTCTTGGTAAACCCTTTTTCCTAGCATTACCCTTCTATTTTGTTTATTTGTTTTTGGTTAAAATAAATCAGTAATCGTGGAAGAACAAAATCCTTTCCCTCGTCGTTCACGTAGACTAGCATTAAAACCACCTTTACCACCAGAAGTTACTTCTGGTAGGCGAAGGCGATCACGATCTGCCAAATCAAGTACAATTCGTACCTCTGGTGAAACATCATTTTCCCATAAACCAGAGTTAGCTCAAGTTGTTTCTACACATCCCAGTTCATCTACTGTTTTCAAAACAGAGTCTTGAAAGCTACCCGTAGTCATGATCCATCCAATCAGTGAGACCATACCTCCTCGACCCGACGTTGTTCAACCAGAAATTGATCTAGATCTTGTCTCTTCTTTGCCAGAACATCTGAATCCTGAAGTCGTACAACCGGAAGTTGTTCCTACCTTGGTCATACCACAAATATCTGTAGCTATTGAATCTCCAATATCACACAATCATCCACCTGAAATATACTTTGGGCCTGATGGTGAAATAATTCCACCTGGTTTAATTATGATTGAAGAAATCCCACAAGACGAGGCACCTTTAACTCCAACCCATTTTGGGGAGGACCTTTACCTGTATGAGTCTTTACCTCAATCGACACCATCTACTTTTGTTGATCTCGTTCCTATTCAAACTCATATTGATTCAAAAGGGTATACATTTGGTCAAGTAACCATGCCTGAACCAACATCTTCGGTTGGGCCATTTGTTCCAATTACGTCGGCTCCTGCCCTCGCTACCCCCTTGATGTTTACAACTTCACCAAAGTCATTTTTCATGGTGGCCCTATGGTCCCATCAGGTTACAAATCATTATCTGGAATTTTCTCTGGTGCATCTTCAAATCCATGGACTTTACCAATGTCATCATCCAGTGTTTTAACTCGTAATTCTATAGTGAGTACTGAACGACTTTATTCTTTATACAAATCTTCAAGGAAATATCAATCTGGTCCTTCTGGGTCTATTCCTTCAAGTACCATGTCAACTGGACTCCCAACATTTGGAGAGAAATATTTTTCGTCTTATTATCCTCCTCATGTTGGGGGCGAACCTTTGGTCACCCAATATGACAATAATCCATCACTTTTTGGTCAACCTAATGTCAAAATGAATTTTTTTCAATGGCAGCCCACTATGCCTATCCAACCACAAACGGTTGTACACTCGTATCAACCAGTTCAACCTGTTACACCCACATCATTTCCACTTTTCAATACATATTTACCCTTGCTAAAAAATCAAAATGTTGTACAACAACCTTATCAAGCGAGTCCTTCAACTCAATATCCTCAAATGTTGGGTCCATAGACTCCAAATCCTTTAGTTATTTACAACAACCTGTATCCGGAATCATTTATCCACAAGTTGGTTTACCATTTTATGGGATGTCACAAACGCAACTTGGTTATACCTATCAACCGATTCCAAGTTATCCTAATTTGGTTTATAACATTGGTGGATAGACACCTTGGGAGCCACAGGCACAAATGCCTCAAACTTTGTTTCAACAAGTATCATATCCAGGTTTTGGTCAACATAATCATCAAGCGTTTGATTTTCAAAACAACCCCTATCTAGGTTACCAACAGCAGATTCCTTATGTTGGTGCTCAATGGCCTGTGCTCAAGCAATTCCATCTTACCTTGGCTATGCTCAACCTGACCTTAATAGACAGTTTCCCTTTGTTGCAACTTTAGGGTTACCAAATTTAAATCATCTAACTGATGATCCAATTAACTATGCTCCTTGGTGGCCAGTGATACCTCACAAATTACCCTTGTATATTCCTAAGTTCAATGGAAACCCTGGAGAAGATCCATCGACTCATGTAATGACTTATCATTTATGGTGTTCATCAAACTCCCTGAATGATGATTCTGTTCGACTACGTCTTTTCCAACGTACGCTCACAGGTTCGACTGCAAAATGGTATATTGAATTACCTAGAGCTTCTTTTGAAAATTTCACTACCCTAGCTACTGTCTTTCTGACTCATTTCCAGTTACCCATCCAATATGAAACTGGAACGGAACTCTTTACCAATTTCAAACAGACTAATGCTACTCACATTTCCGATCATATTCATGAGTGGCGTCGTTGTCGTAGAATGGTCAAGACATTTGTTCTAGATCAGCTCCTTGTTGAATGGTTCATTAAGTCCTTATTACTATCTATAATTGAGGATGTGGTTAAGTGTGGCATCATCACAGAAGAGCAATTTATCACTCATGCCCAATTTTTAGACTTGATTTACACTCAGTCTGGCACGCTCTATGAAAAAATTCCTAACGCATCGAGATCTAATTTTATTGGTCCTCCTCAATTAAAGGACTCTCATGCCAGAGACGGATTGATTGGAACTACAAGCACACATCACACTACTGCATCTGATCTTGCACCTTCTTTCAAAATTAATGTCGTGTCTTTTGACAAGGGAAAAAGTGACAAGCAACTCAGAAGCAAGAAAAAGGGGAAATCTAAGAAAAAGAAAACTTCTAACCCGCAGGAAAGATCATTTGATAAATTTTCTGGACATAGGAAACCTCATTATCCATGCATAATCTGTAATCAGGAACACTTTGTTAGGGATTTTCCTCACCGCGTTGAAGTCTAAAAAATAATCAAGACTTCCCATGCGTCAACTGTGTTGATAGACCCATTTCCAAATCCGAATACAAACATGGTTGCTACGAATCCAGCTCCTAGTTCCCAAGTGTTAATGTTATCTGTCACAAAACCTTCAACAAATATTTTGGTGTCAATGCGTAATAAATATTATGGTAGTCAGGCCACTGATCAACCTACTACCTCGACAATGAATCTGTCTACGGAATCAATACTGCGTACTGTTATTACTAAATTAAAAATCAAGCCACCAAAGGGAGTAATTCACAAATAAATATATAATCCTCGAGCAAGAGCTACATAAAATTATAATATAGTTGAATATTTGGCTCAAATCCTTCAGCTATGTCTGCTCTTGAGGTATTACAAAATTGTCCCTCCCAAAAACAGGCTTTATTGTCGGCTATTGGTGGAATTGATCCGACTGATTCTAAACTTGTTGTCTTTAATCATACGGGCTATGTGCCACAACTACTAGCAGAATTGGCATTATCCATACAAGTAAATGTTCTCAATCACCTTGTTCATCGCATTATTATTGATGAGGGAGCATCTACATGCATTATGTCTCTAAATTATTGGAAGTCACTTGGCTCGCCACGCTTATCACAATCATTAGGGGAATTTCGAGGTCTAAAATGGGCCTCCTAAGGAAATTATAAAATAATATAGGAAATAATAAAATAATATTTGATTACATCATCAAATTTTAGAGGGACAAAATAAAAAACTACTTTTTCAACTCGTATTTTCAACTTATCTCCTAAATTTTTTACCCAAATTTCAAGCGGGAGTACTCGTTGGATGCAAAATTTAATTCCTCATCCAAGGAGTACCCATGTTGCATACTTTTCATGGATGCTCCTACACAAAAAATGAGAAATACATGAAAACACGTGATTGATATCACATGTTTTCATGTATTTCTCATTTTTCGTGTACTAGGGTCAGTAAAAAGTATGTAACATGGGTACTCCTTGGATGGGGAATTAAATTTTTCATCCAATGAGTACTCCCACTCGAAATTTGAGTAAAAAAGTTGGGAGATAAGTTGAAAATACAAGTTGAAAAGGTAGTTTTATTATTTTATTATTTTCTAATCTTTTTACCCATTTACTTAAAAAATGGTGAATCATCCCCCATGGTTGATATCATCATCTTGAATCCTATTGGTTCTTATAAATTTTGTTTTTGTTGTAAAATTTTCTTAGGAGGCCCATTTTAGACCTCAAAATTCCCCTAATGCATCAACGAAATTGAAGGCATTTGATGGACGTACATATAAACCTTGTGGTATTATTAATAATCTGCATGTTGAACTAGGGGGAAAAAACAGTGAATGTTGATGTCAAAGTTGTTGACGGACCCCTTGACTATAATATTCTACTTGGAAGGCCATGGGTATATGCAATGACTGCAATTGTTTCTACATATTTTAGAATGATTTCCTTTCCACATAAAGGTACTATCACAATCATTAATCAGCTATCCTTCTTTGCCTCCTCTTCGTAGGTAACTGGAAGCGTTCTGTTCATTCATATACCCCAACTGGAACTTCAAAACATTGGTGTAGGACTTTTAAAGGATTCCACTCTTATGGGAACCTTTGCATTACCGCCACCCGCGATGTCGGAAAAAATTGCAAGTATAGAGACCTACTGCATGATCTCTTCCACTCTATCTGGCTTAAGGAAGAGTACGGGTGATTCTGAAATTACTACATTGGATGATTTTTTGTCGCCTAGCCCTATTGAGCTGGCATAGCAATCAATCTATCTGGCTTGGGTGGCTAATCCGAAATCAGCGTCGCCGAGTGTTTGGGTTGATCGTTCCTTAAATTTTGGTACTCCCTTTGATCCTTTTTCCTCAATGTTCTTAACAGATGAGAAAATTTTGGAAGCCATGATGTCAGAAGGAGAATGATCAAAAGATTATCATCATCGTTCCCATCTTCCTGATTATGAAGAAAACTATCTTAGTGAACTATATCACCCATCAATAAAAAATTTCTTTTTGAATTCTTTACCCATTAATGCAATCGATTCTGAGCGAAATCTGTCAAATATTGAAGAAACCATTTCTATCGATATTTCAACCAAACCTGGCATTGTAGAAAATATTCATGTCAGTGTATCTTGTTCTCCATTAGAACTCAAATCATATCGCTCTCTATTTCGTGAATTCCGTGATGTATTTGCTTGGTCTTACGAGGAAATGTCGGGCATAGATACTAGTATTTTTTAACACACTATTAATATGTATCCTGATGTCAAATCGGTGCGTCAACGGCTTCGTCCTGTTAATCCAAAGAAAGCCACTGCCATCAAAGATGAAGTTGAAAAATTTTTTTGTGTTGGTTTCATATACCTTGTCCGCTAACTAAGTGGGTTTCCAATATCGTTCCTGTCATGAAAAAGCAAGGAACCATTACAGTGTGCATCGATTATCGGGATGTCATTCTTGCTTGTCCAAAAGACAACTATCCTACTCCCTTTATTGATCGGATTATTGATGATTGTGCTGGATGTGAAATATTTTTGTTTATGCATGGATTTTCCGGCTACAATCAAATCAATATTTTCCTTGAGGATCAACATAAGACAGCATTCATCTATCACTGGGGCACATTCGCTTATAGGAAACTATCATTTGATTTAAAGAACGTTGGGGAAACTTTTCATAGAGCAATGTATTATGCTTTCAATGACATCAAGCACATTATTAAACCTTATTTAGAGGATTTACCAGTGCATTCACAAAATCGGGTTGATCACTCGATGCATTTGAGAGCCATTTTCTTACTCTGTCAACATTACAAAATACACCTCAATCCACATAAATGTGTGTTTTGTGTTGGTTTTGGTCATTTTCTTGGATTCGTAGTCTCAAAAGAAGGAATTCGAATCGACCCATTAAAGTTTTAGGCCATTCTTGATTTTCCTGCGCCATCAAACTTACTTCAGATACAGAAACTTCAAGGAAAGGCTAACTTCCTAAGAAGGTGCATTCCAAACTACGCTGAAATGGCTAAAGGATTTACTCGAATCTTGAAAAAGGGGGTTCCCTTTCATTGGGACCAGGTTGTGCAAGCTTCTTTTGATGTTGTCAAGGATACTCTTGTCCGAACGTCATTAATGTATCCCCCAAATTATCAAAATGATTATTTCCTATATATCGTCGTGGTTGAAATGACCATTGCTATGGTATTGGTCCAAGTAGAATATGGAATTGAACATCTGATCTATTATTTGAGTCGTAATCTCAATGATATGGAATTTAAGTATTCATACATATAAAATCTTTCCTTGGCAGTTGTTCAAGTTGTCCAAAGATTTCACCATTATATCCTGCTCTGAAAAACCACTATCGTTTTGGATTGCAACCCCATGACTTATATCTTATCACGTCAATTTCTAGGGGGGAAATATTCAAAATGGATTGTCATTTTGCACGAATTTGATTTGGAATTCATCAAATCCAAGCCAAATAAGTCTTTAGTTTTGGCTGAGCTTCTTTGTGACCTTCCCTCTGATAGTACTGCAACTACGTCGGAACCATCAATTCCTGACGAGTCTCTGTTTCTGATCGGATCATCTGATCCTTGGTATGGGGATTTCATCATTTATCTCCAAACCCAAAATTTTTGACCTAATACCTCTTGCTCTGAACAACGACGTATTCGATACCAAGCCAAAGAATATCTGATCGTCGATGATACACTTTATCATCGTGGTGTCGATACCATTTTAAGGAGGTGCCTCACTCATGAGGAGGCTGAAAAAGTGTTAAATGATTGTAATGGTGGTGCTTGTGGTGGACATTTATCTGGATATGCTACCGCGTAGAAGATACTCCACACTGGTTACTTTTGGCCTACTATTTTTCGAGATTGCATCCTCGCGGTCAGAAGTTGTCATGCGTGCCAAAATTTTTATCGTAAAATCTGCAAACCTCCAACACCAATGCATCATGTTGTCTCTGTGGGACCATTTTCGAAATGGGGTATTGAATTCATGACTTATAACCCTCGTTCGTCTGGGGGGCATGGTTATATTATTATCGCAGTCGACTATTTTACCAAATGTGATGAAATGATGTCTACATTCAACAACACAGGACAGGTAGCTGCATTGTTTTTCTTTAATCATGTTATCGCAATCACATGATGACTGAATTAACTGCCAAGTTAGATTGTCACATGATAATCTACTCCTTATTATCCATAATCAAATGGACAAGTTTAAGCTATCAACAAGATTCTTAAACATATGCTTCAACGAATGATAGGAGTTCGTAAAAGAAATTGGCATTTGATCTTGTACTCCGCCTTTTGGGCGTATCAAACCTTAGTGAGAAATGCAACTGGATTTACTCCTTTTCAATTGGTGTATGGTCTAGAATCTATCTTACCAATCCAATGTGAAATATCGTCATTGAAACTCGCAATCGACTTGTTACTTGAATCCTCAGAAGAAGAAGCGTGTCTCCTTAACCTCGTCCATCTTGATGAAACCCGTCGTGAAGCCAAATTGGCCAACGAAGCACATAAGAGATGTATAAAGGTGCAATACGACAAAAATGTCTAGCCTTGCATTTTATCAGAGGGCGACTTAGTCCTTATTTATGATCAAGAAGCTGATGTAATAGGTACAGGAAAGTTTGAGCCATTATGGCATGGCCCCTATATTGTCAAAAGAGTTCTTGCCAAGGGCGCCTATGAGTTGGTTGATTACGATGGAATTCCGTTTGCGTAGCCTAGAAATGGGTTGTATTTGAAACGTTACTATGCTTAATCATGAGCGTAGTAATTTTTTGTATTATATTGTATATATATTATGTTGATTTGCATTCACTATCTTAATTTTTTTTTAGAGTTTTCTTAACGTTAGTAATCCGCTTTACATTTCATCACATATGTCTGAATCTTCGGAACCCTTTTTTGGATATGCTGATGGTGCTAGTCATAGTACGTAGAATCTATCCTCTGCAGTGTGGGACATTTTTGCTGCGAACGGTGAGTTAGTGAGTTTTCAAGGGATTTGTATTGGTAGATCGACAAACAATATCGCTGATTATAGCGCGTTGATCGAACTTATCTCTGATGCCATTTCATTTGGTATTAACCGTATCATTATAAGGTTAGACTCACAACTTGTGGTATTACAACTTACTAGTGTTTATACTGTTATAAATCCAACATTGCATAGATTGTTCCTAAGAGTTCAACTTTTGGAAAGACACTTTGATTTTATTCAATATCAACACATTTCCAAAAATTTGAACACATTGACTGATTCATTAGCTAATCAAGTTTTAGACAGACATTTGCAACATATGTAAAGAAAACATTTACATCATTGAATAGGATTGCACAATAAACATAGGAAAACAATGAAATCATATAGATATATAATTATAGGTTTTTACAAAATTTGTGCCCAAGACACATTGGTCATCTAACCTCAAAATTTATGCAAAATGTCACGAGTAAACTAGTGGTACTCGTGGTAACATGCTATAGATCTGGCTATCCTACGTAGTAACCGTATCCAGTGGCTAGGAACCCCAATAGTGTGTCGTTGCAATCGCATGGGTAGCCCTTCGATCCGGAAATCTGGAATCCCGAAGGTCAAACCCTCTATGTGTTGCCGAAGCTCAACCAAAGTCTCATCCATATCAAGATCCTAAAGGACTGCTCTCGCGACAGCCCTCTCTGTTGGCACATCTGCTTCGTGCTCTGGTTCCATTACTAGTTGAACACGACCAACATCTGAAATACATCAAACATTTAGTTTAGTCTTGGGAAAACATCAAAAATACAAAAAAATTGTACAAACCTTATGAAAATAAAAAAACATGGTCAAAACATTCTTACCCATTGCACCCCACTGAGCGCCTTCTGATAATGCTAAATCTGGACCTCCTCAGAAATCAGCACCTGCATATGCATACTCATCGATGGCGATAATCTATCACTAGAACCAGGCGAATAACATAGTCGAGAACACAATGGTATATTGGCCAACATGCCTACCCATGAGTTCTACCCATCTCTGCATCCGTGGATCTCTAGGATTAGATATATCCAATGTCACATGTTGAAGCTGCATCAGTGGAATCTATTCCAAAGCGAAGGATATAAGGATAGAGCCATAAATGAAATTATTCTTCCTTCCTCCCTTTTCTTTGCTCAGTTGTTCCTTTATCTGAGAAAGAACAGCTTCAAACCAGTTGAAGACTGTTGGCTCCATACTCTAGCGCATACTGCATATACGATCTATTCGCTACATGCATTGTAACGGTGCCAGCAAGATTTGCGATCATGAAAAGGATATTTCTTAACCATATCACTAACCTAGATCAAATGGAAACAAAATCTGTCCACAGAAATGATCGCAATCAGCAGCTGAAGTTCGGGGGAAAAATCAGGTTCAGAGCGCCAAAATGCAAATGGTAACTATGGAATGGTAAAAATGAATAGTAAATCACTTTTTAATAGTCATTTAATTATTTGAAAATTAAATTTATTACTATGGAAATGGCTTTATTATGTTTTTTATCATGAAACAGGTATTTTTAATCCATTTGATGTTGTTCTTAACAGGTTTTACTGTTAGCCATTAGTAAATTTTGTCACAGCAAATGATGGCTAAAACAGGTCTTGAGCCTTCAAGAGATTATTTTCATAGAAATTTACTAATTCTTGAAGCCTTTTGGTGTTTTATAACTCAAGAGTAATCTTCACTGTTGTTTCCTTCAAAAAAATCCTCAAGAAGCCCTGTTGTATAAAGGAGACTATTTCAGCCATTTTCTCCATCTTTTCACCTTCATAAATTCCTCCAAAATTCCCCCATATCACTCATTTTTCCCCTTTACACATCCCTCATTTTCCTTTGTAAAATCTCTTCTTTCCTCTCATTTATCCTCCATTCCCTTTGAAAAAACCCATTTTTACCCTCCATTTCATCAAAAATCCCTTTTAAATCTATAAAAACCCCTTTTTATGGTTTAAATTATCCTATTTTACCTATCGAAACACTAAAAAACCCCAAAAAAACCCATTTTTGGGCCTATTCTGACATTTTTCAAACATAAGGCTTTAAGCCCCCTTGGCTTAAGCCCCCTTCTATTTTTCCTCCATAAAACCATGTGCCTGCGACCAGGCATTAGCCCCCATTGCTATCGCACATCGGCGTTCCTAATTTCTCGTTCCCCGCACCTTTTTTCTGTCGATTAAACGATCTCCCGAGGGCTTAAATCCCTGGTCACCTTATCTCTCCATTGGACCGTGCCCCCAACACCAAGCCTTTAGCCAACATCGGCATCGGTAATTCACATTTTTCTTCATTTCACTTTTTTTCTCCTCCGCCGATGATTCAACCTCCGAAAAGATCTCCACTGTCAATCTACCAAGATCGACGGTTGTCGACACTCCCCTCCTTATCCGTCTCCCGTCTATCCCCTTTTCCCTTGCCCTTCCGACGCATCTCCACCGTAGATCTTATTGATCTAACGGCTCCGCGCTCCCTCTTCACCTCCTTCACCCCTCCTCCTAGCCCTTTTTCCCTTTCTCTTCATACCCTGCTCCCGGTCCTTTCTCCCTCCACAGGACCTTATCTACGCGTCTTATCTCCTCAGCCCCTCCCCTCTATATTTCCACACATTTCCTTTTAAAAAACCCCTTTCCCTTATAAATTTCCTTACCCCGACGACTATGCCCACGACAAATCTTAAACATTGATCTTCGAAGATCTAACGGCCGTTGGGTTTTCCTCCGGTTATCCATCCATTTCCCCTTTCCCCACATATGTTCTCCCATGGGTTGATCGCGGCCGTTGATCCTTAAAGATCTGACGGTTCCCACGAATTCTTAACACTTCAACCCAGAGCAATGATATTTTCACCCCGCGACAAAATAGCCAACGTCACCCCTCGGCCCCACCTTCCACCAACGAAACCATCTCCTAATCTTCGTCTGCTACCTGGCCTCCACTACCTCCTCACCCACGCAACTTCGACTATCACGCTCCCTTGTGGCCGTATATCTACCATCCGCAGACCCAACGGCCCACGTTCGATTTCGCGCAAATTTTGGTGTGAGGGTTTAACGACCCAGATCTACGCAAAATGGGTGGTATTGGGGTAGACAGGTGTCGCACCCTGTGTGGTATCGCGTTCAAAATGGGCACAACCACTTACCGCCTAAATCTTGCGCGAAAACCATTTGTGGTTTCGCAAAACCACTTTTCCATTTCCACGCCATAATTCGAATTTTAACCTGTTTTCTTCATATTTCCACCTCCCTCCACGTATTTCTCCTTCCACCTCACTACTCCTTTTGCCTCCTTTAAACCTCTGTTAGCAGTTTAGCCCCAAATTCGCAGGTTTTACATAACGATTATGTCTTTGGTTGCAAGTTTTAAATGGCGGATTATTCGTAAAAACCGTCCCACAGCCAAGGAAAGAGTGGCACTGGGCCGAGGATCACGATCCTCAAAGCCTAATCAAATGCAGAAAAGAAGCTTTTAGGGTGTAAATTCGAGGTTTTAATCAATGTTTTGTAGGCATTGGTTATACAATCAAACCCTCCAGCGCACTGAAAGCCACCTGTACACTGACAAAGAAAACAGAAGAAAGAACAATGAAGACAGAGATTAAAGATAAAGTATTACGCATAAAGTTGAAGGTTAAAGGATAAATACACAGTTTAAAGGATAAAATTGTTGAGAAAGTGAAAAAAAGCCCCGAGGATGGTAATAAAGGCCTAAAAGTCAAATCAAAGGCCTAATTGAAGTTTAAAGTGCCAAATCAACACAAATCAACAAAGAAAGTGCTTTGAATGACAGATCAGTAAGGAAAGCCTCCAAATGCCACATCAATGAGACAATTAATCCTCAGAAATTCCACCTGCCAGCTTATTTTCCTCAAAAGAATACAAATTCAATGCGCAGTCAGAGATATTTTTCAAAGACAGCTCAGAAAGTAATTACAAGCCTATCAAAGCCTCAAAAGTCAAAAAAAGTGACTGAAGTTGATGAAACTTAATGTAAAATTAATTAAAACAGAGTTAAACATATGAAATCTTCTCCATAAGGCCTCCCAAAGGCCGAGAAGCATTTACTCTGTATTAATTGAACAAATGACCCTTTCTTTCACTCCACCTCCTCAATTCATCTATAGATACCATAAGAAGAGTCCATTGTAAATGTTGGTTGAATAATTATTGAATGTAAATAGCTATTGAGGCTGCTAAAGCTTTGTTAGTATTTGAAGAAAGATAGGCTGAGAAGAGAAGTTTGAAGCTGTAAATACCTACTGGACTTGAAGATTGTAACTGGTTTGAACATCAAATATACAAGTTGATTTATGGGATCCTAGTCTATGTCAATGGTGATGTTTTTCTTACTGTAATTGTTATTTTTCTTATGTTTCCATATTGTCCACTTTCTCTGATAAAGAACAGCAAGTATAGATTAGGATTTACTATAAAGGTACCCTAAATCTCACTGATAAGATTTATCTTTATTTTTTCTTCTAAGTGTGTGTTTGGGAATGATTTCAATAGAGTGTAACCAGTCAAGGAATGTTGGTGAGCCCATGTCTTGCTGATTAAAACTTGAGATATTGTTCTTGAATGATATTTTCATTTCATCCTAAGTAAAGTTAAACTAGGGAAGTCTATGGTTATCCCTGTCCTCTAGTGTTTTCTCCAACAACTATTTTGAAATTTTTCCCTTAGGAGTATGCTGAAATCGGGCTAGGTTAAAAGTCCTTACTTGATCTTAGGCTACTTTTTATGTTCATCTTAAATGTTTTCCTTTGAGAATATGCTGAAAGCAGGCTAGGTTAAAAGTACTTACTTGATCTTAGGTTATTTTTTCTTTTATCTTAAATGTTTTCCTTTGAGAATATGCTGAAAGCAGGCTAGGTTAAAAGTCCTTACTTGATCTTAAGCTATTCTTTGTTTTCCTTTGAGTATGCTGAAAGCAAGCTAGGTTAAAAGTATTTACTTGATCTTAAGCTGCCCTTTGTTTTCTTATATGTTTGCTTCTTTCACCACACTTCTTAATTTTCCACACCATAAATCAACTTAAAGAGATCCTTTGATATAGATGACTTTCCCCATGGACCACTCTTGAAACTTGTTGTGCAATTAAATCCTTATGTGACTCCATAGCCCAATGGATTGACATTGTTTCTTACCTATCCTATCAGTTGAACCCTTCTTTCAACCTGCTCACACCTTTACCCTTCAAAAGACTTCCTCCATTTTGAAGATATCCATCCCAACCAAAAACAAACCCCTGGTGCTTCACAACTAGCCTAATATCATAAACTAAGCATAAATAAATATTCTTTGAAAACGCTTATAAATAGAGAGATCCCTCTCTGAATTCAAGAGGGCTAGATCCTAGGATTCCAAAGTGGTTTTTCTTTAGGCTCTACAGCATTTATTCTTTCCAATCTTGCAAACTACGGGGACCTAACATAGTGGCGACCATACTAGGGAGCATATCATATTGAGTAATAGATAACTTCACAACTCAATTAACCCCTATTTATGAATGAAACAAGTGTCACCAAGACTGGTTATTATTGATTGTTGATGGTGAACAACAACCAAACCTTAACAACAAGTAAAAATCCTTCACCTGGCGACTCCATTGGTATTCAATAGGCCTGTTGACCCCACTGGTTTTTCCTAAGACTCCACTAGGAAATTCTTCTATCCTTCAAACATCATTTAAACCCAGTTAAGAAGACTTTGAGGATTGAGTTTTCTTTGAAAAAGATTAGTTAGCCTTTAAAATACTGTCATATTTGGTTGAACTTTTCTCATCATTGGGTCTAAAAACACCACATAGTGGCTTCTAGAAGAATTTATACTATAGCCTATCATGACCCAAATCCTCCTGAGATAGTTGATAATCCAGAAAGTATCCTTAGGAACTCTCCTAAATCCAAGACTTCAACTATTGTCAGACAAATTCATAGAGCTAACTCTATTCCAGGAAACCTCTCATCTCTGCAAGATACACAAGTTGACTTACCATTCATAAGAAACCCATCCAGAACTAAGTCACTTAGTGATATAGATCAGATATACTTTGAGCCTCCACACTTACCCCAACATAGTGGTGAACATACTGATAGTAGAGAAACCACCCCACCTGATCTACATTTCATTCATAACTTTGGTTTTTCTCATCCTAGATCTGCTCAAAATTCTCTTGCTGGTCCAAGTACTTATGTTATCCATACACCCACTATTCAAGCTACTCCATTCCATCCTCCCCCTCCTTTCATAAACCCTCCACTTGTAAACCCCCCATTTTTTCCACAACCTCCTATCATGGTAGCATGGTATGCTCCTCTACTCCTTCCTTTACCTTTAGCCAATTTTCCATAGGATTATTAGTCCAAGATCCCATTATATGATGCTAGTGGTTCTACTACTGCTCAAATACATGTGGATAAGATGAATGACTATTTTGATAGAAATGATATAGATGATGAAAATGTTAAACTCAGATTATTTTCTCAAAGTTTAGGGGGAGAAGCAAGAAAATGGTTCAAAAACTTAACCCCTAATAGTATAATGATCTCCAAGCTTTCCATCAAACATTCATAAACGAATGGGAAATTAGGAAGAACCCTCTCCAAATACTTTCAGATTACAACAACCTCAAGAGAAACACTGGGGAAAGTGTTCAAAATTACTGCACTAGATTTAATATTGTTTACAATGCACTACCCCCAGATTTGAAACCTCCACAAGGCTCAGCTTTGGCCAAATTCCCTGAAGGATTTGATCTTTAAATGTATTATTAGCTAAAAGAAAGGGATCCCTTAACTTTAGAAGACATGCAAAAGGGAGCTCTTAGTGTGGAAACAAATCTGATTGAGAAGAGAGCTAGAATGAAGACTGAGAAGAGGGTATCATATAGGGATGAAGCTGCACTTTCCACCTCTGACTCAAAACTAGAAAGGATGATGGAGAAGATGATGGAGAGAATGAGCATTTATGAGAGAGCACAATCTAGAAAAAATCAATCAGCTCCTCAAAACAGAAATCAATCCCAAAACCAAAATCATAACTTTAGGATAAATCAACCTCAGAACAGACAAAGAGATGCTGATCAATATATCAGACCTCCTTTTCAAGAAAATTATTTTAATGAGGATGGAGAAACAAATGAACAAACAGAGGATGATAACATAAACATGCTAGGAGTAAGCAATGAGGATTCTTATTTCCTCCATGAAAGAAGACAAGGTATATATACACCCTATGATGATAGAAGACCAAAAACTGAATACTATGAACAAGATTTTGAAAATGCCATCATAGCATCACCTAAAAAATATGACCTAAGAAGTAAAAAGAATCAAGAAACTCCCAAGAAGAAAACCTCTGAAAATTCTTCCAAAAACAGCCTTGTAAATACCTCCAAAAAGGCAGCAGAAAACCATAATATAGGGGCTGAAATTTCTGATCCAAGCAAGGGAAAAAACACCCAAATCAATGAAAAACAGAGTGATGACCCTAGCAACACTATCATTTCAGCTAATGCTCCTGAAAAAATCATTTTGACTACTGTAAATAGTAGAAATCAGCAAGCTGATTTTGCTGATGAATCAGTGACTAAGAAGGTTGAATCAAACATTTTAAAAAATCAGATTCCTTTTAGCCTAGAGGTGAAATTACTAAAATCAAAATCTTTATCCCACTCACTGAGTTAGTCACTCAAAATGTATATAGATGTCAAGTTTTGAAAGCTCTGAACATAGAAGATATTCATGATACTGTTAACTTGAATGATTATACACTAGATCTTATGTTTGGTCCTAAGATTGAAGGACAATTTCAAGAAGTAAATACCCCTCCATTCTACATCAGTTTTAACATCCATGATAATATTTTCCACAATTCCATGCTTGATTCAGGAGCATCACATAACCTCATGCCCAAAGTAATAATGAAAAAATTAGGCCTTGAGGTAACTAGACCTTATAAGCATTTATATTTTTTTGATTCAAGCAGAGTGAGATGCCTAGGCCTTATAAAAGATCTTTGTGTTAACTTAGCTCAAATCCCAGCCAAAAGCCTAATGATGGACATTGTAGTGGCTGATATACCCCTCAAATATGGCATGCTTCTTTCAAGATCATGGGGTGCTAATTTGCAAGGTACTATGCAGATGGATATGAATTATGCCACCATCCCTGTCTTCAGTCAACCTAGAAGACTTTATAGGGAAACACACATGAAATACATGGTGAGTAACCAAGAAAGACCATAAAACTCTCCTCTTTATTCCATACACACTAACCTTGACTCATTCATTCTTTACAATGATGAGATTCCTAATGAGCAAGAGTTAGTCAACGAAACATCACCCAATATAGTGTTCCCTCCACATCCAAACATAGTGGCAACTATAGAGGAAGAGGAAAACAAGGAGAAAACTAAAAAACAATTTGCTAGTTCAGAAAATCACAGCAAAGAAATTGAATATCTTGAGGTCCAAAACATTCATAAATATAGTGCAGATCATGAATATCAAAGAATAAAACCTCAAAACATTGAAAATCCTTAGGAACAAAACAAAATTCAGCATAGTGTAGACCTGCAGGAACAACACAGTGACAGATTAGGCAAGAAAAACAAAGAATACAGCAATGAAATAAATGACATATATGAAAACAATCCTCTTTGGAATATGAGTTTTGATGCGTCTTGCTCTAAAACTGGTGCAGGAGCAGGTATATGGGTGCATAACACTAAAAACAACCATGCTGAGGGTCATTCCTATAGATTAAACTTCCAATGCACAAATAACATTGCAGAGTATGAGGCTCTCCTTTTAGGCCTGAATTTATTAAAAAAATTAGGGGCCAAAAGAATAACAGTTCATGGAGATTCAGAATTGATAATTAGACAAGTAAATGGGGAATACACTGCTAAACATCCCAGACTTAGAGCCTATAGAGATGATGCCATGGACTTGTTAAAAACATTTGTTGAATTCCAACTTACCTTTGTCCCAAGGAACCAAAACATTATTGCTAATGGATTAGCCTTTGCTGCTAGTACTTGTCTAACACCTTATGAAATCAAGTAATGCACCACCCAAGTTAAATATAGACCAACTGTCCCAGATAATGAAAAATACTAGCAAGCTTTTGATGGAGATAAACAAATAGAAGACTTCCTATAGTCCAAAAATGAATTTGAAATACCAAACTTAGATTCATAGTATGAACAAGACTGTCCTACTGAAGAAAACCCACTTTTCGAAGAAGAAAATTCTCCTAAGATTGCTGAAATAAATTTGTTAACTAATAAACAAAAACATACAACAGAAAATGGCACAGATTTAGGAAGAGAAGACTTAGAATTGTTGCAATCTAAAAATCAAAGCTTGCCAAAAGGACTGGTCCCATTAGAGGAATTGTTTGACTTGAATGATGTTGCCAAAAATCCAAAACTGGAACCTATTGAAACTGAAGTGGAAGAATGCAACATAGGCAGTGAGGAAAAGCCCAAAATGATCAAACTATCCAAGACATTGCCAGCTCACATTAAACTGAAATAAATTGAGCTTTTTAGAGAGTTTTCTGATGTTTTTGCATGGAGCTATGAAGATATAAAATCATATGATACAGAAATAATCCATCATAAGATACCCCTCAAATAAAACCAGAAGCCTTTCAAACAAAAATTGCGCAGAATCAACCTTGTTCAATTACCTCTGGTAGAGAAAAAAATTAGAAAAATGTATGATGCTAAAATTATAGTCCCTATTAGATATTCAGAGTGGGTGTCTAATCTTGTATCAGTTAGGAAGAAAACAGGAGAAATAAGGCTTTTCATTGACTTTAGAAACCTAAACAAAGCCTCATTAAAGGACAACTATCCCTTTCCCAAATGGATCATATCTTACAAAGGGTAGTTGGTTCTAAAAGAATTTATTTGCTAGATGGCTTCTCAGGTTACAATCAGATATTGGTACATCCTAATAATCAACTTAAAACAACCTTTACTACATCTTGGGGTACATTCATGTATTTTAAAATGCCTTTTGGTTTAATGAATGTTGGTGCCACATTTCAGAGAGCCATGGATATATCATTCTCAGAAGAAATAGGTTACTTCATTGTGATTTACCTTGATGATATCACTGTTTATTCTAAAACAGATGAAGAACACCTAATACACTTGAGAAAAGTCTTTGAGAAATTCATAAAATATGGGATGTCCTTAAATCCAAAGAAAACATTGTTTGGTCTCGAAGAAGGTAAACTTCTTGGACATATCATATCTGAAAAAGGAATAAGGATAGACCCAAATAGGATTGATGGTATATTGCAAATCAACCATCAAAGATCAATTTCTTGAGAAGGTTCATACCCAATCTAGCTGAACTCCTTAGAATTATGACAAATATGCTTAAGAGAGAAGAAGGAGTTAAATGGACCTTAGAAGCAAATAAATCATTTGAGCTGGTGAAACAAGTACTTACCAAAACACCAGTTCTTATCAGTCCTGATTTTACAAAGATTTATTCATTTTTTCATTTGCATCAAAACACACAGTAGCTGCTTTCCTATTACAGAAAAACTTGAAGGGACAAGAGCAGTCAATTGAATTTTTCAGCAAGGCATTAAGAGATGCGCCTCTGAAGTAAAATATCATGGTAAAACAAGCCTTTGCCATAGTCAAAGCCTTAAAAGACTTCAGAGTTTACATTTTACACTCCCACATCATAACATTTGTGCCTCATTTAGTTCTAAAAGACATATTGACCCAAGATCCAGATGGAAAAAGAGGAAAGTGGATTGCTGTAATTTAGAATATGACTTAGAAATCAAGCCCACTAAGCTCATAAAGGGTCAAGGACTAGAAAAACTTATGGCTCAATCCAACTTTCAAGCTCTTGACATAAACATGTTTAATGCATTAGATGAACAGGGAGAGTTGACAACTCCAATTATTGAAGATCATTTTCTGAATTCATCTTGGTATGCTGATATTTTGTATGTTTTGCTCAATCTAAATGCTCCTCCTGGTTTGTCTAAAACAAAGGCAAGATTCTTAAAGTTGAAAGTTGTAAATTACTGCATTTTGGATAAATATTTATATTGGAAAAATGCTAGTGGATTATTGCTTACATGTTTGCTTGAGAATGATGCAGATAAGATCAAGCATGAGTTTCATGAAGGAGAATGTGGAGGCCACCTCTACTGGAAGTCAACTGCTAACAAAATCCTTAGAGATGGTTACTACTGGCCCACTCACTTTCAAGATGTCCACAAAATGATTACTGCCTGTCACAAATGCCAAATATTTGAAAGAAAAAGAAAGTTGCTTCCCTTACCTCTGCAACCAATCACTGTTGAAGCTCCTTTTCAGCAGTGGGGTCTAGACTTCATTGGAGAAATCCATCCTGCCTCATCTGCCCAACATAGATGGATCCTCACAAAAATTGACTATTTTACCAAATGGATAGAAGTCATCCCCTCTAGGAATTCCATAGACTCGGTCATCATTTCATTCCTTGAAAACCATATACTGTCTAGATTTGGTTGTCCTAGAAAGATCATAACTGACAATGCTGCTGCATTTGGGTCTAAAAAGATGGTGGAATTCTGTCATAAATATCAGATTATATTGGGTCATTCTACGGCTTATTACCCTCAAGGTAATAGGTTGGAAGAATCCTTAAATAAAATTTTGGTGAACATAATCAAGAAGTTTTTGGAAGATAACAAGAAATCATGGCACAGTAAGCTAGTACATGCATTATGGGTAGACAGATTGACAGTTAAAAAGTCAATTGGGACGTCTCCTTACCAGCTAGTTTATGGAACAGATGGAATATTTCCAACTAGTTTAGGAGTGCCAGTCATGAAGCTGATCCAAGAAGTACAGTCTGAAGATGATGATATGACAAGAAGAATACACCAGACTATACACCTACAACAAACTAGGGAGAAAGTCTACATCAGAGCACAACAACTACAAGAAACCATCAAGAAGTTGTTTGACAAAAGAACCAAGGCAAGTGATTTTAATATTGGTGACAAAGTATTGAAATGGGATTCTGTTGGGGTTCCCATGTTTTGGCCAGGTTGGTAAGACCAAAAGATGAGACAACATCAGAACCACTTTCAGACCTTAGGATCTAGCCCTCCTAGGTCCAGAGAGGGATCTCTCTATGGGAGTCAAAGGTATATGTCTTTGAAGCTCAAAATTTCAAGATGTTAGGCTAGTTATATGCACGGTGTTCGTTTGTTTGATTATGAGCTTGGTTGTTGGGAATCAGGAAGGAAGGGTTCAGCATGAGACAAGGCTAGGCAAAGAGGAATTTAAGCAAAGGAGAAATATTCAAGGGAATACCAAGTCCATTGGGAAATGGAGTCAAGAAAGGATTTACTTGCTGACAATATGCAAGCTTTCACTTGGGCTAGTCATCTAAAGCCTTGGATCCTAAAATATGAGGGTGAGATGAACATTAAGGAGAGAAAGTGAGAAGGAGGAGAAGACACCACTTTCTGTCTATAGATCAGGTCAGAGGTCATTTAACTCCAGACCTGCTTGGACATACTCAAGGGCCACTCTCAAAGGTAACTTAAGGGATCTTAGAAAGGTAAGTGGAGTGAAAAATATCCTAGTGAGGTAGAGACTAAGTTCAGTCCTCCCAGTGTTCCCAATTCATCCAATTAAATCCTCACAAGAACATCTGGGAAATAGATTCATTAATTCATACATCAGAGAGCAGGCAACGACATCCACTGCGCTGGTTAAATTAATCGAAACTAATTCTTAGATAGCACATACAGCAGAAAACATAAAGGGCTGGGAGAGCAGCAACATAAGGCACCTAACAAGGGCGAATCTTATGCCAAATTTATGATGCGAGCCAGAAGAAATGAAATGTAATGGAAATAAACACAGAGATAGAAAAACATCACCGCAGCTTTAGATCAGGATCCAATGAAATGTGCTTATCATATTAAACATCAACACCAATCAGGTACAACATAGCCAATAGCTTGGTCATTCAGTCTGGATACATCTTCCTCAGCCTATCTTACGACTATACACAGAAGACTTATCTCAAGAGAAACTGCTTGCAATTCTCTGATATCTCATCAACAACCTTTACAATAGTTTTCTCATAGTTTTTATAACTGAAAAGAAGCAGAGGAGGTAGGTAGAACACTAAATATAACATTAAACTCAAAAAAGAAGGAGAGGGCCGAAGCCCATTCTGTTTTAAACTCTGAGCATTAATCTCTGGCACATTTTGGAGAAAAGAATGGTCTTCGTCAGGCTTCATTAATTCTGGTTATGTCTCTGATGCATTCTGGTTTGCTGTACTTAGTAGTACCTTTGGTGAATAAACAAAATGGCAATAAAAAACGGAATGATCTGCCATACTTGAGCAACAAATGCTCTGATATCCTTGGACTGCGTTCTGGGCGGAGATCTCCTCTGGAGCACGGTATGGAATAAAAACAGTATCGACAACCCGTCCTTTCTGAAAGGAAAACATTCTGCTGATGTAGAGAAACCTGTCACATATTAATTTCCACGCCTCTTTCAGTGAAAACCTTGCCGCTGTATCCATACTGCGTATTTATGGAGGCATGTCCGCCTTCTATACCCTGCGGAACACGCAACTGGACCAAGAAAGTTGGTGCAATGGAAGGATGGATGAAATGGTAGTGCGGCGGGGGCGGAATGGAGGCCCTTTACTAAATAATGGTGGCAAAATGTAACGCAATGGTGAAACCATGAATAATAGGGTTTGGTGGTTGAAATGCAGCGCAGACCATTAGATCATGGTCCGGGAGCGAAGATCAACGGCGGAGATTGACGCAGTGGAACGATATATGAAAACGGACGAAACGAACGTGCAACGTAAGACTTTAATGCAAATATGGAACTTAGGTTAAAACCCAAAATGTACAGGAAATGGGCGGAAATGAAATGAAACAGGACGAGGTGGGACCCAGCCGGAGGTGGAGGGCGATCAAATCTTGACCGTTGATTTCAAATACGGATGAACGGCTGCGATTGAATCGGGCAATCACAATCGGAGGGGGGACAGGGGTGGCACACATTGAAACTTCCGATTGTGATTGGGCGGAGTGAGCGATGACAGTCGGATTGAGGGGAGGATGGATGGTCAGGATGGGATTGGGGAATCGCGATCGGCGGATGCGAAAGAGGGAATGCGAGGCGACTGGCGAGGTGCGATGAAGCGCCAACCGTCCGATTTGGAGGCAGACCGATGGTGGAGGAGCAATCGGGAGATCGCAATCGGGGGATGCGAAGGGTCGCGCGTCTGGAAATTGCGATTGCGAATGGGCGGGGAGCGCGATTGAGCGCTGGCCGTTGGATCTGGGGACCAGATCAACGGCTCACACCAAATCGAAGAGGACAAGCGATCAGAGGACTTAACACAAGTGTTGCGATTGCGTTCATTCGCGATTAGCGCGGGCCGTCCGATCTATGGTAGATCAACGGTGCGGAACAATAGTGGCGCACTTGTATAATAAAACAATCGCATCGGAACTTTTCGGTGTTTACACAGGATTTAAAGTTCCGCTCCGGTCTTCCGATGCGATTAGCACTTAAGGCTTAAGCGTTGGTCCTAGGCTAAGGGCACATGTGGGGAAGTGGTCAGGGCTAGCGGGAAAGGGGCTTAGGCCTTAATATAAAGTCAAAGTGGGTTTTGGCCCATTTTAATGGATTTTAAGGCCATTTAAAGGGAAACGATAAGGGGGAAAAGGGGAAAATTAACCAATCAAGGGATAAAAGTGGGGTTTAAAGGGGATTTTGGGAAGATTTAGGAGAGTAAGGGGGAATTTAGGGGGAACAAAGGGGAATTTGGGAAAAAGGGAAAAAAGATAAAGTGGGGGAATTCTGCAGATATATAAGGGGCGAAATAAGGCCTTTTGAGCAAAACTTTATCGTTCAGCAAGGCTTATTGACTTCATGACAGCAGAGGGAAACAGACAAAGGCATGGAACTATGCAAAAGGCTTCAAGGATGATTTGTTTTCAAAGGAAATGCATTCCTTGAAGGATCAAAAACATTTAGCCCCCTATTTGCTTGTCAAAAATTTATAGGGGGGCTAACAGTGGCTCCACATGGGGATGGCTTCTTCTTGAAGGAGTCAAGAATTCAGAAATTGATCTTTGGTGCAGGCCAGATGCCTACTGCTTAAGCCACCTTTCTTCTTTGATTTTCGGCTACCACAAATATGATAGATCAGCAGAAGCATTCTCAACTATCTACCTACCCATACTACAATCCTATCATTTTTTCTTCTTTCTAATGTCCATTTGAGCTAGCAGACCCTTTACATCATTTATTTTTATAACATAAAATAAACCTATTCTAGATCTACCCTTATTGCTCCATGAAGCCAGATTAGACTATTGACCTCATATATTTCTCTACCTAATCTAATATCTGCTGGGATTAGACTGTCCAGCAGATTTCTTCTCTACATTCTACAACAGGAAACTTAAAAACAGTCAAACTAGGAGGAAACAGTCTAGTTTGCTGCAGATCCAAGGCATAAAAATAGTTGCTCATGGACAGAAAACTTTGCAGAAAACTGAACAAAACTTGAAGGCTTGAAATCTGAAATCTGAAGTATCCTTCTTTCCTTGTGTGACTCGAGACTTCAGCATACTAGAGTCACTTCTTTTCTTCGTTTCAGCTCCGGTTTTAGGCATGTTAGAGCTTATTTTTATTTTTCTTTGCTGGTCCAGATTTTGAGCATGTTAGGACTAGCTTTTTTTGCTTTCTCGGCTCAGGTTTTGACCATATTAGAGTCAATCCTTTGCACTTCAGAGGTTCATGCTTTAAGCATGTCTGAACCTCTCACTTTTCCTCTGTTCTTTGGAACATTTTCTCTTTTTCTTGAAAATAAAAACTGCAGTGGTATGTACAATGGAAACGGAAACTGGAACTTTGAAAATCAACAGAATTAATGCTTGAGCATCCTGCCATTGACAGGACCCCCAAACAGCTCAGTACCATCAAGTTCTTGTAAGAAAAATGCATTAGGACCCACAGTGGCTTGGATGATGTATGGACCTTGCCACAAGCTATCGAATTTGCCATGTTTACCTTTGTCCTCTCTCCTTGAGTCCCATTTCAGAACTTTGTCACCAATTTGGAAATTTGAAGCTTTGGTTCTCTTATCAAACAACCTCTTGATGCTTTCCTGAACCTTGACAGCTCTGTTATAAACCTGTTCCCTAGTTTGTTGAAGATGGATTGTTTCATTAATTCTTCTTACCATATTGTCTTCCTCTATCTGAATCTCCTGCATAAGCTTAATCACTGGCAATCCAAGACTAGTAGGAAAAACTGCTTTTGTCCCATAAACGAGCTTGAAAGGTGACATGCCAATGGATTTCTTTGTTGTGAGCCTGTCTGCCCACAAAGCATGCACCAGTTTTTTGTGCCATGACCTTTTGTTTTCTTCCAGCAGCTTTTTAATGATAGTGACCAGGCTTTTGTTAGATGATTCAGCTAATCCATTACCCTGAGGGTAATAGGCAGTTGAATGACCAAGAGCTATTTCGTACCTGTGACAAAAATAAATCATTTTCTTGGATCCAAAAGCAGCAGCATTGTCAGTGATTATTTTTCTTGGACAGCCAAACCGAGAAAGGATGTAATCCTCTAGGAACCTAATGATAATAGAGTATGTGGCATTCCTAGTGGGTATGGCTTCTATCCATTTGGTGAAGTAATCTGTAGCAGTTAGGATCCATTTTTGTTTCCCAGAAGAAGAGGGGTGAATTTCTCCAATAAAATCTAGGCCCCATTGCATGAAGGGACCTTCTACAGTGATAGGTTGCAAAGGGAGGGGAAGAAGCTTTCTTCTGCCTTCAAAGATCTGGAATTTGTGGCAGGCAAGTATCATTTTATCGATATCATTGAAGAGTGCAGGCCAGTAGTAACCAGCCCTGAGTATTTTATTTGCAGTGGCTTTCCAACTCAGGTGGCCTCCACACTCCCCAGCATGGAACTCTTGCTTGATTCTCTCAACTTCAGCTTCAGGCAAACATTTAAGCAATAGGCCATTCGGATTTTTCTGATATAGGTTTTCATTCAGAATGCAGTAATTTCTGGCTTTTAATTTTATGAATCTGGCCTTGGTTTTGGATAGTTCTGGAGGGGTATTGAGATTGGTGAGAACAAAAAGGATATCAGAGTACCACGGAGAGTTCTGAAACTTCTCCTCAACAGTGGGTTTGGGTAGTCCTTCCTGCTCATCTAAGGCATTTACCATGTTAATATCAAGGGCCTGTAAATTCGATCAGCCATTAATTGGGCCAGGCCTTGACCTTTGATCAGCTTGGTGGGCTTTATTTCGAGGTCGTATTCTAAGATTGTAGCAATCCATTTGCCCCTTTTCCCATCAGGGTCTTGGGACAAGATATCTTTGACCATTATATTTGGGACATAAGCAATGGTGTGAGAATGCAAAATGTACACCCTAAATTCCTTTAAGGACTTGACCAAAGCATAGGCCTGTTTTTCCATAATGTTTTATTTCAAGGTTGCATCTCTTAAGGCTTTGCTGAAAAAGGCGATTGGTTGTTCATTGCCTTCTGAATTTTTCTGCAGTAAAACTGCAGCCACGGTATGTTGGGAGGCGAATGAAAAAATCAAGAAATATTTTGAGAAATCTGGGCTGATAAGAACAGGGGCTTGAGTGAGTGCCAGCTTTACTAACTCAAAAGATTTCTTGGCTTCAACAGTCCACTTAATTCCCCCACCTTTCTTCAACATGTCAGTCATTTTCCTAAGGTGCTCAACAAGATTGGGAATGAATCTCCTGAGGAAATTGATCTTCCCTATGAAGGACTGCAATTCTTTGATGTTTCTCAGGTGTGTGACTTGAAGTATTCCCTCAACTCACTGTGGATCTATCCTAATTCCTTTCTCATATATGATATGACCAAGAAGTTTACCTTCTTGCAGCCCAAAAACAGTTTTCTTAGGATTTAGTGACAGACCATACCTTCTACATTTTTCAAAAACTTTCCTCGGATGTTTTAGGTGTTCTTCTTCAGTTTTAGAAAATACAGTCAAGTCATCCAAGTAGATAACTATGAAGTGTCCTATCTCATCTGAGAAAGATATATCCATCGCTCTTTGGAAGGTTGCTCCAGGATTCATCAGCCCAAAAGGCATTTTCACATACATGAAGGTGCCCCATGGAGTGGTAAACGTTGTTTTGATTTGATCTTCTGGAGTACTAGGACTTTATTGTATCCTGAAAAACCATCAAGCAGAGAGATTCTCTTAGAGCCCACTACCTTTTGTAGGATATGTTCCATTCTAGGCAAAGGGTAATTGTCTTTTAGTGAGGCTCTGTTGATATTTCTGAAGTCTATGCATAACCTGATCTCCCCTATTTTCTTCCTCACGGCCACTAAGTTTGATACCCAATCAGAAAACCTCACAGGGACTATGATACCTGCCTCATACATCTTCTTAATTTCCTTTTCAACTGCAGGCAATTGTTTTGGATTGATTCTGCGGAGTTTTTGCCTAAAATGTTTCTGATTTTCCTTCAGGGGTATCTTGTGTTGTATGATGTTGGTGTCATAGGCCTTTAAGTCTTCATAGCTCCATGCAAACACATCAATAAATTCCTTAAACAGGTCAATGTATTTCTTCTTCATGTCTACAGGTAAAGACTTAGCCAGTTTAATCATTCTGGGTTTATCTTCAGTGCCTATGTTGCATTCTTCTACATCTGAATCTGCATGTTCTATAGTGGGCTTTTTTGCTACATCATCAAAGTCAAAGAGGTCCTCTAAGGGTGCCAGGCCTCTGGGTATATTCTGGTCTTTGGCCTGCAGCACCTCTATCTCTTCACTTTCTGCGTTTTCGCATTTTCCGGTCGAATTTTCAGTTTCTTCAGAAAGAGTGTTTATTTCTATATTACAGGGTGTTTCTTGTTCATCTGGGGAATCCTCACTAGGGCAGTTGTCCTCAAATTTTGAGTCTGAAACAGAAAATTCAAACTCATTTCTGCCCACCAGAAAATCTTCAATATGTTTGTCTCCTTCAAAGACCTGCCAATATTTTTCGTTTTCTAGCACTGCAGGTCTGAATTTGGTTTGAATAATGATATGTTGGTCAGCTGGAGTCTTAGGATATGAACTAGCCAGGCAAGCTAATCCATTAGAAATAGTGTTTTGAACCCTAGGGACAAACACCAGATCATATTCTACAAAGGTTTTCAATAAATCCACTGCGTCATTCCTGTATGCTCTAAGCCTGGGGTGTTTCGCCGTATATTCACCGTTTACTTTTTTTATGACTAACTCTGAGTCCCCCCTCACAGCTATCCTATGGTCTCCTAATTTTTTTAACATATTTAAGCCCAGGATAAGAGCCTCATATTCTGCAATATTTTTTGTACATTTGAAATGCAGATTTACAGCATGGCTTTCTGCGTAATTAATTTCTATGTTTTGTAGCCACAGCCCTGCGCCAGCATTTTGCCTAGTACAGGACCCATCGAAATTCATTTCCCATAGGGGTTCATCATTATGTTGCGTTGTAGGATTTGTACTAGGTTGGGGATTATTTCACTCTTCAGATTGAGTGTGGAGATCAGAGAGTTGGCTAGTTTGCTGTTTGCATTCTGTCCCTGTTTTTGGCTCACTCAGAGTTTCATTTTTAGTGTTCTGTCCATGGTTTTCTTCATCATTTTCTTTAGAGTCTAGGGAAGCTATTATGTTAAAGTCCATGGGCTCCATGTCATTGATTGTGTCTCTGTTTTCTGGTGCTGGCTCTCCTAAAGATTGGTCGTTGCAAAGGATGAAAGAGTCCAAATCTGTGTGTATAGAGTATAATGGTGAATTTTCAGGTTTCTCGGGGCTACTGACCAGGAATTTCATTTGAGCCTCCCTATACAGTCTTCTAAGCTGGCCAAATACAGGGACAGTGGAATATGAGCCATCCATCTGCATTGTGCCTTGCAGCTTGGCTCCCCATGATCTAGATAACAACATGCCATATTTGGGTCGTACATATGCCACCACAATATCCATGACCATGCATTTAGCAGGAATCTGGGTAAGACTCACACATAAGTCTTTAATCATGCCTAGGAATTTTACTCTGTTAGAGTCAAATGAATATAAGTCTTTGTAAGGTCTGGTGATTTCTAGGCATAATTGTTCCATTACTACTTTAGGCATTAAATTGTGTGATACTCCAGAATCATACATGGCATTATGCAGAATCTTGTCATGAATGTTGAGACTAATATAAAAAGGGGGTACTACCCACTCCTGAAATTTTCCCTCAATCTTAGGACCAAACAGGAGGGCAAGTTGATCATCATTGAGATTTACAGTATCATTGCTTTCCTCTAAATTCAAGGCTTTCAAAATTTGGCCTCTATATACATCTTGAGTGGCCAGCTCAGAAAGTGGGACAGAGATTTTGATTTTTGCAATCTCACTCTCCAAATTGAAAGTGGACTGACTCTTTGGAATGTTTAACTCTGTTTTGTTAGCCACTGCCTTAGTGGCTGAATCAGTTTGTATTTTTTCACTATGTATAGGTTCAGGAACTGTTTTATCAGGAGCACTAACTGTAGTGCTAGTGCTGCTAGTTGGTTTACCTTGTATATCAGTGTTTTGGTTGTCCTTTTCTTTACCTTTTCCAGAACTTTCAGTTGTTGATTTGCTACTTTCAGAGATTGCTTTAGAAGATCTGTCAGGCCTTTTCTTGATGGTGATCTCAGGAGCTTTGGTTTTGGAAGTATCTTGGCTCTTTTTGCTCCTAAGTTCATATTGTTCCCTGACTTGCATTATAGCATTTTCAAATCCAAGTTTGTAGGCTTCAGATTCTAATCCTTCCTCATCCCAATATGAGGGTGAGGGCTGATCTTCTTCTGAATCACAGTTATGGTTTGAGTCCTCTGCTTCAAACATGTTTATTGTATTATCTTCAGACCCTTCTATGATTCCCTCATCTTCATCTAAAAATTTTTCTTGAAATGGGGGAATAACTTGTTGATCTAACTCTCTTTGTCTGTTGGGAGTAGCATTGTTTCTTCTAACGTTCTGGTTCTGGTTTTGGTTTTTGTTTTGGTTGCTAACTGTGACAACCATCTTTTTTATTATTTGTTGTAGCTCTTCCATGTTTTTATAAAATCTATCATATTTGGGATCAGATGTGGAAGCTACATTGTCATCCCTGTATGTTACCTTTTTTTCAACTCCTAATTTAGCTCTTTTCTCAAGTAGATTGGCTTCTATATTTATTGCTCCTTTCTGCATGTCCTCCAATGTGTTATACTCTTTATCTCTAAGCTCATAGGCCATGTCAGCATCAAATCCATCAGGATATTTGGCTAGGGCCATACCTTGTGGAGGTTTCATGTGTGGAGGGAGAGCATTGTAAATGTTGTTGAATCTAGTGGTGTAATCATGGACGCTCTCTCGCACGTTCCTCTTAAGGGTCATGTAGTTTGCTAGGAGCTGGCAAGGGTTTTCCCTAACTTCCCATTTGTTTATGAAGGTTTGATATAATGCAGGGAGATCTTGGATACTGCCAGGAGGTAAACGTTTAAACCATTTCTTTACATCACCCCCTAAGCTTTGGGAAAAGATTCTCATTTTGATTGTTTCATCATCAATTTCCGTATAGTCAAAAGAATCCTCCATCTTATCTGCATGTTGTTGGGCTGTGATGGATTCTTTAGCAGTGAAGTGTCGGATTTTTTACTGATAATCATTGGGTAAGGGTAACAAGGGTTGAGGTAAAACCAGAAGTGCATACCAGGCTTCCATGATAATGCTCTGATGGGGTACAGGGTTGACTTGAGCAGCTGGTATATGGATGACAGGGATATTAGGACCAGCAGAAGTTTGTTGAGCAGATCTAGGGTGGGAGAGCCCCAAGTTTTGAATGAAGTGGATATCAGGTGGTGTAGATGGAGGGCTTCCTCTGTCTCTAGTGTGTTGATCACTATGAGATGGTGAAATGTGAAACTCAGGGTCTGCCTGGTCTAGATGATTGAATGACCTAGTTCTTGGTAGTCTATTAGGTAGGTCTAGGTCAGGGAGAAAATGTGATAGAGCCGTTAGGTCTTCTAGTGGAGAGTTAGCTCTATGAATGTGACTAGAAATAGTTGGTCCTTCAGGTGCAGGAGATTCTTTAATGATTCTCTCAGGGTTATCAACTATTTTAAGTGGGTTTGGGTTGGGATAAGCTCTGGTGTAAATGGTCCTGAAAGCCATAATGTTGTTTTCTAACAAGGCAGCTTAACCCTACTTGTTACTTCTATTGTAGTTGATGTTGTTATGAAGGTTGGTCTCCCATTGGAGTCTAACGTGAACCAAGATAATCATCAGGCCTATCGATCACCAGTGGAGTCTTTGAAACGTTTATGGAGCCTTGGAGTCGCCAAGTCGAAGGTTTGAGATGTTTTGGGAGGGTACACTGTCCACCACAGTGCTTGTGGGATGTCCTCTTTCAACGATATCTTCACAACACAACAAACTATAACCAGAGATTGACTGGGAGGGCATTTACCAGATATGTCACCTCAGAGAGAGTGTGAGATCCGGAGGCTACCTGGCCCTTTCCAGACTCTGTCCAAGAGTATGGGGAAGCACAAAAATGGTGTAGAGGTTGATGTGAGGATATAATCTGTTTAACTGCCAACCTAACCAGAGATTGTAGGTCTTTTGAATTCTTCAGGATGCTTAAGGTGTAATGCACTCAGTTTCCCTAGAGGAGTCGCCATTATGTTGGGGTTCCCATGTTTTGGCCAAATTGGTAAGACCAAAAGATGAGACAACATCAAAACCACTTTCAGACCTTAGGATCTAGCCCTCCTAGGTCCAGAGAGGGATCTCTCTATGGGAGTCAAAGGTATATGTCTTTGAAGCTCAAAAGTTCAAGATGTTAGGCTAGTTATATGCATGGTGTTCGTTTGTTTGATTATGAGCTTGGTTGTTGGGAATCAGGAAGGAAGGGTTCAGCATGAGACAAGGCTGGGCAAAGAGGAATTTAGGCAAAGGAGAAATAGTCCAGGGAATACCAAGTCCATTGGGAAATGGAGTCAAGAAAGGATTTACTTGCTGTCAATATGCAAGCTTTCAGTTGGGCTAGTCGTCTGAAGCCTTGGATCCTAAAATATGAGGGTGAGATGGAACATTAAGGAGAGAAAGTGAGAAGGAGGAGAAGACACCACTTTCTGTCTATAGATCAGGTAAGAGGTCATTTAACTCCAGACCTGCTTGGACATACTCAAGGGCCACTCTCAAAGGTAAGTTAAGGGATCTTAAAAAGGTAACTAGAGTGAAAAAGGTCCTAGTGAGGTAGAGACTAAGTTCAGTCCTCCCAGTGTTCCCAATTCATCCAATTAAATCCTCACAAGAACATCTAGGAAATAGATTCATTAATTCATACATCAGAGAGCAGGCAACGACATCCACTACGCTGATTAAATTAATCGAAACTAATTCTTAGATAGCACATACAGCAGAAAACATAAAGGGCTGGGAGAGCAGCAACATAAGGCACCTAACAAGGGTGAATCTTATGCCAAATTTCTGATGCGAGCCAGAAGAAATGAAATGAAATGGAAATAAACACAGAGATAGAAAAACATCACCGCAGCTTTAGATCAGGATCCAATGAAATGTGCTTATCATATTAAAAATCAACACCAATCAGGTACAACATAGCCAATAGCTTGGTCATTCAGTCTGAATACATCTTCCTCAGCCTATCTTACGACTATACACAGAAGACTTATCTCAAGAGAAACTGCTTGCAATTCTCTGATATCTCATCAACAACCTTTACAATAGTTTTCTCATAGTTTTTATAACTGAAAAGAAGCAGAGGAGGTAGGTAGAACACTAAATATAACATTAAACTCAGAAAAGAAGGAGAGGGCCGAAGCCCATTCTGTTTTAAACTCTGAGCATTAATCTCTGGCACATTTTGGAGAAAAGAATGGTCTTCGTCAGGCTTCATTAATTCCGATTATGTCTCTGATGCATTCTAGTTTGCTGTACTTCGTAGTACCTTTGGTGAATAAACAAAATGGCAATAAAAAACGGAATGATCTGCCATACTTGAGCAACAAATGCTCTGATATCCTTGGACTGCATTCTGGGCGGAGATCTCCTCTGGAGCACGGTATGGAATAAAAACAGTATGGACAACCCGTCCTTTCTAGGAGGAAAACATTCTGCTGATTTAGAGAAACCTGTCACATATTAATTTCCATGCCTCTTTCTGTGAAAACCTTGCCGTTGTATCCATACTGCGTATTTATGGAGGCATGTCCGCCTTCTGTACCCTGCGGAACACGCAACTAGACCAAGAAAGTCGGTGCAATGGAAGGATGGATGAAATGGTAGTGTGGCGGGGGCGGAATGGAGGCCCTTTACTAAATAATGGTGGCAAAATGTAACGCAATGGTGAAACCATGAATAATAGGGTTTTGCGGTTGAAATGCAGTGCAGACCATTAGATCATGGTCCGGGAGCGAAGATCAACGACGGAGATTGACGCAGCGGAACGATATATGAAAACGGACGAAACGAACGTGCAACGTAAGACTTTAATGCAAATATGGAACTTAGGTTAAAACCCAAAATGCACAGGAAATTGGCGGAAATGCAATGAAACAGGACGAGGTGGGACCCAGCCGGAGGCGGAGGGCGGTCAAATCTTGACCGTTGATTTCAAATACGGATGAACGGCTACGATTGAATCGGGAAATCACAATCGGAGGGGGGACAGGGGTGGCACACATCGAAACTTTCGATTGCGATTGGGCGGAGTGAGCGATGACCATCGGATCGAGGGGAGGATGGACGGTCATGATGGGATCAGGCAATCACGATCGGCGGATGCGGAAGAGGGAATGCGAGGCGACTGGCGGGGTGCGATGAAGTGCCAACTGTCCGATTTGGAGGCAGACTAATGGCGGAAGAGCAATCGGGAGATCGCAATCGGGGGATGCGAAGGGTCACGCGTCTGGAAATTGCGATTACGAATGGGCGGGGAGCGCGATTGAGCACTGGCCGTTGGATCTGGGACCAGATCAACAGCTCACACCAAATCGTAGAGGACAAGCGATCGGAGGACTTAACACAAGTGTTGCGATTGCGTTCATTCGCGATTAGCGCGGGCCGTCCGATCTATGGTAGATCAACGGTGCGGAACAATAGCGGTGGACTTGTATAGTAAAACAATCGCATCGGAACTTTTTGGTGTTTACACAGGATTTAAAGTTCCGCTCCGGTCTTCCGATGTGATTAGCACTTAAGGCTTAAGCGTTTCTCCTAGGCTAAGGGCACATGTGGGGAAGTGGTCGGGGCTAGCGGGAAAGGGGCTTAGGCCTTAATATAAAGTCAAAGTGGGTTTTGGCCCATTTTAATGGATTTTAAGGCCATTTAAAGGGAAACGATAAGGGGGAAAAGGGGAAAATTAACCAATAAAGGGATAAAAGTGGGGTTTAAAGGGGATTTTGGGAAGATTTAGGAGAGTAAGGGGGAATTTAGGAGGAACAAAGGGGACTTTCGAAAAAAGGGAAAAAAGATAAAGTGGGGGGATTCTGCAGAGATATAAGGGGCGAAATAAGGCCTTTTGAGCAAAAATTTATCGTTCAGCAAGGCTTATTGACTTCATGACAGCAAAGGGAAACAGACAAAGGCAATGAACTATGCAAAAGGCTTCAAGGATGATGTGTTTTCAAAGGAAATGCATTCCTTGAAGGCTTAAAAACATTTAGCCCCCTGTTTGCTTGTCAAAAATTTATAGGAGGGCTAACAGATTCAATGAGAGAAGATAAGGGAAAACATGAAAATTTTGATAATTTATGGCAAGGCCCTTATCTTATTCAATCTGCCATTGGAAAAAATGCATTTTTTCTGCAAGAATTGGATGGAGCTGAATATTTTGGACTTCCTGTCAATGGCAGGGTTCTCAAACATTATTTCTGTTAACTGATATTTTTAGTTTCAAAGATTTTTGTTCATTGTATATAACACTTCTTTTGAATTTGAAAAAGAAAAATAAAAAAACAATAGAAAAAGAGAAAAAGAGGGAAAAAATAACATAAGAAAGGTACAGCCCCATGCCCAAAAAAAAAAGGAAAATCTGAAATTGTGCAAGCCTAAATGCCACTACTTAAAAAAGAGCACTTCTATTTGGTCATACAGCCTAATCATGACTAGATAGGTTTCAATTTACTGCTGATAGGTTAGTGACTAAGATTTTCCAATTTTTTTAATCTTGGCTTATAAGTAGACTAGATTAGGATAGAAAAACAGAGGTTCAAACAAGCTTAAATCCCGAACCTGTAAGTTTGATGAAAGAAATGGCTCTAATCAAACCAAAATCTGAGCCAAAGAAAAAGAAAAGAATGGTTCTAATACACTGAAAACTTGAACCAAAGAATCAAAAGAAAGAATGACTCTAAACTTATCAAAATCTGAGTCATAAGAAGAATGAAGGATGCTTGTAATTTTCAGATCTTAAGCCTTCACAGTTTTGTTTTAAATTTCTGTAAATTTCAGTCTATGTGAAGCTTTTTTTTATGCCATATTCTTACAACAAATTAGACAGCTTAATCCTGGTTTGTTTGTATTTAAATTTCTATTTTAGAATATAGAGAATAAGACCTGTCAGACAATTTAATCCTGGCAGATAGTAGCTTAGGTAGAGAATTAATGAGTTCAACTATTTAATATGAACTCATGGAATAAATAAGGGTATATTTCGATTAGTTTTATGTTTTCAATAAAAGAATAAAATGTTGATGCCAAAAGGTTTGCAAGTCCAAGTGCACCTTATGAAGAAAAAATGTTAGGAAAGTAGGTTGTGTAGGTAGTTGTTTGGGGAAAAGAATTTTGTTTGCTGATATAAAATACTGATCATCTTTTTAAGCAGCATGATCAAGGAAGAAAAGGTTTTCAAGGATAAGGCATAGGTCTACATTCCAGAGATAAAATTCTGAAGTTCTTGACACCTCCAAGGAGCTGCCATCCCCAAGTGGAGCCACTGTTAACCATGAGTAAATTTTGTCACAGCAAATGATGGCTAAAACAGGTCTTGTGCCTTCAAGAGATTATTTTCATAGAAAATTACTCATTCTTGAAGCCTTCTGGTGTTTTCTAACTTAAGAGTAATCTTCACTACTGTTTCCTTCAAAAAAATCCTCAAGAAGCCCTGCAATATAAAGGAGACAGTTTCAACCATTCTCTCCATCTTTTCACCTTCATAAATTCCTCCAAAATCCCCCCATATCACTCATTTTTCCCCTTTACACATCCCTCATTTTCCTCTGTAAAATCTCTCATTTCCTCTCATTTATCCTCCATTCCCTTTGAAAAACCCCATTTTTACCCTCCATTTCATCAAAAATCCCTTTTAAACCTATAAAACCCCTTTTTTATGGTTTAAATTATCCTATTTTACGTAACAGAACACTAAAAAACCCCAAAAAAACCCATTTTTGGGCCTATTCCGACCTTTTTCAAACATAAGGCTTTAAGCCCCCTTGGCTTAAGCCCCCTTCCGTTTTTTCGCCATAAAACCATGCGCCCGCAACCAGGCGTTAGCGCCCATCGCTATCATGCATCGACGTTCCTAATTTCTCGTTCCCCCCACATTTTTTCTGCCAATTAGCCGATCTCCCGAGGGCTTAAATCCCCAGTCACCTTATCTCTCCACGGGACCGTGCCCCCAACACCAAGCCTTTAGCCCCCATCGGCATCGGCAATTCTCGTTTTTCTTCATTTCACTTTTTTTCTCCTCCGCCGATGATTCAACCTCCGAAAATATCTCCACCGTCGATCTACCAACATCGACGGTTGTTGGCACTCCCCTCCTTATCCGTCTCCCGTCTATCCCCTTTTCCCTTGCCCTTCCAATGCATCTCCACCGTAGATATTTTTGATCTAACGGCTCCCCGCTTCACCTCCTTCACCCCTCCTCCTAGCCCTTTTTCCCTTTTTATTCATACCCCACTCCCGGTCCTTTCTCCCTCCACAGGACCTTGTCTCCGCGCCTTATCTCCTTAGCCCCTCCCCTGTATATTTCCGCACATTTCCTTTAAAAAACCCCTTTCACTTATAAATTTCTTTACCCCGACGATTATGCCCACGACAAATCTTAACCGTTAATCTTCGAAGATATAACGGCCGTCGGGTTTTTCTCTGGTTATCCATCCATTTCCCCTTTCCCCACATATGTTCTCCCATGGGTTGATCGTGGCTGTTGATCCTTAAATATCTAACAGTTCTCGCAAATTCTTAACACTTCAACCCAGCCCGATGATATTTTCACCCAGAAATGCCACCTTCTAGCTTATTTTCCTCAAAAGAATACAAATTCAATGCACAGTCAGAGATATTTGCCAAAGACAGCTCAGAAATTAATTACAAGCCTATCAAAGCCTCAAAAGTCAACAAAAGTGACTGAAGTTGATGAAAATTAATGTAAAATTAATTAAAACAGAGTTAAACATTTGAAATCTTCTCCATTAGGCCTCCCAAAGGCCGAAAAGCATTTACTCTGTATTGATTGAACAAATGACCCTTTCTTTCACTCCACCTCCTCAATTCATCTATAAATACCATAAGAAGAGTCCATTGTAAATGTTGGTTGAATAATTATTGAATGTAAATAGTTGTTGAGGCTGCTGAAGCTCTGTTAGTATTTGAAGAAAGATAGGCTGAGAAGAGAAGTTTGAAGCTGTAAAGACCTACTAGACTTGAAGATTGTAACTAGTTTGAACATCAAATATACAAGCTAATTTATGGGATCCTGTTCTATGTCAATGGTGATGTTTTTCTTACTATAATTGTTATTTTTCTTATGTTTCCATATTGTCCACTTTCTCTGATAAAGAACAACAAGTATAGATTAGGATTTACTATAAAGGTACCCTAAATCTCACTGATAAGCTTTATCTTTATGTTTTCTTCTAAATGTGTGTTTGGGAATGATTTCAATAGAGTGTAACTAGTCAAGGAATGTTGGTGAGCCCATGCCTTGCTGAGTAAAACTTGAGATATTGTTCTTGAATGATATTTTCATTGCAGGCTAAGTAAATTTAAACTAGGGAAGTCTATGGTTAGCCCTGTCCTCTAGTGTTTTCTCCAACAGCTGTTTTGAAATTTTTCGCTTAAGAGTATGCCGAAAGCAGGCTAGGTTAAAAGTCCTTACTTGATCTTAGGCTACTTTTTATGTTCATCTTGAATGTTTTCCTTTGAGAATATGCCGAAAGCAGGCTAGGTTAAAAGTCCTTTCTTGATCTTAGGCTATTCTTTGTTTTATCTTAAATGTTTTCCTTTGAGAATATGCTGAAAGTTGGCTAGGTTAAAAGTCCTTACTTGATCTTAAGCTATTCTTTGTTTTCCTTTGAGTATGTTGAAAGCAGACTAGGTTAAAAGTCCTTACTTGATCTTAAGCTTCCCTTTGTTTTCTTATATGTTTTCTTCTTTCACCACACTTATTAATGCTCCACACCATAAATCAACTTAAATAGATCCTTTGATATAGATGACTTGCCCCATGGACCACTCTTGAAACTTGTTGTGCAATTAAATCCTTTTTTGAATCCATAGCCCAATGGATTGACACTGTTTCTTACCTATCCTATCAGCTGAACCATTCTTTCAACCTGCTGACACCTTTACCCTTCAAAAGACTTCCTTCATTTTGATGATGTCCATCCCAACCAAAAACAAATAAACCCCTGGTGCTTCACAACTAGCCTAATATCATAAACTAAGCATAAAGAAATATTCTTTGAAAACACTTATAAATAGAGAGATCCCTCTCTTTATCTAGGAGGGCTAGATCCTAGGGTTCCAAAGTGGTTTTGATGTAGGCTCTGCAGCGTTTGTTCTTGCCAATATTGCAAACTACGGGGACCTAACACTTACAACTGATGAACAGATTAGTCGTGCAGATTTATTTCAAGAATGATTTGACCACAAAGCATACTTTTTCTCCATATTTTTCGAGCTTTGTTAAAAATGAAAAAGGATTTGAAGCGCACTTTTATCTTTTTTTCGAGCTTTTATAACAGCGAAAAAGGAACCCCTGGATTTTTCTTTCAGCTCTTTTTAAACTTCGATAATGTGAAAAGATTACCGAGCACTTGTCTTTTTTGAGCTCGTAAAAATAAATGAATTGATATCTACTCAGTATAAGTTTAACCCTTTTCCGGACTGAGATATATTATTTACGAAAAAGGAATACCTTGGTTGAACATGACTAAAGAGGTTCTCTCATATATTATTTTACACTTTTTCAGATCTGAGCGACAACTTTACGAAAAAGTACTTATGGAGTTTACTTTCATCCTCTTTTTCCAGCTCTCTAAATATGAAAAAGGATTGGGCTATCACTGTTGTTAAGCTCATTAAAACATAAAATAGTGACGGGTTTGTCGATCATGGAAAGAATCGAGTTTCATTCATTGCTAGAGTCGTTAAATTATTAAATAGAGATACTTTATTCGCTCGAAGGGTTGAATTATAGATCAAGAAAATGTTATCCTCCCTATGCTTGTTAAAAAATAAAGAGGTACTGGTTGACAAATGATCGGGGAAAATTTGGGAAAAGTGAGCAAAAATCTTTATGGTAGCAAGTCGCTCTTGAACATGACACTTCCTTCACTCCATGTCCGTGACTGTTTGGGTTGGATAATCATATTGACGGTTCATTCATACATATGGTTCATCGTACCTTCACTTCAGTTTTGGGTCAATGCTTCCAACTCATCTCAGTGTCACCGATATGTTCAAGAGAAGTCATCCAGTAAATAACTCGTCCTTCTGCAATACTCATAAACCTTCATTCTCATCACTGTCATCCCTCAAAATTGCTATATCAAGTCATACCCTTGTATCTGAAATCAATAACTCTCTTTTTACAATAAGGTGACTTCCTGTCAACAACAAATCATTATCCAGGAAGTTCACTTAGAAACATCAGATTCCAGTACCATGAGGCTTGTTACAGCATCGACAAGATCCTCGCTTACAGACTTTTGACCGAAATATTTTGTCTGGCATTCGACATCAAATCATCTATTCACACCTTACGAAATTTACAATAGTACCTTGAGGACCATTGACATCAATGGTGGTTCTCTCCCGTTTGTTAATAGCTCACATCATTGGCTGGTAATCAAACGATGTCTTACCATACTCGACTACAAATCATATATTCGCATGGCTAGACTTGTACCCGAATGATCGAGTGAATGAGATAAGAAGACCCCAGATCTAGTTTTAGCCATATGGGCTGCGATTTCAAGATTGTTGTACACATCATCTGTACGATGACCTTACATAAAAATCGTCATCCGAACATGGGCCTATATCTATAAGCATGTCTGTATTGGGCAACATTCCAATGTAGACGACTTTTTGAATTATATACATTTTATTAGATTATATATATGTTGAACATGGGAATGCCTACCCTTATAAATTATGATCAAGAGGATATATCATGATGTAATGTATTGTAAGATTGATGCACGTCACCACTCCGCTTCATCTCTAGCCCATCACAGTGTAAAGCATCTCAATCAAAATTTTGTTATTATTATTCTAACTTCATGCTTTAGGGGGGGACTTTTATAGGTCAATTTGGGCACCATTCCCAATGACCTGGTTAACTGGGCATCATCTCCAGGACCAATGAATAGGGTCTATCATCCCCTATCATTTCAATTGCTACATGCCCTAAGACAAAGAACAAGACAAATCAATCAAAGACTTTCATTTGCAAAGGTTTCCAAGATTTGAAGTTTATAATACATCATATGAGAGCTCATCAATGATGCCTCCAAAGGGACTAAGTGTGTTTCATATGCAGGTAGCCCTATGCAAGGCTGCTCTGCAAAGCACTTCCCGACATCCAAGGGTGCGTTGGTCACATTGGGAGCGAAATTCTCATTCTTCTGGAATCTCCACTTGGCCAGTGCCTTCTAGAAGAGTTCACATGTGTCAAAATTCGAATCCATGTGTCCATTTGAGATCTACAAGATTGGGAACATGCCTTGCCTATTATTAGAAAGTCATTGATTTTAAAACTACCTTCAGCTGCTCTATAGATTGAACACAGATCTTAGTGTTTGAGAAGGAAGAATTTGTGTAGAGAAATGTTGGTGGAATTTCAATTGAGGAGATTGATTTGAGTGACATATTGCTGGAGATATCTGCATTGTGATGAGGCTGGGATGCTGCTGGAGATGGTGACACTAAATCAATCAGTAGGTTGTAACCTCCCCTTCTATCATCAATAAAGATTACTGCTTATTTTTCCCTATATGCATTTGTATAAACTTTGATTTTAAATATCATTATTTCTTAGTTGATTTATATGGTTTATGCTTTATTGATTTAGCTAAATAACTTGAATAGACATATGTATTATTGCTACCTCTTGTTGTTTAGCGTTCATTCTTGTAGGAAATATTTTGCACAGTCGGCTAGAATTTGAAGCTACAACAAAAGCGACAGAAGGAGAATTTGGAAGCGCTTGGATCCCAAGTAGGTTCCTTATTTCATTCTGTGTGTCTATTTACAATTAGGAAAGACAGTCGTAAAGTCTTTGACCTGTTGTTCTAGATTAGCACCTGCCTAGGAAAGAATGTTTTATCCATAATTCATAATTCCGCATAACAGAAATAATAGCACATTACGGGGATACAAAAAGCAACACCTTCTTTAGCCAATTGATAAATCTCAAACAAAAGGGTTCAATGGTGGAACAAATTGGGGACTTTAAAAAATTAAATATAAGGGTAAATGATATTCTAGAGGAGCATAGAACTTATGTCTTCATAGGGAATTTAAAGGATAACATCCAACATGAGTTTCGCCTTTGGGAACCTAATTCATTGGAGAAGGAATTCATGTTGGCAAGAAAATTTGAAAGAAAAATTATGGAAACAAGGAAGACTACCACTCACAACCATAAATATGGAAGTGTTTCTACTCCTAGACTTCCACAACCTTCAAGGTTGACACCACAAAAATTGGAAGAAAAAAGAGCAAAAGGGCTTTGTTATAGTTGTGATAGAAAATACACTAGAGGTCATAAGTGTGCTGAGAAGAAATTATTTTACATATATTGTGAATAGGAGGAAGAAAAGGAACAAGAAACTTCAAAAGAAGAGGATATACCACGAATCGACCTTAGGGAAAGAAGAAATGAATCTAAACATATCTTGTAATGCATTGGCAGGAATTACCACTCCTAAAACCCTCAAGATAGAAGGACATATCAAGAAGACAAAGGTATTAGTGTTGATTTATTCGAGTAGTACCCATAATTTTAACATTGTAAGATAGTCAAGGAATTGAGTTGCTTCTTATATCCAACACCAAAGTGTCAAGTGATGGTTGCAAATAGAGGAACTATAAACTGCTCTGGAAAGTGCCATAATATCAAGCTAACCATTGAGGAATATTTATTGAATATCCCAATGATTTCCATTCCAATGGGTGGTGTCGATGTTGTACTGGGAGTTCAATGGTTACAATCTTTAGGTACGATAACTTTTAATTTTCAAGAAATTTTTTTGAATATTTTTTGGGAAGGAAAGGAATTTGAATTAAGGGGTATTGCGGGGAAACCAGGAAATATAATCATCTCTAATGGCATGAAAAAACTTCTAAAGAAAGAACAATGGGGTGTATTTGCACAATTATGCTCACTAGAGTTTCAAACATCGAAATCATCTATTTCTCTATATCTCCAAAAAGCCTTGGACAATCATTCCAAGGTATTTGAGACTCACAAAGGCCTCCCACCTATTCGTGATCAGGATCATGATCTTCATTTGATTCCAGGAAGTGTTCCTCCAAACATCAGGCCTTACAGATATTCCTATTCCCAAAAGAGCGAATATGAATGTATGATTGCAGAAATTATAGAGGCTGGTATAATTCAACCTAGTCAAAGTTATTTCTCTGCTCCAGTAGTATTGGTGCACAAGAAGGATGGATCATAGAAAATGTGTCTGAATTATAGGGAGCTTAACAAGCTCACTATTAATATAAATTTCCCATTCATGTCATTGATGAAGTACATGGAACAATTTACTTCACCAAGTTGGATCATCTTCATTCAGGATATCATCAAATTAGAATGAAGACAGAAGACATTCCCAAAACAACATTTAGAACTCATGAGGGTCATTCTGAATTTTTTTGTCATCCCTTTTTGCCTTACCAATGCACCTTCTACATTTCAAAGGTTGATGAATTCCATTTTCAAACCCTTCCTTAGAAAATTTGTGTTAGTATTTTTTGATGATATAATAATCTACAACCAGTCTTGGAAGGATCATGTTCAACGTGTTGACAGGGTACTCAAACTATTGGAGGAGAAACAATTATATGCAAAAACCTTCAAATTTTTCTTTCGAGTACAGGAGGTGGAATATATGGGTCATATTGTATCTCATGAGGGTGTTAAGGTAGACCCTAACAAAATTAAAACCATTAAGGAATGGAAAATCCCCAAAACCATAAAGCATATGCGAGGATTTCTTGGGTTAATAGGGTATTATCGCAAGTTTGTTAAGAATTATGGGACAATAACAACATTAATGAAGAAAGATGCATTTTCTTAGACTTCAGAAGAAACTAAGGCCTTTGAACATCTTAAAGAGGCAATGTGACAAGCACTGATATTAGCTATGTAAAACTTCACAAAAACCTTTATTGTGGAATGTGATGCCTCATGAAATGGAATTGGTGTTGTTTGAATGCAAGGAAGACCCATTGCTTTTAAAAGTCATCCAATCAAATGAAAGTATTTATAGAAACCTATTTATGAGAAGGAAATGTTGGAAATACTACATGCACTAAAGAGATGGCGACCTTACCTAATGGGAAGACACTTCAAGGTAAAAATAGATCATGATAGTCATAAATAATTTTTGGAACAAATATTATCTTCATAAGAGCAGCAAAAATGTGTCACAAAGATGTTGGGTTATGACTTTGAAATCGCCTACAAAAAATGGAAGCAAAATGTAGTTGCAGATGCACTCTCAAGAAAGTATGAGGATGTAGAAGCATTTCTTTGTGTCATTTATATTATACAACCAGATTGGATAACCGAAGAAAGGGAGAAATGGAAGAATGACGAAGAAGTGTGGACACTCATTCAAAAGTTGTAGCAAGATCCCAGTACATCTGATACATTTAGCTGGAAAAATGATTCATTATGGTACAACGATCGCTTATATCTTTGTAATAATTCCCAACTAAAACAAAAGATTGTTTTGGAATTTCACACATCTCCCATAGGAGGGCACTCGGGATTTTTAAAAACTTACCACAGGGTCAAGAAGGAATTTTTTTGGATGGCCTTAAATCTGATATTCAAAAGTTTGTGGCAGAATGTTTGGTCTGCCAACAAATTTGCGACAATTAAGACCTCGAGTTTGCTACAACCTTTATCCATTCCAAGTCAACGTTGGGAATATGTTTCAATGGATTTTATCACAGGTTTACCCAAGTCAAAAGGAAAGAGTGTCATCGTGGTGGTAGCTGATAGACTTACCAAGTATGCACACTTTTGTGCATTATCTCATCCATTTAAAGCCGATACAATTGCTACTGCATTTATGGAAACAATTCAAAAGGTACATGGAAACCCAAAGTTCATTATAAGCGACAAATATCCTATTTTCACCGTAAATTTTTGGATGGAATTATTTTCTTGTCTGAGTAGTCAACTAGCTCACAACTCATCTTATCATCCTCAATCTGATGGGAAAATTGAGATAGTGAACATATGTTTGGAAGGATATATTTGTTGCTTTGTATCTGATAAACAAACATAATGGTTCAAGTGGTTACCTGTCATTGAATGGTGGTATAACACTTCCTTCCATACTACAACAAAAATGACCCCATTTATGGCACTTTAAGGATATCATCCACCATCCATAACATCATATTTAAGAGAAAATTCTAAGGTTCATGCAGTGGAATATCACATCGAGAATTAACAACAAGTTCTCCAATTCTTAAAGGATAACCTCACTTTGGTGCAATATCAAACGAAACTGCAGGCAGATCAACATCGCAGCGAAAGAAGTTTTGATGTAGGTGACTGGGTAATTTTATGGCTACAACCATACACTACAAGGAAAATACCCTCTAGCGGAGGTTATAAAGGAGGTTTTTAGTGTTATAAAATTGGTCAAAGTTGTCAAAAAAAAATTTCTACAACATCCGTTTTCGGTAACAGAGGTTTTGGCGGAGCTTCTAACGAAATTTAAACACAACTAAAAATAACTGGGCGAGCAGAGGTTTTTACAAATGTTTTTCTCATCGATGTGCGCCTCAGGTGTGAACGCACCGGTGTGTTTTACCATGTATGCAATGATACTGTAAACATACCAAGCACCGGGATGGAAAACAAATTCTGAATGCCCCAGGGCATTTAGCAACGTCTCGGTGTGTTTCACCTAGCAAGATGGACCAGGTCGAGGGAAGGTGCATGCACCAGGATGTTACGGTGTAAAACCACACCGAGTAGTCTAGGTGCTAAAACGCACCGGGTCTTTAAGTTATAAAAATGCACTGACGCGTCAAAGGCAAACCGTATCGGTCCATGCAATGCCTATCAGACCACTCGGGTGGTAGTCGTTGATAAAGTGCACCGGGCATTCTAATTGGTATTGGTATTTGTGTGATGCCCATAGGTCATAGAAATGCACCGGTGCACAGTATCATAACACGCACTAGTGTTCATTTTGTATTTTTTAGAAACATCGACTTGTGACAGTGCAATTATTGTGATTTTTTTAAATTCGTTATTCATCAAAAGTCGACACATATCTTATAACAGTATTCATATCAATTAAATTTTTATTAGTGCATTTGAATGTGATGTTTGGATTAATTTTTTATAACATATCATCAAATTTCGCATCTCTTCATTATAATATTTAATCATCCTTATATTTAAATAGTGGTGTAACATTTCACAGCGACAATGGAGAATGCAATAGAATAAATTAAAACGTATTTTATTATATGTGTGTGTGTGTGTGTGTGTGAATAAGACACTCTTTGTCATACAAAATGGGACAGTTATTAATATCCCTTTGTCTTTCAATTGGGACATTATGTCCATTACATTAAAAAATTGTCTGATTTCACAGACAAATATTTCAAAAAATACAATGCCTTGCTTTGATATCCAAACATATTGATCATCATTCTTTACCGGAACTACTGTCATTGCTCGAGCTACTTCCATGAATTGGGTTATTTGGAGTAATGTTTTCTTCGTTGTGTTTGTTGTTCTCTTCTTCAAGTTCCATCTACAAACATAAAAATAAAGTGTAATGAGTGTATATACATTGGTGAGAATAATGAAATTGCAATATTAAATAATATACATCAATGTAAATCGAAAAGAAATGTACCATAGAAAGAATTGACTCATGAACTATACACATTCTTCCAAAACCAAATTTCATTCCATCTTTCAACAATTCATTTGTTGGCGTAGTTCCATACTTTGTTTCCTGCAAGTTTTATACCCCATAACAAATCATATATTTAATATAAAGCATTTTTTTGTTCTATTAATTATAGACTGAGCTAAGTAAAACAAGATAGATGCTTACAAATTCCACAATTAATTTCTGATATTCCAACATACACTGACAACCCATATTTAACCCAATGTCAATCAATTCTTCTGATGGTTCTTCTTTGTATGTTAGCACATGTTTGAAGACATTCAATGATGATTGTTGTAAAACAACTTAAAATATACAAAAATGAAATCTAGTTAAGTTGTTATTGTTACCAGGATTAATCCCTCTTGCGGACAAGAGTGATCTCCCTGGTACTCCAACGAGTAACTAGAAACAAAGATCCATTGAATATCTCTTTCTCTAGGTTATTTTTATTTTATATTATTACAACCATAAAATAAAGATTACATGCTCCTACCTTTCAATCGAGAGGTCTGATGTAGTCCTTTGTCTTTCGCTCCAAAGTAGTTCTTCAAGGATGAGAAGAACTTGCAATCACAGACAAGACAAATGATCAAAGCACCTACAATATATAATAATCATAAATACTAATTCAACTTAGTGATCAAGGAATCTAATTATTGACATCATTTCCATGAATTCATAAACAATACAATGAGAAAAAGAGATTCATATGTATTATCATAAATTAGAAAGAGAAATATTATAGCTCAATGCCTTGATGTTGTACAGATTTCTCCCGCATGTCTGAGCAATCATTTTCCTTCAGTATGATAAGCCTTCCTCTCTAGAATGGCCAACATGAAGTCATGGGTACAAAGATGTGATCTTCAATGTGTCAACAACAACTCACTAGCATAGAAACTATGAATTCTATGAACTCTCTCCAGCTTAGAAACTATACAAATCAGTCTCTGTTCACATTGGTATCTACCCTTCAACCTGAAACTTCAACTCAATTTATAGAGAGATTGAGGTAGTTTTAGATCCATTAAAAGAGGTATGGATTCCTCCCATGAAGGGATTTGAATTCCTTGGACCAAGGGATAAGCTCCATGAGTAGAGGTATAAAACTCGAACTGGCGCGACTATATAGGCTTCCAGTTTGGAGAATATTCGATGAACTAGGATTCTAGAATTACTTTTTATTTTTACTTTCTTTTCACGGGGGTGCGTAGGTTTTAGTGGTGAACAGAATGAAGATCGTCACGGCTAATGGAAGAAGCATCAGCGCATGTACAGGAAAAGACTATTAAAATTGCGCAGGTAATCTTTTAAGAGTTTTACAGAGCTTTTCTCCAATTTCCAAGACTTGATTCAGGAACATGAGTGTTTTTTTACCTCTAAGGGAACATGATATGGATGGTGATAGACCCATATGAACAATCAAATGTCATGGTGACAAAATGATGTGTAATATATTTCCCCCTAAAGTACGAAGTCTGAGAAAGTTTTTCTGAAGAGTGAAGTGCTTTATCATTCCAAGGATTGGATTGGAGACACCAGTCAAAAACCTGTAAAAAAATTCAATGAAAATATATATCGTCAATGAGGTAAGCATTCCCATACTTAGAGAAAAACTAAATAAGTGTTCTGGTACAGATATGATTTCAATATTACATCAAAAGTAGACACAGTATGGGCACAACCATCTGTCATAAAAATTCTACTATATTATGAATACATAACTCCTTGCAGCCTGGATGGTGGAAACTAAATCCAGGGTCTTGATTTCCGCTTCTTGAACTAGTACGAATCTATCCATGTGATTGATTATGTCGAAGTCAAACATGGTATAAACCGCTTGATTACCGGTCAATGATGAGAATATTTAACAAGTGTGAGAGAAACCACCAATAATGACAATGGCTCTCAAGGTACTTCAGCACAGTCTATGAAGTGTGAATGAATGATTTTCAGTCGAGCACTCATAGAATCATTCGATCGAAGGTCAATGATGAGAACCTACCATCAAAGGTGAGAACCTGCCATTAAGGCATGTAGATTCCAAGCTACTGATAGGATTTTAAATCAACTTTCTATAAAATGAGTTGATGACGATAGAAAGTGATCAGTCGTAGGAAATCCTACAACATGAAACCATTAGATCAAGTTTTCAAGAAATTTTTTGCAAGGAATGAATCAGGGATGGTCAACGGGAATGGAGACAACTATTGCAATAAACGGTAAATTTAATTTTCTCTTGAATACATAACGACACTGTAAATGGCTTGGCAGTATTTGACCCAAAGATAATACCCAGAAACCAACTGAAGACTTTCAATGTGGTTTGATTAACTATAAGCCAAAGGATTTCCCAACCCAGGTACAAGTTTGACAAAGTGTCAGCGACATGCTGCTTTCTAAAACAAAAACAATGAATGGATTCTTTTTCTCACTTTTTCCCCACCATTACTGGCAAGTACCTCTTTATTTTTGTCAAGCTTGAGGAGGATAACATTTATATTTTGTAAGCTCATCCTTCAAATGAGTCCATCTTATTATTTAAAAACGAACCCTAAGAAGGAGTGGTTCGGTCCTGTTGTGATCGATAGGTCCTATACTGTTTAATTTTAATGAGTCCAGCATAGGATTAACTCGGTGTTTTTCAGTTTTAGGGAGTCAGAAGAAAAAAATAAGTAAACTCCATGGTGTTATTTTTCGTAAATTTAGTCTCTCAATCCTGAAAAAGGATAAAAGAATGTAGGAGAGAACTCTATTGACCATGCTTAGTCAACTTATACCTTTTTCGTAAATAGTCTAATTCAGTCCAAAAAATGATTAAACTTATATTGAATGGACGACTGTTCATTTACTTTAACGAGTTTGAATAGTCAAGTACTCGATGATATTTTCATGTTTAGAGAGTCTGAAAAGGGCTTAAAAGAGGACTCCGGGATGTCGCTTTTTTGTATTTTTATAGAGCCTGAAAAAGTGATAAAAGTCTACTCAATGTCAAAATTATTCTTTCCACAAAATATCCTATTTCCTGCACAAAAATGCAAAAAATTACGAATGTCTGCTCTTAAAAAAGGGAAAAATATTTTTATTTTAATTCTAAAGTAAAAATAAATAAAATAATATTATTTAATTCATTTAATTCATTTAAAACTACAAAAAGAAGTTTACACAAGTAATTTTCACCTTTTAGTTTGGAGCAGAGCAGAAAGAGTTTTTGCCCTAAATCTTCCAGAGCTGATATTAGGAGAACCAACCAACCATTTCGAGAATCGTCTGCGCTAATTATTCCACATCATCATTATCTTTGTTTTCATCCATTTAGTTTTTTATTGTAAGCTTTTAGGGCATTTTTAATAGGGAAACCATGTTTTAAAATCCTCCCTCGGGGGTGCGCAGGTTTTCGTGGAGAAAACCGTGCACCGCAATGATTTTTTAATAGAAAAATCATTGAGTTGTCGCAGGTTTTATGTCTAGCGCGCACACAAAAAATTCACTGTGTACACACAGAACCTGCACAAGCGCCGTGGGGTTTTGAAAAACATGTTACTCTCCACAAAAATTGTTCAAATTTCTCCCAACTAATTTCTAATGATTAAATTGATGGTTTTTAGGTTGACAATCATGTTGGAATGGCGAGAAAGAGAGCGTGAACTTGTAGAATATGAAGCCATGGATGATCCGGAAAAAATCCGCTCATTGAAAAATTGTGGCTTGTATAAGTTCTAGGTGATTCAAGGTATGAAAGCACAGGTTGAGCTAATGACCTGGCTAGTCAATTCTTGGGATGTTCAAGATCAATGTTTCATTATTGGAGACCATAGGCTTGTGATCGAGCCAGAGGATATATATTTCCTAACAGGATTACCCCGTAGAGGGAGGGACATTTCCTTTTTAGGGACAAGATCAGGTGGTCTTCCCACTGCTTCTTACATGGCTCAATACTATAGCTTAGATTCAAAGTTAAATGATGGTCGCATTGATATCAAAACTATTGTGCAATTGGACCTCAATATCATTGCATTCATTGTTACTAGGTTGTGTGGGAGTGCAGCTCCGCATGTGGCTACCAAAGCACAAACACAGACTGCAGTTGAATGTTTCAGGGGAACAGTTTTCAACTGTATTGAAGGAGTGTTGGCTAACATGAAGGGCCAACTCACGAGAGCTAAGAATGGGAATTTGAAAAACTTCGGGTATGGGGCCATTCTTGTATCTTTTTATTTATAGAGGATCCCACTCCTCGCACCTCAGTAGTCTCCGGTGGATCCCACAGGACCTCGGGAACCACGTATGTTGCATTGGGTAGCATTGATGGCTCACCATTGTGGGGATGGTGGTGCAGTGGTTCACTTTACTCCTCAGTTCTTTATATGGCTTAGGAACCATATCTTTATGATTGAAAATTTTCCTTATGCAAGGATGGATTTTAGAGGTGATCCTGACACATCACTTCCACCAGGGGCACAGTGGGATGCAACAGGTAAGCAAATCATTTTGAATTTTTTATGTTACCTAACTTTTATTTTATTTTCTATCGTCCAATACCGATAAAATTTTAAATGCAGATGTTGGTCCAACACAACCAACAGCACTTCGTTTCTTTGGTAAGCGAGAGGCACAACCTATAGCAGGCCCACCACATAATGATGCAAAAGAGATCCTTGTAGAGTTGGAGCACAACCTAGAGAGGTTGACTATTGATGTTCCAGAGATAAGCACAAATGATATACCTCTTAGGCTTGAAAGACATGTGACTAGTGTCCTAGGCCCGTTCAGGAGATTTCTACGCAGGGTGGCATGTGTCATTGTTTGCTATCATGATCATCATCATGGATAGCTAATGGTCGATCTAGATTGACATTTTGTTTTCTGTATCAGTATCTTTTAGATTATAAGGTGTTTTATGCCTATGATCACAAATGATGTAATACTTTTTGACACACAACTATTTAACTTAATGATATTTCTACTTTTGTTCTTTGAGTATCTTGTTAAATATGGATTAAATATTGTTTTGTTTTACTTTTAATGTTGCAGGTGTCTATTTAAAAATCGATTAGCTAATGCATCAGCCAATGTGTCAAATTTCTTGAAATGTGTTGATATTCGATATAATCAAATTGTCTTTCCAAGAGACGAACCCTCAAAAAAATTCTTAACAAAGTTGTATTTCAGTACAATGAGTTGTGAATCTAACCTAACAATCAAACGTTGAATACCAAATGTGATGGAATCAGACAATAGCTCAATGAGTGCACTATATTCTGCAATATTGTTCGTTATTTGACCAAGGTATATCCCATGAATAGAGACTAATTCATTGGTGGGTGAATAAATAACCCAAGCCATGGAAGAGATGTTTCGTGTACTATATAAGGCTTCGTCAACAAAACCAATGTAAATTTGAAGGAATTTCGACATCTTCAATATCAAAAGTAAAGAAGATAAGTAGCAAAAGTATAAAAATTTGTAAAACAAAAATAACTAATCCTAAGGCACACTTCTCTAATCTAAGGCACATTGTTCTAAAACTGTAACTAATGCACAAGGAGGATCTTGACACGAAAATTCATGCATAATATCTCTTGAGATAAAGACCATTTTTGGGTTTATCTAAAGAGACGTCGTCATAATCAATTAATTCATAGGATCCTTTTGCAAGCATACGCTTAACAATATAGGGACCATGCCACATTGGTTTGAATTTTCCAGCGTCTAGTTTGTCGTGAGCTTGATCGTATACTAAAACTAGGTCACCTTCTGAATATATGTGAGGGTTAACACATTTATCATATTGATATTTAACACGTTTTTTATGAGCTTCGGCAACTGATGCAGCGGTGCGACGAGTCTCATCTAACTGTGCTAGGTATAGAAAGAGTTTCTCCTCTTCAAAGGGAGTTGGTAATAATTCAATGGCTAATTTGAGTGACGGTATTTCACATTCAATGGGTAGCACACCTTCTAAACCATAAACAAGTTAAAAAGGAGTGAACCCTGTGGAAGTTTTTAAAGAGGTACGATATGCCCATAATGCCAAAAAAAAGCATGGTATGCCAATTAGATTTATGAGTTCTGACAATCCGTTTAATCATGTTGGTTAAAACCTTGTTGACGGCCTCAACTTGACCATTAGCATGTGGGTAATATGGTGTAGAATTATCATGGAGTAGGCCAAGTTGATCAGAAAGTTCGTTCATCATAATATTTCGAAAATGGATTCCATGGTCCATAACGATAGCTTGAGGGATACCGAACCGAGCAATCACGTGATTGAATATGAAAATTGTTGCAGTTTTGCCATCAGCCCCAAATGTAGGCATCGCCTTGGTCCATTTGGTAAAGTAATATATGGCGAGAATAATATACCCATGCCCCTCAACCGAGTGAAGGTTACACGTGATGAAATCGATGCCCCATTTGTCAGAAGGACCAACAGCAATGATTGGGTGAAGAGGAGCTGGAAGTGCATGCATATTTCAATAAAAAAATCTAGCAATTGTGGCACTTTATAACCACGAGAATACATTCTTTGGATAAAGACGACCAAAAATATCCAGAGCACAATATCTTTTGGGTTGTGGCAAACCCATACATATGACCACCACACGCTCCATAATGGAAATCATTTAAAACCCTTTCGGCCTCTTCATGAGTTATACAATGTCAAAAAACAAAACAGGCACTGCGACAATATAGAGTGTCACCAACAATATTGTATTGTTGAGATTGGTATCGAATTCTTCGTCGATATGATCATGAAATATCTGTTCGAAAGGTTTGTGTCTGGAGATATATAATGATATCCCCAAACCAAGGATCTAAAGTACTAATTAGAAATAAAGATTCATCATAGAGAGGATTTTTTGCCACCGTTTCAGACTTAGTATTGGGAAAATCACACATAAGTTCGACAAATACCAGTGATTTCTTAGACTTGGATTTCTCGAACTCCAAATCAAACTCTTGCAGGATAATGATCCATTTGGAGTATTTTCCCCTGAGCAATTGCTCATCGGGTTGCAATTAGATATCACTGTGGTTTTGCGCAACAATATGTAATGATGGAAACGTTGGACGGCTTGAACAGCTCCCAAGGCAAATTTCTCCATATGTGAATAATTGATTTCCGTCAAGCTGAGATTCTGACTTAGGTAATAAATCACATGTTCATTGTTAGAATCATCCTCTTGAACTAAAACCATTCCAATCGTGGAATCGGATGCAGCAAAATACAAAATATATGCCGATGAATTGGAAGAAGATCCGATCATTTTGCTATCTTGTGATGGAAAATGATCTTTTAAGACAACAGGTGTGGATGAACCTTTGACAAATTTGGATACCTCGACCCGATGTGGACACTCTTTGGTGTAGTGATCCTCATAACAGATAAGATGAAGATAACGAGGTTTATGTTTTTCGTCCAATGGTTTGGTTTTTTCAGCTTTCTCTTTGGGAGAAGTGTTTTGTTTATTTTTACCCTTCCCTTTCTTCTTATTGCCAGATTTAGCTTTAGTTGTAGATGAGTCTACAACGTGAATTTCGAAAGAAGTTTCGCAGGAAGTGTCTCCTTTAGGTGAATCTGGTAGATTTATAATTGGAGAAGTAGATTTAGATGATTTCTTCTTGCTCTTTGTTGTATTAACTGTACCAAATACACCATCTGCAGAATTAGAACCAGAAGGAGTTGCAGTAAGTTGACCTGGCATGGTAAATCATGATTTTTTTCATATATAGTACCAAAATGTGTGTATACGAGGTCTAAGTAGTGCGCTTGGGCTATGACCCGTTCTTCTGTTACAAAACCTCCCTTAGCTACATCCTCAGTAATATTTGGAAGTAATGATTTAATAAACCATTCTTCCAAAATTTGGTCTGGAAAAAAAGCTTTCACTAAACATCGTCTACGTTGCCATTCATGTATGTGATCTGAAATGTATGAAGACATACTTTGTTTTAATGAAGTTAAAATTTTCTTGCCATTGTCATAACAGACTGGAAATTGGAAATGAGTTAGGAAGGTTGTTACTAAAGCATTGAAATTATTGAAAGAGTTGTGTGGTAACTCGATGTACCACTTTGCAGCTAAACCGATCAATGTTCTCTTAAAAGTATCAATTGAATGGAATCATCGATTAAGGAGTTGGATGCGCATCAAATATGATAATTCATCACATGATTTGATGGGTATTCTCCTAATTTTCCTTCAAACTTTGGTATATCACTGGGTAACTTATTTGGCATTGTCGGCCAAAACGGAAGATAATAAATTGGATCATTCGTCATTCGAGACAATTCTGATAAGTCTAAAGTTGCAATGAATGGTAACCAACGGTTAGGGTCTTGTTGTGCAAACCAATACCCAGAGGAGGATATCCAGGATAACCTAGGATAGCCTGAGCAAATGGGATTGGAATACCTCCAGGGTATCTAGGGTTAGCCATACCAAACTGAGGTTGAGCTGGTATTTGATATGTATAACCAAGGTATGGTTGATTCTGGTAAACTAGATTTTGTTCCATTTTTCCATATTGAAATTTCCCCTGAAATGGTTGACTCTAAACAAACTAACTTGTAAAAGGTTGGCTTGTTTGAACTATAGTTGCACCATGGTGTCCTACAGAGGTTTGAATAGTAGAATGTACTGTAGGTCTAGTTTGATGAGTAGTAACCTGAGGGATTTCCTGTGTAACAGTTGACACAGTCGTTTGAATGGTTGTAACAACAGGGGTTTTAGAAATTCTAGGGATAGGTGTACTTGGTTGTTGAACAAAAATTTGTGCAACAGATTGGATAGGAGTACTTGGAGTACTCAAACTAGCTTGCTTACTACTAGGCACATATACCTGAGGGGTAATTTGAAGTGCACTTTGAATAGGCTGTTGGACTTGGGTAAAACAAAATTTTCCAGCTGGCTGAGCAGATTTATTATAAGGTACTTGTAAAGTAGGTTGCAAATATTGTTGATTCAACAACGAATTCCACACAGTTTTAACGCCTGGGTAAGGAGCTCCCATCAAAGGTTGCAATGCATAAGGTTGACCATAACCAGTTTGAGGTATTGGAACATAAGTTTGATAATTACCCGAATAAGTTCCAGTAAAATATTGTCCTCCTTGAAAGGATAGTTTCTCTTGATAAAACTATTGGCCTTGAAGAGGTATCTACCCTTGGAGAGGTTGTTGTCCTTAAAGAGGTTGCTTCCCTTGAATAAGGTGCTTCCCTTGGAGAATTATTTTCCTTGAGGAGGTTGTTGCCCCCCAGGTGTTATATAACCACCTTGAGAGCTAGCTTGAGGAATATTTCTAGAAAACATATAGACATGTTCCGTTGTCAAAGATTCGGTAGTTTATTCATAAAGACCAGTTGATTTTGTAATATTTTCAGAATATGGAGATGCTCCTAAGAAAGTGCCAGAGAGTGACTAGTACCCAGCAAGAACTAATGGACCACCATATAAAAATGTTTCTGGTGATGAATAAAACATAGATGACTCAATATACATGCTTGATGAAGCCATGTAACTACCTCTGGGTATAGAGTAAAAAGGGATGCGGCGTGGCAAATAATTGTAACCAGAGATATGCAGAAAGTCAGTAATTTGTTGATACCAAGGATCTGGTCTAAAAGGAACGTAAGGGTAAATCGGTTCACTAAACCTTAGATCTAAAGATTCTTGACGCGAAGGAATTGTGATCTCTTCTTCCGTGTCATAAATCTCTTCAATACTAATTAGGCCAGGAGGAAGATTCTCAGTAATAAGAAGTTTCACTCGAGGTGAACGAGGACGACCAGGAATCCGGGCTATGAAATCCGAAGGTGACTCAGAAGAAATAGATTCATATTCAGGTTCAGATATTTCAAGCTCAGTGAATTGAGTATCTGACAATTCACTGGTAACAGATTCAACTGTGATTACTTCAGAAATTTCTGGTTGTTCTTGATATTTTTCAATTAGCTGAGGTTGGTTAACTTCAAAATCAGGATGTATTACTATAGATGTTTCTCCTTGTTCAATAGACCTGGTTCCTGATTATTGAACTCTTTCAGATTTATTTTTTTCCAATTGGCTGGGTGCATATTCAGGGGGTTTCTCCTGCATTCTATGTGAATGTATCGGTAATTCAACCACGGTTAATTTTTTAACACACAAAATCAAAAAATATTTCAACAGAATACTCCTAAGGTCCCTAAGAAATTAATAAAATGAACACACGCCTACAAAATATAAGAAACAAACCACACAAAAACAGTATGTTTCCACAATAAGAACACTCATTGATGATGAAATCCAACATCGCAGAAGTTAATGTGGAAAACTGGTGGTCGGAACAGTCACCTGACAACCTGCTTAATGAAACAATCCCCTGCAAGTACCTCCACTATGCCATCTCAAAGTGAAGAGTACCCTCCAGAAAGTCCAAGTGAGTCTAGTCAACGTCTGTTCTAGGTACAGTGGGACCTTCCCTCCACCGTCACCTTGGGAAAAATCCTAAATATTATGGCCACTAGGGTCACCAACTAATACAAATGCACCTAGGGGAACATTCTATGATCCGATATACAAGCAAGGGCAGAGTATCAAGCTCAATCCCCTTGAAAGATTTTCGACATGGTGAATCTGAGGTTTGCTAACAAGTGACCCCAGGGTCCTCGACAATGGTTAATCTGAGGTTTACCATTTGTATTACGCGCACGTCTTCTATCTTCACCAATGAAGTAGGTACAATTACCTCACTAGGTCCAACATGACCTCATGCTTAACTCTTTTAAGAAGAGCTTCCTAGAGTACAAATGCAACAATTGGATTTCCCTAACGCAAGATACTACTAGTTTGTTTTTACTGCTTTGGAATTTCTATTACAAATAGCATTCCAAAACACTAGCCTAAGCTAAATTGGTGGAATGAGCCCTAGAAAATGTAAAAATTTCTAGATTGATTTTATTAAGTGTTGTATTGATTTCGCTTTTATTTAACGCAAAGGGTATGGAGTTGAAACTTGATGATATTGTGACCTAACTCAAAATGCTCTAAATGCATCAATATGAAAAATGAAACTCTTTCGTTTCGATGAATTATATTTAGGAGAAAGTTGAGATATTTTTTGAATTCAAAAGCACAAACTTCCTCACACTTTAAACAAAATTCCTTTCTAAAGAGAAAACAATTTCATTAAGAACATAATTTCCAAACATGATCAATTTCTCTTTGTGAATAAAATTCCATTGATTACAAAGTCAGAAACTACAATTTTGATAAACAAAAAAATCTCAAAAGAAGGCAAATCTAAAAAACCCTAAAAAGTATAAAAACTTCAAATCAAATCAAAGTTATAATTATCAAATCAATCAAATCAAGGTTATAATTATCAAATCTAACTAGGATACCTATGAATGTTTTTGTAAATGATTTCCCTTAGTTGTAATCAGAGTAAGAATGTTTCCATATCTCAGCAGAAATGAAATCATGAAAGACTACCTTGTGAAAAATCAGGCTTCAGTGATCTAGAAGCTTTTCCATTTTGCAATTGAATAAGAAACAAATATTCACAAAAGGTAAGGTTGGCTATCATCCTGATGGCTTAAGGAGACAAAATCATAAAACCAGTGATTTGAGGCAAACGAATGTATCTTCCAAAAAGAGAAACAATAAACCAGGGCAAACCCTAACTTGTAAAATGAAAAAAGGATGACTAATCACATAACACTCTAAATTGTTGAAGAGGAATTCTCACACAGGTTTGTTGGCCGGATAAATGCTTATTTGCAGTCGTAGATCTTTCGTCGCAACAATAATCCTTCCGTCGCAACAAGAATTCTTTCGTCGCAAGAAAGTGTCGTCTTTCGTCGACCTGCAATCACAAACAAGCAAATATTAAATAGCACCTGTATAAAAAATAATCATAAAACATACCTATCATAGTGATCAAGGAATCTATGAAATAAACAATCAAACGACAACTTATTGAAATAAACAATCGAATGACAATTTATTAGAAAAAACAGAACTTGATTGTATTAATCTTAAAATAATAGAAGAACCTTACAACCTTAGCCTTGATGTTCGAAAGGCCTTCCCGGGGTCCGAAGCAGGAATCTCCTCTACTTTGATAAGTCTTGCACACTCTTCCTCCAGGAGCACAAAGAGGTATGTGATCTTTCCTCTTCAAAATCTCAGCAGAAAGAATACTAAATCTCAACAGCACTTCAATTCAATCACACATAAAGCTTGAACTCCAATTCTCAATCTCCAAAATCTTACCATCTGAGACTACCCAATGCCTCCTTTTATAGAGCAGATGAGGAGGTTAGGATTCCACCTTTTAAGGGATAGAATTTTCTTTCAAAGGGATAGACTCCTTACATCAATGGATTAGTTCCTTAAGGTGAGGGATACATGCACCTTATCAAAGCGTACTCATCCCCAAAAAATCTCATCTAGAACCTTCTAGAATTGACCTCAAACCAACTTTTTAACTTTACTTTCTCGCATTTTTGAGTTTGGAGGGGGTATGCAAGCATTCTTAAGGAAAAATGCGTTCTAGAACGCAGGTAAGCCATGCATTACCTGTGTACCCAAGCCAAGAACGCAGGCAGGCTTCATGTTACATGCGTACCCATTCTTTCAGAGGTTTTTAGGGTTTTTCTTCTTGTTTCAGGGCTTGACATGAGGAGTAAAGGTTGTAAGACTTGCAGAGGAGGCATGTATGAGTGTTAATGAGCTCATACAGTCAGTAGAATGTCAAGGTGACAATTTTTAGTGTAACAAGGTTCTAACAACTGGAGTAAATCAGGTTAAACTTCAAGAATTTGGTTATCTGGCTATGAAAGAGAGAATTTCATATTTTTCAAAATTTACCAGGGGGTGTGCATCCTCTCAGTTAAAAAAAGTGTGCATGTGCATTGGACTAAACTGACAAGTCGCGCAGGTCGCCGCTCTGTTTTCCACCAAAAACTGCGCAGGCAGAGAAAAATTTGGAAAAACATATTTTAGGTTTTCTTTCTCAAAGATTCTAAAAATTCATCTACCCAGCCACACTCAGAGAAGTCAAAATAAGAAAGCTAAAATTTCAAAAATAACATAACCAAAGAAAACTAAACTTGTCTTCCCTAGTATGGTCACCAATTTGTTACCAGGATTAATCCCTCTTGTGGACAAGAGCGATCTCCCTAGTACTCCAACGAGTAACTAGAAACAAAGATCCACTGAATATCTCTTTCTCTAGATCTTTTGTATTTTAAATTATTAAAACCATGAAATAAATATGACATGCTCCTAACTTTCATTCAAGATGTCTAATGTAGTCCTTTGCCTTTCTCTCCAGAGTAGTTCTTCAATGATGAGAATAACTTGCATTCAAAGACAAGACAAACGATCAAAGCACATGCAGTATATAATAATCATAAGTACTAATCCAACTTAGTGATCAAGGAATCTAAGTATTGACATCATTTCCATGAATTCAGAAAAAAGACAATGAGAAAAAGAGATCCATATGTATTACCATAAATTAGAAAGAGAAATCTTATAACCAGATGCCTTGATGTTGTACAGATTTCTCCCGTGTGTCTGAGAAATAATTTTCCTTCAGTCTGATAAGCCTTCCTCTCTAAAATGACCAACATGAATTCATGGGCACAAAGATGTGATCTTCAATGTGTCAACAGCAACTCACTAGCATAGAAACTATGAATTCTATGAACTCTCTCCAGATTTGAAACTATACAAATCAGTCTCTATTCACAATGGTATATATCTACCCTTCAACTTGAAACTTCAACTCAATTTATAGAGAGATTGAGGTAGTTTTAGATCCATTAAGAGAGAAATGGATTCCTCCCATGAAGGGATTTGAGTTTCCTGGACCAAGGGATAAGCTCCATGAGTAGAGGGATAAAGATTGAACTGGCGCGACTCTAGAGGCTTCTAGTTGGGAGAATATTCGACCAACTAGGCTTCTAGAAGTTGATTTTTATTTTTACTTTCCTTTCACGGGGGTGCGCAGGTTTTAGTGGCGAACAAAGTGGCGATGTCGCAGCTAATGGAAGAAGCATCAATGCATGTGCAGGAAAAGGCTATAAAAACTGCACAAGTTATCTTTTAAGAGTTTTACAAAGCTTTTCTCCAATTTCCAAGACTTGATTCAAGAACATGAGTGTTTTTTACCTCTAAGGGAACATGATATGGATGGTGATAGACCCATATGAACATTCAAATGTCATGGTGACAAAATGACATGTAACAGTTATAAGGAAGTAACAATTAACCCTTTTCTTCCTTGTTGTCCTGTTTTGTGTGCTGAATGGGTTCCATTTTCTTTTCTTTTCTACAAGAAAATACTTGAAAATTAATATTTAATGATAAATTGTTTATTTATTGTACCTAATCAAAAAATTCCATGATTACATATCACATTTGAAGCACGTTGTTCTTGAGATGGCTCCTCGTGCGATGCAATTATGTCCATTTCTTTGACCATCTCCTTGTACACCTTTTTGGACATTCCTACTAGCATATTTCTGATATTAGCTCCTTCATCCGTTGAGATTTTCATAATCTTCCTGAAAATGTAACATGACAATAAACTATTTAATTTTTATATTGATATATGAAAAGTAAATATAACAAAAGTGATATTTATAAATGATTGCTTTCTAGTAATATATACATATAATTATAGAAAAACATTTAAAGGAATATTACTTTTTCATTCCTTATTTTTTGTTGTTGTACGTTTTTGCTATTAAAATTCTGACATGTCTCATTGACCAATTCTCTGGAAACTCATCCTGTAGTTTAAATAAAATTTGGTTCTTGGAATCATTGGATTGATTTTTGTATTGTAAGTGGAAAGAATGTCTATACATTCGTTCTACTAGATCCCTCAAAGTTTTGTAAAAGTTTTCCCCCCTTTCGTTAACCTCCAACACCACTCCAGATGAGCTAAGGAGCAATTCATTTTCATTTGGATGTTCTATTTTTTTCTTTTCTTAGAATACATTCATTTTCTTCGTTGTTGGTCCCTGTAGAACATTAAACATATGTGAATTAATAGATTTTTTGAAACATGTTATCTAATATTTTTAAGTATATTATTAATGAAAAATCAAAAAAGAAACTCATATTGGATCGATAGTATTTTTTCATTCACCTGATTCATCCTTCTGCAATTTTTCCATCAAGCTTTTACGCTCTTTTGGTCTTAGATTAGAAATAACTTTATCAAGCTTCGTAATTTTGTGGCTCTGTATGATACATGGTAAAAAATACATATTAGTTAAACTTACATATAGTTCAAAAATAATAATTTTTGTAAAGAATTTACAAATAACTTGCCTTTTTTTCTTTTCTCGATGTGCTATCAGTATCTTTGTTACTTGAACTCTTGTCAACCATTTCTTTCTCAATAAGAAACTTGTACCATACCATTCATTAATATATTTTATAAATAAATCACATACTTTTTAGGTTAAAAAGAATAATAAATCAAGAAAACGGTGCACCTTTCCCAAAGTACGCACCGAACGCAGCGCGGTAGGTTCTTATCAATGCACTGCCAATACAGTAGAAACATTGTATGATACTCTTTGTCAACAAGGAGACCCAGTGTGTTATATGTTAACTGGTGCACCGATTAACACAAACATAAATTAATAAAAAACAATTTTTATCTAATAGTGTTTTTTGTCAGTACGTGGCCGGTGTGCTATACTACAATAACACACCGGTGTGCTATTTTAAACAGGGCCCGCTGATTAAAAAAATATATGTTTTTTTTTTAAATCGTGCAAGGGCCGACATGGATTAGGATCCGACTCTACAAATGGTCCCGTGGGTTAGATGTCATACGCCTATATATATATATATATATATATATATATATATATATATATATATATATATATATATATATATATATATATATATATATATATATACCCTATAAATCTAAAATGAAAGGCCCTAATTATGAAGTCACATAAATAAGAAGAAGCAAGGGTTTAACGTAAGAATGGATTTTTTTGTTTTTTTCTTCTGAAAATGCACAGTAAAATTTAAAATTTTTACTACGCATGTATTAAATCCAACAGAAACTGTAAAAAAAATAATTCTTAGATTAAAATTTAACAATTTTACTATACTACAACGTTTTTGTGCAAATCACCAGATGTTTCAAATTTTGATTCTCTAAATAGTGTTGTTGTTTGAAAGTATTTTGCTACTCCACAGTGCTCTCGTGCTCTCTTGCTCCAGGTATGTCTCTCGTGCAAATCCCTTCCTGAATTTTTTTGCAAAAATAATGAAATAATGAATAGCTTTTACTATTTAAATAACTTTTTTATGAAATTAGATTTCCGAAAATAATTTGCTGCCCATTTTTGAATTTATCGCTTTTTTTTCATTTCAAAAAAATAAAGTTGCACTTTTTTTATTTCCGAATTTTCGGTGCGTTTTTTAACTAACAGCACCGATGCGTCAGTTAATAAAACCGCATTGGTGCGCAGTAACTAAAATGCACTGGTATGGTTAACATTACATTAGCACCGATAAAAATAATTCCATTTTTAAGGCACCGAAATTACTTTTAGGTACATTGTACACCAAAATTTATTGTTGATTTTGCTCAAATGCAGGGATAAAATCTCATTATTATATCAACTGGAAAATTCTTCAAAATCTAGCTCGTTCCATAATATTTCTCAAAGTCCATCGCGGAGTTCTCCCTATCCATATCTAGACGTAATTACTTCAGATTTTATTTATATTTTCATTATCTAATTGAATTTATTTTTTTTATCCATGTCAATCAACTGAATAAAATTAATGTATACAAATTTGCAGGTTCATGCAAATTCAGAATCGAGTTCAGATGCACAAAATATTCAAACAGCTCCAAAACGTCGGAAGCTCTTATCAGAAGAAGCATACCGCAAGGTGCATTTGGTAGATGAAAATGGATAGCCGCTTCACCCTACCAATTGTAACATTGCATCTTCTAGCCACAATCTTGGGACAATGATGGTAATAATAATTGTTTGGTATATCAATGTAATTATTTAAACGTCAAACCAATTAATCATGCATTATCAACATGCCTACTAATTGATATCATCGATTTTGTACTAATCATGTTCAAATATATTTTTTGAAATTATTAGGATTCTAGTGATGATGAGTGACCTACCTACCATCTTTCATTGCACCCCATGACAATGTCAAATCGAGAGAAGGCTGAATTAAGAGAAAAAATCAGACAGGAACGATACCAAGAATGGTTGAATCAACCACTATTCAATTCCCACTACATCTAGATTCATCAATTAGGAATGACTACAGCAATAGTAGTTCTTCACAAGTTGGTAATGGAGGAAATCAAATAGAGGTTGGTATGGATGATTACTTAAGGGATACGACTGCCATGGAGACAATGTTGTTAGATGCATTCCAGAACGATGATGAGCAAGGGGATGATGCTCATATCGCTAATACCTTTTTGAAAGCCTTAAATTTTCTTCCACCACCCCTCTCTTTGGACCTGGCGGTCAGTCAAAGTCTATCCAGTTGGGGACAACGATGTTACTGTACAACTTGAAAGAAAATTTTGGCTTGTCGAATGCATGTTTCTCAAAAATTTTGAGGTAATTTACCATCAAGTACTCCCTTATATTTTGAGAATTATAATCACACAATAAACATTACAAATGGTCAATTTTATGAACGTTAATAATTACCGGCATTAATGTACATTTAATATTGTCCATGACCAACTACAGGTTATTCAAAGATAATGTTCTTCTGAGCGATAATGTCTTGCCTGGTAGTTGTGAAGAGGCAAAGAAATTGATGAAAATGTTGGGTGTTGAGTACATATCATATCATGCATGTCAAAATTATTGTATTCTATACAGAGGAGAATATGCAGACGAAGAGATATGTCTTAAATGTGAGCATGACAGGTATGATAAATAAAAAAAGAAGGGTAAATCACGTGGTCCTCCTTTTAAGATCACTAATACAAAATGGCTAATTAATTACTAAAAAACGACTAAAATTTGCATATAAACGACTATTTTTCGGTCGGTGACCAATAGTAGCTAATTTACAGTATCTTATAACGTGACTAACTTTTGGTTGTTTTTATCTTACTCATTAATTGGTTATCTCAGTTTTATTGTTTAGTAGTATATTTGGTCATTAATTCAATCACTAATTTGGTCATTAATTTAGTCACGGATTTGGTCATTAATTTAGTCACTGATTTGGTCATTAATTTAGTCATTGATTTGCTTATTAATTTAGTCACTAATTTGGTCATTAATTTAGTCATTGATTTAATATTTGATTTGTTCATTAATTGCCACAATTAATGACCAAATATACAACAAAATATATTACTATATGATCACATGAGAAAACCAATTAATGACCAAAGAAATATGACCAAATGTTGGTCGTGTTAGAAGATACTGTAAATTAGCTACTAATATTCATATATATGCAAACTTTAGTCATCGTTTGAAACCAATTAATGACTGAAGAAATATGACTAAATTTTGGTCGTGTTATAAAATACTGTAAATTAGATATTAATAGTTGTATATATGCAAAATTTAGTCGTCATTTGTAATCACAAATTTATCATTTGCAGTTGTCATTTATAATTTTTTGGTGGTTTCATATTCATTATATAAACAACTAATTTAGTAGTTTATATTCATTTCATTAATAATCATTATAAATGACTAATTTAGTCGTATATTCATTTTATTTGTGTTCATCATTAATCAATATAAACTACTAATTTAGTAGTTTTAAATTGATTTTGTGTTAATTATTAATCAACATAAATTAATCTGTATGATTTAAAAAATGTCATACAATGTGCATGTTCATCTAATATGAAAACACAAATTTGCATATTTTAATTACAATACTAAATAATACCAAATGCAACTATAAATAATTTCAACTACATAAATTATATTAAATATGAAATGTTAAAGTATTACAATATGAGTTTCCAACTTAATATTGGTTGGACTACAATTTACACATGAAATGGTGTTTCAGCACTTCAAAACATTATCATTGTGTTTTCAATGCATTGTAGGTGAATTCACCAACTCTGAAGAATTGAACATCAGACTTTATATGTGTCTTATGCGAGATATTTCTCTAAGGGTATCACCAGACCAGTTCTCCTCTCTCTCTTTTTTCATTTGTCGCCCAAATGTTATTGCTCCCCTCTTTTTTCAATTCATGCTTCTTACCATCAATACTGAGTTCATTTTCTGAAAACAAAAGAAGATATAATGCAGAGTGTTAAACATGAAAGAAAATGAACACTAGGATATAAACTAAATTAGACTATAAATCGTTTATATGACATATACCTCAACATCTACAATATTGTCAAAGCCATTTTCCCCATACAAGTAAGAAATTCAAACAAATTTTCTTCATTGGGGCGATAATGGTCACTATAATGTGGCGAGATAACTTGTATAAACAAAGCAAATAAAATGTCACTATATATAGAAAAAAACACCTTAGTAACTTAGTATTCAACTTTCAAGGAAAGCTTAGGAACAATCATGTCAACTAAGTTGTATGCTAAAAAGCTCAAGTTGTAGATAACTTGTGAAAACAAATAATTTGAGGTGTGATGTTTAATCCTTGTCATTTTATTCACAACAACATTTCATTTTCTAATGCATGAACTTAGTCAAGTATATAAACAACTTGTACTCAAATAACAACATGAAAGTAGCTTTTTCTAATAGTCATGAAAATATTTTAACACAAAATAGCTATAAAGATTCCAATAAATATAATGTAATACTAATTTCATCTTCAAGCTTTGGTTTTTGTTTAAATGGACATGGTACTAAGTATTTTCAATTTCATAGTTACAAGATCACAAAAGAAAATCAAAATAAGCATCCAAAATACAATCAAACAATAAAGAGAGGATATTATGGAATTGAAATTGCAATTATAAAAAAAATTGTTTACCTGTCCACCATGAGGTGAAATAATCACAACATTAAAAACCATAGGAATTCCTACTAGAAACATTTCCAAAGTCGATGGCTTAGGTGTCTAAGTGATCTCTAACAGCGAATGAACCATATCCAAGACGTGATATGCATCATCTCCCCGTCCTTTTTCCAATCACATTTCCTATAACTTTCCCACCGCAGAGTGAAGTAACAATCAAACAAAGACATTGACATTTGTTTTTATCTTTTATATCTATAAAATTTGAATCTGATTTGTTTCATGAACATATTAATTCATATTTAAAGCCTTCCTGACATATGAGAAAGTATCAATCAAATAGGACATCAGAAAAATCGACCTCAATGAGGCCCTCAAACAATTTCTACAATATCAATATTTTTCTTGTTGTGATATATTGGATAGAAAAAATAGCATATCTACAAAAGAAAAATGCATATATTACTTATGGTCAAACTTTGTATATGGTGTGTTCTTAAGCAGTTTTTTAAAATGTTCCTCCGCCTTTACCAAAGTGAATTGTAGCTTGGTTAAAACGTGTATCCTTTCATTCAACATCAATTTCTGCAAGCTAAATGTCACACATTATTCTTTCCCATTTCTCAACATGCTACATATGATAAATTGAAAGTCGCATAAAACCAAGAGCAAACCCTTTTCTAACCAAAACAAACAAACAAACAATGTCTCTAATAAAACATCATTATAATATTAGAAAATGAAAAGAGGGTGGACCATTTTTGTTGTTTGACTTTACCTATTTTTGTTATGAAAGTGCTCGAGCTTCAAGACCGAACAAATGTGAGGGAAGTCATAAATGTGAAAAAAATTATGTTGACCTAATTTGTAGACTTCTTCAAAATGATGTGAATGATGCCATTTTTGGATGTGGTAAATCTCATAATAAGAAATGGCTTGTATTCTAATAAATTACATTGCAATGACTACCATGGGCCTCCACGAGTTATAGGTCCTCAGTATGTTAATCTTGATGATGAAAGAGAGATGGCAACGATAAGTATGGGTGGTCCTAGTTTGTATGGTGGATATCTTCAAACCAAGGTTGTCATCTCAATGAACCTAGGTTTTGACATGGTAAACCTAGATCTGGTCTTCACCCAATTTCATTCCATCATACTTTGTCAAGACTCAAGAGGACATAATGGTCCTTAGCTTATAATAGGGTTGCTTTTGAAGTTATAGATAAAGCTTATCCAAAGAAAATGGATTTTTGGGCTCCAAGAGATATGGATAATTTAAATGATAACAATTATATGTTGTTTTCCCAAGATTCAAATGTAGGGATACATTTTGTGGATTTTACTAATAAATAGAATGAGAGAAATAATCCATGAGGAGAATCTACTGGTCATTGTGATTAGGGAAATACTCGGAGATATAAGACTTATTAGGTTCAAATCAAAGATGGTGTTGATTCTTGTAGCTCCTCAGTTGTTGGTAGTTTTTAAGGTAGGAATTTCAGCTCTTCAAGGGTGGGGTCCTTCAGCATAATTGCATCTGCCTTAGTACTATCACTTAGAAGCAAAACATAATCAACAAAGAGTAAATATTTCAAGTTTAGGGCAATTCCTATTTGTATAGTTGTCAAACTTATAATTATTTTTCACATTGTTATAACTCTGTTGAGACCACCTACTTTAGAGTAAAAGATAGCAAAGGAGCCATTATTCATACCTACCCATGGTCTCTTGTAGGCATGATAGAAGAATAGGCTGGGCCATTAATTAGAATTGCAAAGATATTGAGGAAACACAATTCATTATCTAATTAACCAATTGCACATTGAACCCTATATGGATGAGTAGCCCTAAATAAAGCCAGTTTTCTCTATCATATGCCTTGGAAAGACAAACTCACTAACATTGCTTGTAATTTTTTGGTTTGATGTTATAAATTCCTTCTTGGGCTACTCCTATTCCGTAATGGATTTGTTTCCCAGGAAGGATGCAAAATTTTTCTAATGACATGGAATCAACTTAGTGGATTTTGACCCTACATGCACTAATTTTTGTAATGATTTTGTAGATGCAACTACATAGTGATATGGGTCTGAAATCATCTCATTCTTGTCTAATTTTTGGGATTAAAGTCTGAAATGTTGAATTGAAATCTCCCAAATCATGCCTGTGTATTTTAATTTGTCAGCAATTCTTAGTTGGCCTGTTTGAAGGAAGTCATAGAACCCCTAGAAGAATTATGTTGTCCTATGAAGTGGCTGAGGGTTCTTATACTTTTGGAAACAATGCAAAAAAATTTGTAATTCTTCCTTTGACATTCGATCCATCAATGCCTCATTACCCACCTCACCCACAAAACTGGGGAAATATGAAGTCATCTTTAACAATCTCTCTTAAATTTATTCTATCATCCTCTTTATAAATTCCCTCAAAATGTTCTGTTAATGAGCAAATTTCTCCTTGAGATGAGACACCTTCTCACAAGGAAAAGTTAGTTGATAAACAACATCTTGAGGCAATTGTTCATTATAATTATGAGATGTTGAAGAGAGAAAATATTTTCTATTTAGTAAAGGCTATGCACGAATTTTAGTGATTTGGTACAAGGAAAGACATGGGCAGTGAGGGAATTGTGGAGATTCCCTAAAACTCTTTTCCCAAATGTGACACGTGAGGATGTATGCGTATTAAACAACTATATTTGAGAATGTACACCATTTTAAAGGCAAGGCTATTTTAAATGTAGGCGCGGGAAGTTTGACGTAGGCTCTTGCACCTGACCCAACAGCCCACCTGCTTACCTATTACTACGATCTATGTGCTTCCCCACTTGTCAATTGTTGTTTCTCCAATTCTCGGTCATATTGTGCCTGATGGCCCCTCACTGCGGCTTCAACTAGGCTACTCTACCACATGTGTGGTGGTTATTAAACCTGCACTAACACAGGTCTAGCTGGCTCTGATAGCACTCCTCCATCCACAAACTAATTATGTTGACAGCTGCCCTTTTATCGGTCATTTTGTGTCTTTTCCCTCGCGATTTCTCAATAGCTAAGTGGTGTCGACTAGTCTAGCCCATGTTGCTTCCTTCTTAGTGAGTTTCCACCTTATGCTTCTTGTGGTTTTGTTTTTGTCGAGTGTGGGCCTGTGTGTAGGCCACAGTTCTTCCATCAACCCCTATACAACATACAGGTTGATCTATATGACCATTTTCCAATCCTTAAAAAAATTAATTGCTTCAGGGAACTATATGACCGATTTACTTCGGTCATAAAAACACATTATCTTGCATGAAAAAAGGGAATAAGACCCATATATGACAAAAGTAGGTTCCTATCAATCAGTGCAAAGCATAACAATGCCCGACACAGGGTATGGTTTTTCAAGCATATAAAATAGGATAGGTTACAAAGCTAATAGGTTGTGTAATAGTAATATTTCAGAGCCTTTTGTTTACTTCATGTATATCTCTATAAGAATCTCCTTTAAGGCCAATAATGTATTACTAACTATATAATGGTAGAGATTGTTTTATTCCATCAAAATTCATGTAAAGGATGGAAAGACAAACATGTGCAGGAAAAAAGTCGACGGTGAGATTTTTATGCATATTTAGTAAGAGCACGAACTAAAAACTAACCAACCATTCACTTGTCAACATGAGAGAGCACAGATAAACCACAAAATTGATCAGGAAAAATTTTGAGTGGGCTACCTTGAAATTTTCTTAATTACTTATGTCTACTAATGTCGACTGGATACAAACACTGAATGTTTTTCTTCTTGATAAATACCTCAAAATACCCTCGTTTCTTGGGCATGAAGCTTTCTAAATGAACTCCTGATTTGTTGTACAAAGTAGATAATACAGGTTGCCCCTTCAATCTCTTAATATCTTCCAAAACAGTTCCAGGAACTTCTATTGCATGGCCATTTTCTAACAAGCTTCCTGGCTTTGTACCCCCATCCTTGATTTCCCTTGTTATATCTTGAATAAATAATATCCCTTCAATAGCCAGTATTGTGAGAATCCTACCAAGGAACTTAGGAGCCTTGGGCGCATCAACAGTAGCATCCTCCAATGAAAATAGTACAGTCTCCAACCTAGAAACATCAAAAATATATATAGTTATAATTCATAATAAAAAATGACCATAGATTGTAGCAGTCCTGAAATAAATTCAAACTTAAATAGGAAAAAACAAAAAAATTCACACTACCCTTCAGTAAGTTGTCCTTGATTTAGCAAGAAAGGATCAGACTTGCATAAATGTGTAATTAGATTCCCCAGAAGATCAATTTCAACATCTTTCCTGTAAAAAGAATCTAATATCCAAAGCGAAACCATAGTTGAATGGAACAATGGTGCTTTAAGGTCATCTACACAAAAAAGTGCCTCCTTCAAATCTCTCACACTGGATGGTATGTCATGCAAAATTAAGAAAAATTCAGGGAAACCTATCGAATTCTCTAAAATACATAATGAAAACTCATCGGAATGCACCTGTAATATTCTTTGATTTCCATTTCAGCCTTTTTCCTAAGTTGAACCTCAATGAGTTGTGAACTCAAACTTCTTTGAGAAGAATGTTCTTACAGTTGAAATTCAACATTTGCAGTCTTCCCACCTCTGTCACCTGATGAGTATGAAGTCTTAAACTCTCTTATGTCATTCTCCAAAACATTTATTTCATGAACACATGATTTTGCAAATAAAGGCTTTTCTGCGGCATAAGTCCTTGTCAAAATTTCATCTCTCATACCAACTGGCATCCAGTCAGAAGTGAAACCTGAAATTGGACCTGCACCTATTCGTTTATTACTAAGAGATGTGAATGGTGGAATATGTGCTATAGCACTCTTAGCATATGGAAAAGGTTGAGCCCTCCATCCTATTGCCTTGCCAAGACCTCCCTTAGGACCAAGATTCAAGTGACCATCATTAGAAGCTCTGTGTGTTGAAGGGCTTGGCATAGACTGATTTTCAAATTGAGCCCTATCCACTATCCGAGCATCTTGACTAGTGAATCCACGGTCATGTGGTACCATATGGGGTTGTGGCCCTTTAATCCCACCCATATGTGGAAATTAACCCATCTGTGCACCTGCCATGTAAGGTGGCATCGCATGTCCTCTCACACCATGATCAAGTGGTGTCACAAGTCTCTGACGTGAATGTCCCATATTGGTACCTTGAGAGCGGCCTCCCTGTCCATGTAGTTCTTCCACAGCATCCCGATGCACTTCCTCTATTTTCTTGGGGCCCTCAACTTTCCTCCTTTGTTATCATCCATTCCTCCTCGGGTCAATCAGATCCTTCAACATGAACCTCCGCCTAGAGGGAAGCCCTTGGTTATTGGACATTTTTGTCATCCTATCGAAGTAAGCATCAATATGTTCCTTGGCCTTTGAACGGTCAATCATATGACCAATAGTGCTCATCAGTTTTCACAAAGCTTTAACATTTTCCTCCTCTAGATGTTGAAATTCACCAATTAATTTCTTGATGCATGCATGCATAATTCTTTCGATCAGCATACTTTCTTTATAAATATCACTAATAAACCTTATATTTCCTAGCATTTGTCATCGTGTTGCAGCCTTCTTCTCCCATCTTTCTTCTACTGAAAGGCTTTCTTCACCATGTTGTTCTGCCTTCTCAGCCTCTACCTCTTCTCTTTCATATTTTTCAAATTCTTCCTGACATTTGTTCAAAATAACTCACTTGAAAACAACCTTCTCATTATCTTCATAAAATTTTGGTATTCTTGCAGCAAGCTAAAAACAGAATTTTGCATACATTTCACAAAAAGTCGACTCCATCAAGGCTTTGTCAAATATTAGAGACATTATACCATGAAGACATGATGCAGAGTCAATGTTCACTTCTTTGACATGTTCAAAAAGTTTCTCAAAGTTTTGGGGCGTTAATTAATTATTAAGTATCGATTTAATTTGTCTTTGTTTCAGTTGATCCTCATCAAAAACCTTGCTCACTTCATATTAGTTCTCTAATATATGAATTTTGCACAGAGAAGGCTGTGGAGGAGGAATCAAACCTTTTTGCGAACCAGAAACACGTTTCCACCTATCAACATCATAATTATTTCTCACTAGTCCAACTTGTGGAAGTGGTGCTTGCACATAAGGCCCTCCAGGAAGGATGGAATTCATACTCATTTTTGTTGCACAGGTATTTCTTGAAAATCCAGCATTATAACCTTGGCTAGGTCGAAACACAACAGAGGAACCACTAAGATCCGCATCCATCTGCATATCACATCCATCAGCAAAAGCATCCACTGGCTTGGCCCATATATCATCATCCAAACTAGCCATATTTCTCCCACGACATTCAAGTAGATAATTCCCACTCAGCTGTCTGTTAAGTCCCCTTGCAGTGCTTTCTAATGCATTAACCTTTCCTACATGACTTGCAAGTGCTTGGGAATTTCCAAGTAATTCAATAGTGTCTGGAAAAATTTCAAAATGATTTGGTAGATATTTTCACTGATCCTTGATTGCCAACAAAAAATCTCTGGAGTACTTTATGTCTCCTAAACATTTAGTAACTAAAATAGCTACTTGATTCATAGGATTTGAAAGCTCAGTTGCATCTTCCCAGTCAGCCACTTCTTTCAGGACTTGCTTCTCAGGCTCTTTTGAAGAAGTCTTACTCTTGACAACATCGGTTACTATTTTGGATGGTTCTAGAAAGTTCACATCTTCCTCCTCCTCTTGAGCCTTATAAGCATTATATAGATCCATGTGGGAGCTGCAGCATTTGCCTTACTAAAAAAAAAAACCTTCTTTTTATTCTTCTTGTTGACAACTACTACCTTGGCAGCATCGCCAATATTTGCAACATTATTCTTCGCAGAAACATTGGAAGAACTTTTATTCTCCTTTTCTGTCAATCTAGCTACTAAATCCTGCTTGCCTTCACTTTCAACAGGAAAAGATGACACCTGAAGTTGAGCAGACGTTTCACAAATATCACTATTAGTGGTGGATACTTTACCCTTATCTTGTGTGTCAATTGCCTTCACATTGGTAGCTGAACCTTCTCCAAGTAATTTAGCACTATCATGGTTAACCCTACCTTTGTTTCTATATCCAGAAGATTTTTTGCCTTCAACAAATTTGTTACTAGACAGAAAACCTGGTTTTTCCTCCAAAATAGCCATATCATCTTTAGGGAGCACTGTTGTAGCTTCTGATTGTAATTCCCATTCAAACACCTTGCCTGTATCTGCTATTGACTGCTCAGATACAACTAACACTTCACCCTTTTTCTCTTTGAGCAAATTTTGATCAATAGCCATTGTGCCATTGTCATGTGTAGCCAGTTGAGATGCCAACCTACTCTCATGAATTCCATTGATTTTGCTCTCCCCAGCATGCAAACTAGCTTTTTCTTTTCCAATGAAAGAATTCGAAAAATAAGTCAACTCTTTGTTTATGTCAGCATCAGGTGAACTTGACAACTTAGATGGGGAATCATAAACCACAATAATCCCATGCTCATGATGGAGAACATTTCCAAGATCTTGCTTCTCTCCAATCACATAATTAACAAAATTATTTTTGCAGGTTTGTCTAGCATTATCTCTTGTTGATTCAGATGTTTTTTATTCACATTTCTAAGTTTTGAATCTGATTTAATGCCATCCTCACTGCATGTATTCTCCCACAAGCCATGAGTAATGTCCATGGTGGGGTTGTGATCTAGCAGCAATCCAAATAACTGATGATGACCCAGGTTCAGGGTCTAGATGGCATGCTACCCATGATAATCTCATTGAATCAGTTGGGGTTACTGGTTTGGGTTAGGAAAATTGGCTCTCATGGACATCTGGGAAGGCTCCAGCATGAATGGCCCAGGGACACATGCATATTTATACTAGCCTTAAGAGTTTTCCTCGCTTTCCTCATTGGATAAGATATGATATAAAATTGTTATAGCATTTGAATAGATGACACAACCTCTTCTAGGCCTATTTTCCATGGTTGAATATGCCTCTTGCATTTTAAAGCTCAAAGAGTTGGCATAATTGGTCATTTCCAAATTTACTAGGCCTTTTGCTAGTTTCATGCCATTACGTTCCAATTTTGAATCCCATGGGTGAGGTGTGCTATCCACTAGTTTATATTGGGGTTTCTCCAAAATATCCATAATATGAAAATGAAGGAAATAAGGGTTTTACTTCATGTATTCTCACAGTTAGTTGATCCCATGGAGTTAACAAGGTAGCTCTATTCATCAAAAATGGAGAAAATCAGTGACAAATAACAGTGATTGTTTATTTTGAATCCTTAGTATGAGATCATAGAAGACAGTAGCCAGATTCAAATTTCAAAGAGGACAACAATCATTGAAGGCACAAAAAGTCTTCAATGTGTGGAATAATTCGTCCTTTTGCAAAATTTTGTACAAGGCAGGAGGGATATTACACCTGTCTCCAGGGCACACAGAATTAGTTAGAAGTATTCAAGAATTTTTTCATACAGATATCAGTGTCACTCAAACAGTCCTCCTTCAGATCTTTGGCCACAAACGATGTAGAAATATAACATGTCATAATCAACTTCCTATGGATGATTGCAACTGTGAAGTTTGTAGCACCAAGATTGGATTATGTAGTATTTACATGTGTGTTATTTGGAGCAAACTTGACTTTCAAGTGAATAATTTTTTTATGGGTAGTATGTGATCCTTTTTCCCACTAGACATAGATAGATTGTGCAATCAGTGAAGGAGAAATAAGCATGGGCATCAGTAGTAAGCGTTGTGTAGGGTCATCTGAAATGCTTTTCATATGTATGGCTTGTAAGAGAACACTGGAACTATTAGGGTAAAGGATTTTTTTCAGCAATGTGCACTTGCTTGTGATAGGAAAACCCTTGTGAAGGAATTTGATTGTGTTCAAAGAATACATCATGGAAGTAAGAACTCCAAGGGGAGAAAACTATTTTGAAAGTCCATAGAATTATTGGAAAGAGTGGATTTGATGATGAGGCTACAATTTGTAAAGTGATGCAACGTTTCTTTCAAGAGTTAGAGATAGGATTATACTTGGGGACCTTATTCGATTTGTGAAATACCTTGTTTGATCCAATGATATGGAAAAGAGAAAATAGATTGTCATCATTGAATCAAGAAACTTGTACAGATATGCACTCTACATGATACTCTTCACATTAAGAGTGGTGTTTGGCAACGGTGTTTTTATACAAACCTTAGATCACATTAAGTATTTCCTTCCAAGTGGATATAGTGGCATCATTATAATACTTGATTTTCCAAGACAAGCAATGGTTTTTCACCTATAGCAGACTTGGAATTGAGGTTCTTAGGCAAAGCAGTACTAGCATTGTCAAATATGCTTACCAGAAAACAAATAATTTTGAAAGGCCTTCATCTTACTATGTGAAATAAGGATAAGTTTTCAAAGATGTTTAGGATTAAAAACATGAAATTGATGCCTCTTACAGACACTTAGCATAGTTCAAGTGGCAGACTCATTGGAAAATTTCAGTTGCTTTTGAGATAATAATCCGAAGGAAAATGGATTCCAAAAAACCCTTGTTCAATAGCACAGACCTCAAAGAGAGAGGAATGCTCCCATCCCGATCCATAATTATGGTGATAAGGGGACTTAGGGTGTATATATAAATATATGTACATGTGCCACATTGGAAAATGTTTTGATGAGCCAACCTACAAAATTGGAATAGACCAACCTATTCATTTTGGAAGCCAACTTATATACCTTGCTTTGGATGTATTACAAATTATTTTTTTAGCTAATTTGAAATATTTCCCACCTTTTGTGGGGTCTCTGCCTACAATTCCATTATAGGAACCCAAGGAGCATTGGTATTCATGACATGGATATTTCACACTTGGTTTGTGGGCTTGATTTAAGGAGAAGCCCCCTGCATGGAGTTTTCATTTATATTTCATAGACTACATATTGTATGTGGAAACCCATTTATTCTCTTTCAAAGACTGCAGGCATGTACAAACCCATATATTCCCCTTGAAGGCTGGAATTCCCAGTCTGAAGTCCATGCATTCACCATTTAAAGAGGACTTGGGTTTGGCTCGGGTGATTTAAGGAGGAATATATTTGAAGACCGAATTGCTCTATAATTTCCTTTAAGCCATTACTCTATAATATCCTTAAAATCATAAATAAGTTGTGCTAGATCTTCAACGAAATAAAGATCATGATGTGGAGGGCTAATAAGTCCCACATTGGCAGTTCAGTTTCTTGTAACATCAATATCACCAATGACTTTATGGCCAATGGAGCAGCATCCATCACATATACACATGAATGCAAATAATTTCCACTCATCCTATAGAGATTGAAACTTGATAAGATTGGACAGAATATCAGGAAGCTCAGGCACACAACAGAGAAGTCACAGAGCATCTTTGATGGGCCAACTTCCAAGTGACATTGAATGAAGAGAACTTTAATTAAAATTTTGAACCATAGGAGACAGAGGAAAATAAGTTTGAACCACAAAATTTTGAAAATTTGGCTATAGTTTACAAAGAAATTGATGTTTTTAAGTATTTCGTGGTGTTTGGAACAGTGATAAGTGTCTTTGAGATTACAAAAGTAGTGTTTATGTCATGACAAAATCAGTGTGTATGTCTGCCTTTTTGGCAAAATATTATTAAAGGATTATCTAGTAAAGGAACAATTTGGAAAGGGAAATGACTCTCTAGTTGGAAAACTACAACTATCAAAGTCTATTCTACAATTGGCCAATTCTGAAAATATCAGCAAATGTGTAGTCCAATAAGGAACATAAAAAACCAAAAAATATTATCTTGTTGGCCTGAAGAATGTGTATAAGGCTTGCAACGGCTTGGGTCTATGTTATGGGGGATTGGATTAATAAGGCTTTAATGGAAAAGATGGGCTGACATATTTGCAAGGAAGAAAACAAGCTTTAAGGAAAAATACACAGGCACCATATCCCCAGAATGGCTGCTCATTCATCTGCGCTTCATTTGATACAACCTAGACATAATTAAGTATTATATTTTTTGGGATAGCAAGGATGGATCCAAGGATAAGTTTGTGAGAACTCATGGAACTTGAAAATAGCGCTTTCTAGCATGGAAGATTTAGCAAGTCCAAAGAGGCCCTTACAACAACTCTTGGGATATAGTGTTTGGAAATTTAGGTATGAAGCTGAAGATGGACACCTTTAAGGAGAGACATAGGAAAATATTGGAGGAATTTAGAGCCCAAATCAATATAGATGCAACAAAACACTCAACAAAGATCCTATAAATTTTAGAATTCCAACGAGGGGGGACAGGATGACTGAAAATGGAGAGCTTCCAAGACTGGATTGTACACTGTAAAGAGATTTCATGAAAGAAGATGCAACTTCAAAAAAACCTGGGAGAAGGTTTGGGTGAAGGAGGACTTGACTAAAGCAATGACTTTATTACAACTATCCACTGAAAAACAACCTAACACGGGAACATATCCTGAGGAAAATGCTTCCTTGGCCCGTCTTAATGCCCCCTTTGCCTCTTCTCCTTATGTGTGAGTACCCATGTCGTATTTCAAGTCATTTTAGAGAGAAACATGACCTCAACTGGAGATTTCCTAACTTGTTACCAATTCTCTTTCAAAACTGACATATGATATCACAATCCCAAAAGCTTAAAGAAATTTGGAAACATTTTGCCATCTATGGAAGTTTGGTTAGAAAGAAACATAAGGATTTTCAGATATCATTCTATGAGGAAGCCCTTGAGAAAGACTAGTAGCAAGCGTGGGGACATTTATAATTGAAATAGTAAAAGCCACTATGTCTAGAGAGATAAAATCCCCCAGTAGATGATTGTTGAATTTAAAAACCAAGGCAGCTTGAATCCTCCATCCCTGACAAAGGAATTGGACCCGCCGTAACAATCAAACTAAGAGAAAAGGAGGTTATTTAAGACACAATAGACCTATGGGAAACTATAACAATCTAGCTAAGATAGAGGCATGATCAAGGGATTAAAACTGTCTTTTCAAATAGGATTTGCTCATTTGAATTGGAAGAGGACTTTGCCATAATCGTCAAATCCTGCATGAGTATTCAAGGGGCTTATGTTGCATTAAAGATTGAATTCCATTATAGACGAAGCTGGTGAAATTACAAGCAGGTTCACATCTAGAAACGTAAATCATTACCCAAAACATCAAAACATAGCAACTGGTTTTCTTTTCCAATAAGGGTTTGATATGCTGGAAAATATGGGAATGTTCTTCTACTTGAATAAAGGGTTGGGAGTAATTATTATTGATAATATCAAGGAAAAGCATCAAATTTTAAATGGAACTATTATAAGGTACTTCACATTTAATCTCATCATGAAGCCTGTTGTAACATCCCTAGGATGACCCCTATGTGTGATGTACATATTATGTTTAGGCTGGTGACCCGTGAGGCCATTGGAACTCCTAGAAACCACAAGGCTTTGTAACATCCCTAGATGGTCGATTTGGGCACCTTGGAAGGGTAGTGGCATGTGCCGATGGACTATGGATGTAGTAAAGGGGTTGCACTACTTGGGTTGTGGGTTAATGGGGAAATGAGCCTATTGGTTGGACGTTGTTGGGTTTGATAAATTGAACTGCTTATGTACAGTAATGGTATGTACCTAGCTTTAGATAATCCATTGTCCTATGAAGTCGAAGCCCCAACATGAGGGTGACCCATTGTTGAGAAAATGTGAGCATTGTGGTCTATGGTTGGCTGAAATTTGAAAAATCTGAAGATTTGCAGCCAATTCGTGTCTCTTATCAGATAAGTGTTTATATGTAATGTTTATATGACTTCTGTTATAATTAATTATATATTATTACGTGTTGCATGTGAATAGTAATCTAAATGGTGTTATTATGAAATTACATTGTTGTATATGAGTGAAATGCATCATAGAATGCATTAGACAGATAATATATGTTACAGGAGGTGAATTGAAGAAAAAAATCACAAAATAATGGGTTACATAGGTAGTTAAACACCCCAGTAGGTGACTGGGGGCATTACACTTGCAAGGCTTTAACTCGGGCCTCCCTTAATTATATTAGTGTGCAAGATGGTGACTACTTATGGTGGAAGATATAATGGAAGGAGTTTTTATTTAGATCTTTCTGCTTATTTTTCACCTCAGCCATCCTTTGTTTCTCTTAACAGTTTGGTTCAATAGCTGACAAGTACCTTATGATTGAATATTATGAGCAACAAGACATCATGGTGAAGAAAATTCTTGAGATGAAAGTAAAGAGGACATGGAGTGGGGGATGGAGATTTGAACCCCTGCTTGTGATCCCTCAAAACCACCAAGGCAAAAAACCCCCCTCATTAACAAAAATTTGTGTCTGAACGAAATGGAAGTTATAAATGACATGGAAGGGCGATTGCATGAAAGGAGGATACATAACATAGTAATTATGTAAAGGGTGGCTGCTAGAAGAGCAATTCTAGGAAGATTCACAACAAAGGGGAGCATGGATTATCTAATGCTTGATTCAAGATCAAGGAGGAACCCCGCACAAATGTACCACATCCAAACCATGATCGTGTGCATGAACACAATATAGAGTAGCTTCTGAGCGAATCTCTGCTGCAAGCCGAAGTAGCAAAGAAAGATCGATATTTTCAAGCTTCTTATTACTGTCTATAACCACTTTATCCATCTCTAGCATATCTGCACAACCGAACATATTCTTTACAGTTCTAAAACCCATATCAGTCAAAGTTCACAATGCTTTCTATTAAATCTTCAAATAGGATAAATATGTTATGGCAACTTATAATTTGTAGCATGCACTCTTTCTGGCCTAGAATAAGTCATTATCATCCTCAAAAAGTGAAGAAACTAAGTTTGAACACACAATTTTGTGTTAGATGGGCTAGGTGTAGATTAAGGGTGCTTTAGTCTAAGATCATGTGTGGCACTAGCCTTATAGTCTAGATTTTTGGACTTATTATGTTTTTGGTTTGCCTTCAGAGGGAGTTGAAACCCTGAATTGCTTCAAACTCTGTCAACCTTGTGTATTGATTTGCTTTAAGGACACTTTAAACAATGTCACAAGATGTAATCCTCATCACCAATGCTAAGAGATGAGAAATTAAGTGTTATATGACTCAGTTTCAGAGCATATAGATCATCAAAAAATGGTGCAATAAATTCAGGACTTGACCACATAAAATACATAGAGAAAAATTGAGAACCAAAGCAAAGTTTTTATGTCAGTGACAAATATGAGTATGTTGTTGAATTATAAAATGGGTTGTTGAGCTCATTGTTTTTCTTGCATTAGAAGGTGTTTAATACTTCATTGTGCAAAAAAAACATTAAAATAATCAAGGTGTAACATGGCACATTTCAGACCTTGCTGCAGAGGGAGTAAAATGACATACAAGAAATAAATCACATGTGTTGAGGTGTTAAATGAATAATCAGGAAGTTGTTCATACCATGGATCATGCAATATCCACCAAAAACAAAATTATATCTGAAGGCTTGAAGTTGACCCTAGACATCAATCTCAAATGGCATGAATTGTTCCACTTATTATTAAGTAGGTTCTTCACCCTATTTTGACATTAATTAGTCTTCTTTGAGTGTCTAGATCATAAATATATCTCAATATTGGCACAAGTCATTGTAAATTGACCTCAAATGAGAAATACATATTCAATTTTCCCAAGCATGACAACTCAATTAAGTGCTTGTCTTAGATCCAAGATAAGTAAATGGGTGAAATAAAAATATAGAAAATTAAATAACCTTGGACCTAGTGACCTAGATTTAGAGATATAGAAAGCAAAACCCTCCAAAGAATTTAGAGCAATATTCTGTTTTCTAATGAATCATCAATAGGGTAGTTCAACCATGAACCCATTACATCTTCATGAATGGAACTAGAATTAGTTAATGATATGTCATGTAAAACTGACTCCAGAGTATTATCCTATCCATAAGAGAAGTCTTCCCAAGTAACACAACATCATCAGTTTATAGTGTTTTGACAGTTGAGTTGGAAAAGGACGCTTGACCTCTTTGTTCACAACCTGACCATTTTCCACAGGAGTTCTTCGACATCGTTCTATACATCCTAGATCTCTTATGTAGTTGTACATAGTCCCAATTCACCCTTGTCACACCTTAACATGCTATCCATTATAAGTTAATGTTGAGGAAGAATCCATTTTTTAGGCATGAAGAAACTCTACAGATGGATGCATAGGAAGTGCATATTCTAGTTTTTCGAATGGTAGAATATTATACATGAATCAATAAAAAGTGAACACAACCTGTGAACCATGATATTTTGGAATAACGGAGATGGAAAACGAAGTTTTGACAATGACTCTCTGATTGTAATTTGAACCCGTTATTGAATGCAACCACATTCACACGTAGGCGGTGGAACTAGAATATTTCCAGTATTTTATTGAGTATAAAATGCATTTATGTCCAAAAAACTTGTAAGATTAAGACATGTAAAATCAATCAAAAACTAACAATGAAAGAGGTTTATCCCAACAGTTCTGGAATGCAATTTGAATACCTTATTTTTAAGTTGGAAATTACGCAGCATTGAGTTCTATGCTTCTTCACTTTCATGATTTCCTCATCCCACGCCAATTATTAGCCCTAACGTTTTCTTTTGAATTTAATCCCAAACTAGTGTTTTCTACAGCACATGTGTAAATAATGAAAACAATTTTTTCAATGTCCACAAATGACCAAAATAGGTCAATGAGACAACTATCTCAAATCCTTCACAAGGTGATAAGCCCAGTGGAAAAGGGAAGTGTCACCACTATCACCGAGGCAACAAATTTCCTCATTTTAGTGAAACTCTACCTGTGCCCTTTCTCCTAGGCCTATGCATTTGCACAATATCCATATCCAACTCCCTTGCTACCATTCTCATCAATACAACCTCCCTACCCATCACCCTATGTCTCCTACTGTCATTCTTGTTCCCCATTACTCTCCCCCAACACATACCCTTGCAAAAAATCTTCAAATATATGGACAATTTACTTGTTGCATTCATTGATTTTAATTTATTTATCACACATATTTAATTGTTATTCTCACATATCAGTCAAAATTTAATGAACATGTTGGTAAATTTATTGCATATTTTGAAGGATTTAAGACTAGATCCATGCTTCTGATTCACTAATTTGGAAGGTTAAGTGACAAATTTTGGATTCGGGACCAACCAATTATCCTAGAGACATGCCCTAGAACTAGCATTCACTAGCTTTGAAGTGAGGATTATTGTCGGCGACAGTTACATCTTTCCTAAATTGTCCAATCAAACCCCTTGGGATTTATTCAAGGGGAAAAAGTGATTGACAACACTACCTGTTTGATTTTGGATTAGGAGCAGAGAAAACTTCACTTTGAGAGACCATGGATTCTTATACAAATCAATAAAGAAGAATTCCCACTGAAGATGATGAAGCCCACAACTCAGAAAAAGTAGTGTTCTGAGTATTGACATTTACATTGAGGAAAATCCTTGTTTTGATATTTTATAGGTATAAATTGCTAATATATTTCCATTGAGAAATTATACTTTCAATTATTGGTCTCTTTGAATGTAGATCTAGCTAAAAGTTGCAAAACCATTTAAATAATTTCTCCAATATTATAATGTCCTATGATTTACCAACATCATAATGGATCCATAATGACACTCATTCTATGTTTAAGATTCTAAATGATATGCATTTTCGAAACAAACCTATGACACCCATGGGGAAAAATTTTGATGCACTTCACTCACTAGATCTCCCTTTATAACTGACTATATAACCTGTCCATTCATAAAAGTTGTTAAAAGTCACCACTTGTTAGCAACACTAAAATTAAGATGGGGAGAGCCATGCCTTAAAATTGCCCATTTCAAGAGGTAAAGTATAGTTCATTTAGTTTTGAAAGCATTTTCAAAGTTCAAACTGCAACTGCATACATAAAATAAACTTCTAGTTGGAACTTAGTTTAGATCTTATATGATTGTGAATATTCTATTGTATAAGAAAGAACGCACATAACTCATCCTCCCAGTGCATGTTATCCTAGATGATGCAACATTTCTTCTACTTAAATGTTGTTGATGTACCAATGAAAGGGTCAATTCTCACAGCTCTGCTTGCTCGAAGTCCCGATAGGGAATCATCTTAAACTATTAGGACCAAAAACATAAGCTCCAGAAGCCTGCAAGCAAAGTCATTAAAGTAGATTATAAGGATTGTTTCCCTTATTGGTAGAGAGAAACATTTAAAAAATATAAACACGTAATAATTAAACATATTTGAAAAATGAAACTTACTTCAATAAATCATTACTCTTAACCAACCATATCCTGTTCATCATGAACAAAATATTAGAGAAGGAACTAAATCCGAGCAAGAGGATATGATGTCATTGTAAATTATTTATTAAGTACAACAATCCTAGCCTATATTGCTTTAAGTTTTGATATTAAAAGTAAATTTTGACAAGATCCTGGTGCATCAGTGTTCAATAATGACTTTGTATTCATATTAGTTCCATATTACCTTGATTTCTTACATTAGAAGGTAAACATGCAACGCTTAGTGTTCTCGTTTTTCTGGTATTTAAAAGATGACCAAAATGTGAGAATGAATGGCATACGTTACTAAAATGCCTTGTTTATGAGATTATAGTTGCAATTAGAAGTGTAGCATATGTAACTCAATCCGAGAAGTCTAAAAAAGTTCAAATTCTTCAAAAATAATGCATGTTGGTGAAAAAAGTTCAAATTCAATATAATTCGAAATACATAACATAAAACTCTAAAACAAAGATACGTTTAAAGAGGATATAAGTAAATCACAAAAGCATTCATGAGCCTTACAACACAAACCATTCCTAAGCCTTGAATATATTTTTAACATAATTTTGGGATCATCTGGACTTATTATTTACTACTATTTGCTACTTTTTTTACTCATTCAGGGCTCATTAAAGCAATATGTTTGTAGTCTGGTGATTTCATTTGGTCACATATTGATACCAAATGAAAAGTTGTAAATTGTAGGAGTTTGTAGGGTTAGGTAAAGTAGACCATTAGGATTTTTTAGAGCTTGAGTGGGCCTGACAGTAAAGAACATATGTTCATAATAGGCCAAAGGATCAAATCTAGAGCGGGGTAGAATATATACACCTCAGTAGAATTTTGCAGTCAAATCACTAGGTGGAGGTGGGTCCCTTGTCCCTTGCCTCAGAGAGAAGAAGTAGAATTGATGAAATATACAGTTTTCTCTCAAATTTATAGCTTATCACTCATGCAAAACCTACCCAAATTTTATTTCTCAAGTAGTCTAAGGAAAATTTGGTATTTTATCTTGAAAATAAGTTCCAAAACCCTTTCACTGTAGTCACTATACAATGATCTATGTTTCCAACTGCCTTTTTGCAGTACCTTTTTATATTTCTCATACAAATAACAAGGGTTTGACTAGTCTGACTGATAATTGGCAAAGAGGTAGTTCTTTATTTTACACCATTTTAGTTGTCTTTGTTCTTGAAATCCTGTGTACTGTCCAGAGATTCCTACAATGAAGGAAAACAATGTCATGGAATAAATCTGGTAAGTATCTCATAGCCACCATCTGCTTTTCCACTGCTGATAAACATTTTATTTTGTTTTGAGCTCAGTTTTCTTAAGTTTTCAACCTCAACACTACTTCACTTTCATATGATTCCCTTTGGTATGGGTGTTGTTGTGAGGTTGCTACAACTGATCCTGGATGTATATTTTTGTCCCATTTAACGAAGTATTAAGGAATATTTCAAGGATATTCACTAAGCTTACACTTAAAAATTACTAGGTAACAATCCAAATAAGAAATATTATAAATATAGACATTACCCACATTCTGATAAATCATAACAGCCCTCAGATGTAGAAAGTTATGAATATGAGAAGCACTTTGGATTTTGGACAACAAACCTGAATACACTGGATTGACAAGGTAATAATAATTCATACTAAAATGAATAAACATGGACTGGAAAAACTTTTGGATCATATTTCCAAATGGACAATCATACCCACTCTACAGATATGTTGATTTTAGTTTGAGTACAACATTCTGTTTTCGAACTAAAACACATATTTTGACCAAGCGATCCTTGGCAACATGTTCCACACATATGTTGCAAACATCTCTAACAAATAAATAGTCCTTGATATTATTTTCTTGGTGCTCTAATGAAGTACTTGCTCTCTCCACTTGTAACAATAATTACGATTGCAACAACTGAAAAAGGTCAAAAGTCATGCCTTCGTCTCTCTGATTGTAGCTTGCAAAATATATTTTGATTAAATGACATGATCAATGAAATTGCATGCATATGCAAGAAATTAATATTATTGATACATCCAATATTTCAATATCAAATTCGATAACCCTTTGAAAAGTCTAGAATATTTCCAAATCAGTTGTTGCAAGTTGTATGCTCAACACTTAGGCAGTTAGGCTATATATCGATATATTGAGCTTCCATTTCATTCATCTCTGAAAGGGAATTTAGTTCCCTCTGTATTCAAGAAACTAATTAAAACCATTTAGCTTGAACCTGTATTACAAATTGCCTAAGTATTTTTTTGAAGAGAGGTATTTTATAATACAAAAGTTAGGGACCACAAGAGGCGGCAAAATCGAATGCATAATGCTAGAAACCATAAAATTTTCCACTTAATTGAAGATTCAAATGCTTGGAATAAAGGTGAAGCTTACATTATATAAATACTTTTGGTTTCTTTTTGTATGAGCTTGAACTGTCTACATGATTACACAACAATGAATGCCCAAGCCTCATCTTCTTCAGTACAAGATGACTGCAAGTGGAATGGAGCCATAAACTGGAAGAATCACTTTCTTTTTGTTTTAATCATCCTATCAAATCCGGCTTTAGTTCTTAGAAGGAATGCAAAGGTATACCTTTAACGTTTATTTTCATATAAACATCATATCACAAGAGGACAGATAGATAGAAGAAGACATAGGCATCATTTTGTTCATGTTGAGATGTTAAATTAGAAATTGAAACTCAGATTATTTCAGAGGGAATATGGTGAATGGATAGCAAAGGATATATACACCTCGGGAAATACTCTGCAATTAGACTGACGTTGGAGAAATTTTAACCCATACTTGGGAACTCCCATGTTATATTCAAACTCAAACAGAGTCAGAGATAAAGTCGGAGTCATAACTTGAAAAAAATCCACAGAGCCCAAGAAAGAGCTAGAGTCAGGACCTAAAAAAGAGCCAAAGTTCCATGAAAGGAAATAATTATTTAAAAGTATAAAATAACACTGTGTGGGCTTCATGTCATGTTAGCAGCACAGTAACCCACAAACTTTTGTAGGAATAAAATTTTGGGGAATTTCCTCTCATTAGGGTTTGTTGGGTACGCTAAAAGGTAGATGGATAGTGGGTGTTGAAGAGAATGCAGTCAAGAGGACGCAATAAAGGAAGTTAGATTCAGACCAAAGAGGAAGTCTGTTATTATTGCAAGATGTAGAAAAAACAGGGATACGAGCGAAGCATCAAATATTTTTTGTCCATGCCAGGGCATAAGATGAATTATGATACGATCTGAGAAGGACTGGATCAAGTCATATTAAACTTCTCTTTCTATATGCAAAGCTCCACATCCAATTTCATGATCTTTTATTAATCACATCGCTCTCTTGTTCATCTAATCCAACCAAAAAAAAAAATTACACAGTGGATTCCATCACAGCTACTATGTTTGACCATCTATTGCAGCTAGATTATCAATAAACAGTTTCTTAAATGTTTACCTTTTGATAGGCCTCCTCCAGAGATCGACAAGAGGGGCCACCTTCTTCTTCTTGAAATTGAGTAATTGCTTCATCATCATTGCTTAAGTTGAAATCTACAATGTATTATCAGTATCGATGGATCCCCTCTGTAACTCTTCTCTACTGTGTTGGTAACATAATATTATTTGTGTTAGGTCTTCTTGCTAATCTTCCATGGAATATACATTTTTAACATTTAAATGGAGTGGGAAAATGATATTCAAATGAGTGAAATCATTTTAGCATAAGGCCAAAAACTTTTATCATAATGTAAAAAAAAGTTATTCGAATATAATAAATACTTTGTTTTTTTAAGTTATTCCAATATTATAAATATTTTATGTTTTTTAAAAGAAAGGTGGAAACTATGTTGAGCTTGTAAGCCATTTGTCTTTTCATTTTTTTTAATTCTTTTTATTGTATTTTTTTTATTCTTTTCATTGTATATGACCAATATAGATCTATCTTAACTTCTGATCTACCAAAATCTAGATCCATCTTAAATTCTGATCTACCAAAATTTCTTTTCACTCTAAAAGAGGTTTGCACCTCAATAGATTTGATTCCTCCCTCCCAGCACTTGGTAGATCTAGAGTTAAGATAGATCTAGATTGATTTAATTATTAATTATAATTATTGATTTTATGTTTTTAAATTTTAATATTGTTATTTTATTTTGACGGAGTTAAAATTTTAAAGTTGACATTACAACATCTCTATCATGGAAGAGGAATTCAACACTGGAGAAGCTCTAGAGGCCCACAGAAAAATTGTAGGTGAAGAAAGGGTTGTGGAGTTTCAAACTAGAGAAGGGCATAGTTTTGACGAAGACTAAACGGGCTATGGACAATGTCAAGCTCTGATATCCTTGTCAAAACGCAAATTAAGATTAAATGGTAACCATGACTTTTTTATCCACGTGATATATAGTTTTGAAGTACAGAGATAGCCACCATGATAAACCCTTTGAAGACACAAAACCACGCGTCAAATATTCTTTCCGGATGAGATGTCGGTTTCTTACTATTGGAGCCACATGGAGGAGGAGGAGTTAGTGGAATATGAACCGAAGGAGGGGGTTTTCAACAAATTTGAGCTAGTCCTGAGGATTTTATACATTCACATTTGGAATTCATGTTATAAGGTCACCATACTGCGATTTCTAGGCCTATCAAGTCTTTAGAAAGAAAATTTAAGAATTAAATAGGAGACCATCTAGAAATTCGGAGGCCCTAACCCTTGCTCCAGCCACACACTATTCGGGTCCTTTATTTTTGGTCAACCTAGGGCCCAAGGAAATTTTCCATGGGCTAGAGAACTCTTCTTGGGGTTATTTGGCTCTGATTTTAGTTTCCCCACCATCCTAGAGATCAAAGGAAAACATACAATGTGTTATGAATTCCTTATGGTTTTCATAATTTTTTGAACACATTGGGGATTCTTCGCTCTCATAAGCCTCTCTGAATTGTTTTATTGTATGTCCTTAATCTCATGAAGTGACATTGGCCTCACTCTCCTTGGGTGAACTAGTGAAGGAGATCCTTGCCTTGGCAACATAGGAAGGTTGAACAAACGTCGTGAATGGTACTATGGTTTTTGAGGAGAAACACTCTTTTAAATAAAAAAGGAATTATGATTCAGAAGGAATTTTAGAAATCAAGGAAGAGGAAAAGAAATTGTAGTGTCAAGAATAAGAACAAATTCCTCCTTTCTCTGTTGTTGGGAGTCGACATCGCCAATCAGAAGATTGAAGAAATTTCCCAAAAATCGCTAGTGGGGCAAGTAAGGGGTCGAAAATTCAAGTCCTCAACCCTAAAAGCATGGGCGAACAAGGAAACCTCGCCGATTGTTAAATTTCCTCCAAAGGTTTCACTACTAGCCCAAGGTTGGATTTATTTTTGTTTCAAAGATGCGGATGACGCCCAAAAGGTACATTAAATGGTTTGGAAAATTTATTCATCTCCTATCCTTTTTAATTTTTGAATTCCCCTCTTCAATGCAAAGTAGGAGAGGCTACATATGTCCCCAATATAGGTTCATCTTCCAGGTCTCCCTCCTAACTATTGGGATGCCATAATTTTCAAAAATAGAGGTAACTCAATGGGATCCTATCTTGACCATGGATTTATCTCAACCATGAATTTGCATATTTGGAGATGGGGATTAAGACATACTCTTGCACTTTCATTAATATGGACCTTAGGGAAGTGCTTCTAGAAGACATGGATTTCAGGATTAGGGTGGAGTGTATTCAGATACTTTATTATGAAGGAATGTCTTTCAGGTGTAGGCAGTGCCATAGGTTTTGCACCTAGCTAAAAACTATGAGCTTCGCTTTTCTACGAAGGACCATATATCCAAAGACAAGGACGTGGTGCAAGGACATATTGGGTCAAAAAAGGGTTCTGGATTGGAGGTTTTGGGTGCCAAGGAAAAGAAAGTTCTAATAGATATTTAAAATTTCCTTTCAATATCCCTAATGAGAGTTGGGTCAAGCACTCACTATTTCAAAATCATTTGTCATAAATTAAATTTCACCTTGACATCTCCCCCACTAAGCCTTGCATCACACCAAGCATATTGTGCACACTTGAACAACCGATATCTTGGCTAGATCAAGACGAGTAAATACCTCCGCACCCATCTATCGTCCATTATCTATCGTTTGACTTTGTTGTTGTCTTTGGAATTTCAGGATGTACTGGGAATTTACAATTTGGATAAGTAATTGTTTGATCTCAATTTTGTTCTTAAGTTTTCAAAATATTCCCTAATTAAATCTACCACTGAAATAAGTTCAACAGCTTTAGGTTGACCAGGAATTGTAGCTTCTTCCACCAAATTTTAACTGGCCTAATTTTATGGAATTCATGATTTAAGGGTGGTAGCTAAACCTCTTTATCATTTGTAGAAAATATATCATTAGTGCCCTTAATCTGTCCCAATATTATCTGATAAACACCAAAGGGCAGAAGTAAAGAGATTGGTGTTATAATGATCTTTTCGTGCACATGGAGGGGTCCCTAGTCAAGTTGGTCCCAAAATGTCTGTAGCAGTGTCTAGATCCTATCAATCCATTGTAGCCTCACACTCTCTGTAGTTTTATATATACACATCCAAATCAACATGTTACATAGATGGATGTATTCTATGAAGTTTCCCATCAACTCAAATTGAAACTCCTCATCATCAATCTGTGATGGGCCACATAATATTGATATGGTTGGTTTGTGGCTGAAATTATAGGGCATGAGGGCCTACACTGGATTTGAGGCCTAGATTCCTAAATAATTATAATCCTCTATTGGTAGAAAATCGTAATGTTTGTTTGTAACCTCAATTCCATTGTGCCATCAACCATTTGTTTGAAGGCCTAAATTTATGCAGGGTTGAAAAAAAATCAATTAAGTGAAATTGTGTTTTGAATTTTCAAATCGTTGGAATGATTAATGCATTATCCAAAACCAACTTGTTTAAAACTGATCAACACTTCCTCTGAAACTGCTCAATTTAATGGATACGAGAACTGAAATTCAATGGCTCTAACGAGCACCGTGGGTAATCACAATGCTACTTCCCCATCGGCACAACCCTTACATTTGTCACACAGTTGATTCGTTTGTTGCGAAATAAGGGAACTTAGTGGAGGCCCATATGGGGATTTTGTCTTTGGATTTTATAAATAAATACAAGGAAAATTCCAAATCAATCATTATCCTCTTCTAATCCCTTTAGAGACCCCTTTGTGTCTAAATGTTACACTTTGATATCAAAATTTCAATTTTCCATTTATGGAGTGACACAATTAAAAATCACTAACATAAATGACTAATTCATATACTTTTTGTACTTGTTATTTGGTCATATTTTTATTCTTGGACTATAATATTCATTTACATTAATCATTATTAATTTTGTCACTTATTATCTAGTCATATATTTTAATCTTGACTAAATTAGTTATTTAAGTTAGTCGCTTTTGGTTTAGTCACTTGTTATCTAGTCATATATTTTATCCCTAGACTAAATTAGTCATTTAAGTTAGTCGTTTTGAGTTTAGTCACTTATTATCTAGTCGTATATTTATTCCTAGACTAAATTAGTCATTTTTAGTTTGGTCACTTAAAATTGCTTAAATTTAGTAGTAATTCACTTGAAATAATTTCGGTGACTAACATTTTCAGTCACCTGGTCATTAATTTCATCATTTTTTACCAGTGGAAATTGAGGCACATGCCTATAATCCCAAGGATTCAAAGGCTCTTTCATTGCAAAGAACTAGCTATGTTGCAGGGATGGCATGCCTCACACAGAAGTGAGTTGGGAGTTATTTGAATTCCAACAGATTCAATAGCCATGAAGCATATAGAGGATACATGGCCCGAAAAATTCAAGGATGAAGTACGAAGTCTACGACTCAGCATAGCCATGGATTGCGTCAACCCATATTCCCTCCAGAACACTAGCTATTATGTTTGGCCTGTAGTAGTGATCAATGACAATATCCCCCCATGGTTTTCCGTGAAGAATGAACATCTTATGTTGGCTCTCATAGTCCCTGGTAGAAGAAAAGTGAAGAATATGGATATCTACTTACAACCACTGGTAGATGAATAGAAGGAATTATGGGATGGGATAAATGTATACAATGTATCAAGACCCATCGTTGCAAAGAGGAGTTTTACGTTGTACGCCATATGTGCTTACACGACACATGATTATCTAGGCTTAGGAGTTTGCTCTGGTAAATTACATGTTTATTGATTTGTTTATATACGTAACAATATTCTTTCGCATATTGGTTATTTAATTTGTTGTAATTATTCTAATCTTCATGATATTCTTTAACGTGCCATGCATATTGTATACAATAATTTTGCAGGTCTTGTAAAAAAAGTTTATCATGGATGTAAATGTTGTGAACCTTCTCTGAAAGCTAGATGGTCCAACGACCTACGAAATCCAATGTATGAATACTCCAAGGTATTCCTCCCAGAAGAACACCCTTACAGAAGAGCAACATCCCCTTTCAATGGTAAACGAGAGAGAACCCAAAGGCCTCTAATAACGACACCAACTGAATGGCTTAGAGCATATGAGAGAGAGAGAAGGAGAAGGAGTTCATAGAAATGTTAGATTCAAATGGGGAGCCTATGTTCGATGATCCATAATTCTTTGACACTCATGTTGAGAAATTTTCCATTAGGATGAAAAGGAAATCTATCTTTTATAACCTCCCATATTGGGAGCATCTTAAGATTACCCACTTCTTAGATCCCATGCAGTTTCATCTTCTTTATGGAGGCACATATCATCGAAACAAAGTGACACATTGGTTTTTAGGAAATATCTTATTACTTCAAAAACTAAAAAGAAACATTGGCCAAGAAGATTAGAAAGTACAGGATCAGAGGCAACTGGTCCCTCTAATTTGTATTTCAAAGAAGGTGATGTCCCATGGATTTTAAAAAAATATTATCTTTATTTGGAAAAGGAAGTTATAATGGGTGTGAGGGTGCCATCTTCATATGGGTCTTCACTACGACGCTACTTCACCGTGGATGACCATTTTTCGGGGTTGAAATCGCATGACCATTTGAATCTTCTGAAAGTACGTATAATGTCAAAAGCATGATTTTATTATGTTTTATATCAATAAATTTCATCCCATGCAGGGATCATAAAACATAACTAATTTTGTATATTATTGCATGTGTTTATAACTTTGCAGTGTCACTATCCTTTGTTCATGCGTGGGTGTGTGAAACATGACTTTCCCTAAGACCTAGGACGTGCCATATCTAAATTATTTGCATTTGTGCATTGAATCACGTCAAAAGAGATACATGTGGCTAGCATTCCACGGTGGCATCAAGAGATAATTGAGATTTTTTTTATGTTTGAGAAGGAACTACTGGCGAGTTTCATAGCATTGCAGGTTCATCTTCTAATCCACCTAGTAGATGAGGTTGAATTAGTTGGGGTGGTTTCTTGTCGTTGGATGTTCTTCTTGGAGAGGTACATGAAGAAATTGAAAGGTTTTGTTCGACAAAGGGAAAAAAATGATGGGTCTATGGCGAAGGGGTACTTATCATATGAGTCTTTATATTATGCCAGTGAGTACATCAAGCAGATCAACTACAGACCAGGTGCAGTGATTTGGGACGATGAAAGGGATGAAGACAAAAGGGAAGGGGAGCTTCTCCAAACGAATGGAAAAAGACGCTTGATAAAGAGTAAGCGACTTATAATTTTTAAAATTTACACAAAGTAAATATTCATGTTGAACTTCGATCTAATGTATATTTTGATCTCATATGTACTATATGTCGGTTTGATTTCATTAGAAAATGCATAAATTGAATGTAAGGTCCCACCTTACCCACCATCAAAAATATAAAGTAGAGGTCACATTAATCACTAATACTCATTTGCCTAAATAATTAGTCACTGTAAAATTGTTTCCAACAATAAGCCCACTTTTATGAAATCTTTAGATAATACAAGAAACAAATTTCTTATTCTCTATTCATACTTCAACAATTTATTAAATTCATTTTCACATTCATACCAAAAACTTGTATACATAGGAAGCTACACCCATTAAATAGTTTATTTATAATTTATAGTAACATCAAAACAACAGTAACTAAGACTTTTACACTAACAATTTATATGGACAAAAGCTACAGACATTCAAGAATTTTGACAAACACTTTGCACACATGAACTCTACACTCATTGACCCCTTATGACAAACACTTTGCAAGCATGCAATTAAACGTCATTGAGGCATTTTGCCAAACACTTGGCAACAATGAATTTAAGATTATTATTCAACATATTTATCTCATAAAATTCAGAAATTTAAACTTTAAATTTTGGCATCTTAAAACAGGGACTAAATAATCTTAATCTTTCATCAAAGTCTCATGCAATTAAAAGTCATTGAGGCATTTTTCCAAACACTTGGAAACAATGAATTTAAGATTAATCTTCAACATATTTATCTCATAAAATTCAGAAATTGAAACTTTAAATGTTGGCATCTTAAAACATGGACTAAATAATCTTAATCTTTCATCAAAGACTCAACAACTAGCGCACATAACTCACATCAGCAATCTGCACAATTTCCCAGATTTTCGATCTGGGTCTTGAAAAGTATTGTGTTGGAATGAAATGAGGGGTTACATGTCCTTTAGGCATGGATACCCCTTGATGTTGGGCTGAATCGAATTACAAACGCCCAAGAATGAGATTCTTGAAAACAACAAAAAAATATAGCCTTAATGTTTCATTTATGACTTTTGTCAAACATATGGAATAAAAACTTACAAATACAACTCTACATGAGGAAAAACAACCCAAATTTATGCTACTAATATATGCTCATTGAATTCACACATTTCTAAATCCACCATATGAGTTCTTGAAACATTTTACCACCCACAAGCTAATTCATTTGACATGATTTGACAAGCTTGTTTGCACCAATTGCTATGATTTGACAAACACATGGCAGCCCTGAATGCTACAACCATTAAGGCTTTCTATCAAAATTCTGATAGTACTATTACAACAACTTGAATAACAAAACATTGAAATATTGATAAGAATATGAAACATAAGCCATAACTGAAATTTATCTCCAACTTACCTCAAGCATTTGATCTTCCAAACCATATTTTAGTTGCTATTATTTTTAATTTTCTTTTAAGGGTTGATTATGTAATTCCTCCATGTATATTTTGGGTACATGTCCATTTTCTTACTTCTGATGCAAGCTGCAAGTTAGCACTTATTCATGCATAAATAAATTGATAACATTACTCATTCATGGATTTTGTCAAACACTTTTCAAACTATCCTAAAACCATTTATAAAACATGCATCTAATTACTTGAAACAAAACCATAAATCCTGAAATACTTACCCAAGTCCTTTGGAATTTATTTATTGCAATTACCTTCAACAATATTTGGCTTTCCTTTCTCAAATAATACAATACCAAGATTAGTACCATAAACTACACCAATAATAACTCCAATATTGAGATCTAAACATTCGTACATATAGATTGATCTAGTCTTCATTTTTAACTAATCAATAATATTCTAGATAACATAAGCCTAAACCAAAATTAGATGCTTACAACAATTTAAATGTCTACTTTTTATTTTATGCTAAAGCTATACTATAATTTTAGGACAATGGAAATTATACCTGAAGAGATATTCAACTCCAATCGTTGAGAATATGATCCACCTTTGATCCCTTAACCAACTCATTTGAACCATTCAGTCTTTCACCCAACCATATCCAGGGAGAACTCCTCCCCCTAGAACCCCCGAGCTATAAAAGCTCATAAACATTACCAAAATATAGCAGTAGAGAGAAAGCCAAGGCAAGTTAAGGAAGATAAGTTTCAATTCCTCCAAATACCACTCATGGTCAACTGCACCATGTATAACTACTTAGTAATTTAGTTTAGGGATTTCAAATTCATTTCAAAAGAAATTGGCTAGTCTCCAAGTCCCTCCCTCTCATAATTTTTTTTTCAAATATCTCCAACTCTTGGTATCACCATGCACCCCCCCAAGTGAGAATACATGAGACACATATATAGGAGGAGCAACAAATTCTTGTCATAAAGGAGGAGTAATATGCATGCCTTGTATTCCATTTAGATGAGTGTAACTCATGCCCTTAAGGAGAGGTATGCATGCCTTAATTAAGGAGAGTATAACATATGCATTAAAGAGAGTGTAAGAGGAATATTTTATGACATGTCTTTAATCAATGTAAGAGGAATATGCCATTCTTTGATGAGTGCATAAAAGAGAGTGTAATGTATTATTAAAAGAGAGAGAGAGAGAGAGTTACGTAGAGCCATGAGAATCATCAAGGAGAGAGGTGTGAAATGATTGAGGAGATATAATTCCCTTTTAATAATAATATCATAGTATAATATTAATAATATTAAAATATTGAGGATTAAGTCAAGATTTAACTATTACGATTGATTAATCATAAGTTAAGTGTTTTTCCTTCAAGTATACCTGTTTACCCATTGATTGGCGGTGATTTACTATTTTGGAAAGTCATACTTGAAATGGTAGACATGGCTTTCTATTTTTAGAAAGTCACTCCAAAATTGTTAGGAATGAGATTTTATTAAGGAAATTCATCTGTGAGCTGCCCATGAGTGGTATTTTTCTTCCGGATAATAGGGATTCCACACCCCTATTGTATGCATCTCTGTGCCTTAGTAGATTGAGGACTCTGCGCCTTGATCTACTCTAAAGATCCAAGATTCCACACCTTGATCTTTTTAAATATTCAGGACTCCGTGCCCCAAACATTTCATTATAGATTCAAGACTCCATGTCTTTATATTTCATGGATTTAGGAATCCGTGCCCTAATGCTTTTATTATATATCCAAGACTCCATGTCTTTATATTTCATGGATTTAGGACTTCAGCCCTAATTTTCATGGCTTCTCATCTACTCTGCTTTGAAACTCTGTGTTTCACCTTAAGGTACTGATTGTGAGCTCATACCCATTTGATGGTTCGTTGGTAAGGTCTTCTTCCAAGACCTGCACACATCACAATCTCATTGATCAAATGAATTTCATAATTAACTTATTCAAAATTTACCAAATATTGTGCATGACTTCCACAGTCATTTTGGTTTTCGAGAAATTACTTCAGTAGTCATTTATAACTTGAGCATCCCTGTTGGCAATGACCAAGTCCCCTGCCACATCATGCTTAGTACGATATTACACACATATAATCATACAAATCATGTATCATCCATAAATAATAATTGACCATATGTTCCACATAACCATGATCATCCATGGATCTGTGTCTCAATTATGAATCAACATTCATGTCATACACCTATGTCCAAAATAGGATACCAAAAGAGAAAACATTGCTAATATGCTCTTAACCAAAATCAATTCTTGTGCATGCAACCATAGATATTATCATAAGCACACAACAACTAGGTGACCCAAACCAGGTCACAACATATAAGCATGCACATAAGCCTTTCATACATAATATTATATCATTATATCAAAATCAACATCTCTAAGTGTCATCAAAGTTATCTCACCAAGAAGGGACACTACATTGAAGCAATCGATAAATTTGTTCTTTACAATTCCGAAGTGACACAACTGTGGGTTGCATTGTACGAACAAAAGAGGATGAAATGGGATAGTGACAGGAAATAATTCAGACGGTTAAATAGTAGAAGTGTGCCTTATCCCGATCATTTAAAATAAAATATGCCAATTATATGCCCCAACAGTTGGGTTGCTGACCAAGTCAGAGAGAAATACGGTGCAACCGATTGTTACCCGCGTGTAGAAGAGGATGCGCTAAACGTAGGGATTAGGTGCACCCACTCGGTAATAATCTATTTATGCGCATTTTAAACTTAATAATGCACCTTTGAAATGTCACATCTATATTTCATATTTTAACAGTTGGGTTATTATAAGACACATGACACTTTGATTTTTTAACATTTTTATAGGTGAATTTGTTCCCATCTATGTGGGCATATGGACACCATTTTCGCACTTCAAATGTCGATGATGGACACATGACACAAGACTATGGAGTGGAAGTCGAGTTCGATCAATCTAGTCGAGCTAGCCACCGTGATTAAAACCTAGTATGAGGGATGTTAGGTTACGTCGGAAAGATACAAGAGATCATTGAAGTGGATTTCTCTTCTTTTCAATGTGTTATTTTTAGGTGCAAGTGGTGGGACACCTTTGATCGGAATAATGTAAAGGAAGATCGTGACAATAGGCTGATATGTATCAACTCTAGAAAGACGTGGGATGAAGCTAAGGATCCCTATGTTTTCCCCAAACACTACAACCAGGTGTTTTTTAACCAGATGTGTTGGATAGGGATTGGTGGTTTGTATTGAGACATGACCCTAGATCAAAAAATATTTTTGAGAACAATAGTGTTATCATGCCAAGCGAGGTGGAAGATAATAAGGGTGATCATGAGAACAGAGAGTGATATGGTACATGTGTTATTTCATCATTTATAATTTTTAAGATGAGTTTTTATAATGAAGAGGACTTAACCTTATAACTAAGACTCTTTTTTTCGAAACATTATAATATGTATTTTGAATTCATTGGTTTTCATTGTGTTAATTTTAAAATAGTTTCACTTGATAATTTGCAATTATGTTGATCTCGAAAACGATGGCGCACTGTATCAAGTTATTTTTTTTATGTCAATTCCTAAAATAATACAACTATTTGATTGTTTTAAATATGTGTGAATGATATCTTCAAAATCTATACTGTTATTTTTGGTATGTAAGATCATAATAAACTAATGATAATTCTAAACATGAATTTATTTGCATTATTTCTAAACTTTATTATGTTACAAAAAATCACATTATTCTAGATTTATTATTTTACAATTATTTATATTCATACAGATTTAAAAATTTACAATTTTGGTAATTTAACAATATTTACAATATACATTTTACTTACGGTAGTTATGGTTCAAAATTGACAATTAATTTACAAATTTACAAATTTTAATAAAATTGAATGATGACAATACATACAATTACAATTACAATTTTACAATTTCACAATACAATTACAATTTTACATACAGTTACAATTAAAATTACGTTACAATCATTTCACAATACAATTACAATTACAATTTTACAAATATTTTACATACAATTACAATTTTATAATTTTACATGCAATTACAATTTTACAATTTCACAATACAACTACAATTTTACATACAATTACAATTAAAATTACAACTACAATTACAATTGCAATCACGATGCATACAATTACAATTACATTTTTAGAATTTTACAAATTTTAAAATTTTAATAAAATTGAATCATGACAATACATACAATTACAATTACAATTACAATTTTACAATTTTACAATACAATTACAATTTTACATACAATTAAAATTAACATTTCAATTACAATCACGACATAATATTTAATAAATATCATGATTTAATATTAAAAATAAACATCACGATCATGATAACCATCGTATAAACATCATATTTTAAAATACACATTCGAATTCGTTAACATCATCTAATCATCGTGATCATGATCATCTAACAAAACACAAGAATTGTATAACATCATCACAACACAAATATCAAATATACATCTCATGTCAAATAACTAATATCACATACACGTTTATCTGCAAGCACATTAAATGAACATATCTAACATGACCTAACAATATACACATCATGATGAACACCAACATGTAAATTAAGTACATCAACGTGAACATAAAATACATGGACCATATATATATATATATATACACCAACATGTAAATTAAGTACATCAACGTGAACATAAAATACATGGACCATATATTTGATGTTCACGTTGATGTACTTAATTTACATGTTGGTGTTCATCATGATGTGTATATTGTTAATTCATGTCAAAAATATATATATAATGTCAAAAATATACAATTTTAATATAACTGCATATAAATGCCAAATATCTGGTGGTACTAAATCGATACTAGTACTAGTCGAGGCTTGCTCAGTCAATGGTGTAGCCTCATGCTCAGATAGATAACATGCATGCTCCGGAGGTGCCTACTAATCAGTCGATGGTGTATCCTCATGCTCAGATAGATAACGTGCCTGCTTCGGAGGTGCCTACTGATCAGTCGATGGTGCAGTCTGCTCAGGAACTGTCTATTGATGAGTTGTCGATGGTGTAGCCTGCTCAGTGGATGGTGTGGCCTGCTTAGATGGACCTGCCTGCTCAGTCGATGGGCGTGCCTGCTCAAGACTAGGTGGCTGCTGAGATGGTGCAGACAGCTCAGAAGATGCCTATTGATCAGGACTAGATGTTGGTTGCTTTGATCTCTGACGTGAGGTGAAGGAGGAGGAGGTGGAGTATTATAACGATGATCACTCCCCCATGATCATGATTATCAAATGAGTTGCTGTGTCATGCATCTCCACGACGCCTATCCCTCCTAGCCCGCGTCAGTACTCTGGAAGCTCCAATGATATGACGCATGAGGGTCATCATATCGCGGGGCATGTCTCTCCAGAGCTTTGTGAGCCTATGATCAGCCCAGATCTCTCTGATCGTAGTAGGGAAAACTGCCTCATCAACTAGGAGTTGACACAGTCGGTCGCCCAAATCCATCCTGAATCGAGTGTCCGGCCTACGATGCACCCCTGCGGGTATCTGCACTCGAGAATCAAGTTTGTCACCCTGATCCTCCGCCATCTCCTCATCAACACCTACACCTAGATCATTCGGTGGGGGTGGAATCATGTCCCCAACGAATGCCCCAATATCTACAAAATATATAATACACAACAATAATTAGACAATTTCATTAAACAATTTAATAAAACAAGTTAAAGAAAGTGTTAGAATAAATTTGATAATTATAATTAATTAATTAAGACAATAAAATGAAACTATATTAATTTAAAGAAAACACTAATATTACCTCTCACGTCCGATGGCTCATCCTATGTGAAGAGGATGTTGATACACCCTCGCCAATCCAAACTGGCGTACGGACATGGCACCAGAACAAATGAATGATCATCAACACTGGCTAGCAACCCCAGTGCATCAGTATATATCTTGGCAGGAAAGTTAGACTGGCCCCTCTTGGGCATCATCTGGCCCCACATCTGCATCCATAAATGCAGCATCGGCCTACGAGGATGTCGAATAAAAGCAGGGCTCATCTCTGGAAACCTCTCAAAAAATAAACAAAATAACTCTGAAGCAAAAGGGAAGGTCAACCTCCCACGTGCCTGAGAACAACATCTATCTAATGCTATACAAAATTGCCGCAAAAAAATCATAGACCATCTCACAAGTCTTAGCGCCTGGAATAAAGAATCAACATAAAATAAAAGTGGGCAACTAATGTGTTGCCCGTCACTGGTATAGTCTGCAATGGTCGTCAGCAGTAGTGAGAGGAACCTCACCTCCTCTACACCAAATGAAGCAATACGTAACTGACCACTAGACACCTGAAAATTTGTAGAAGAAACTATATAATCCCTAATGTATCTCTAGGAGTATGCCAACTGAATCCCTGCTGCATAGCCGACGGGGACATCTGGGAACTAGGGAAAATCCTGCCCTCTCCTAGATAGGCCAGTAATAAAATATATGTCCTCCTCATTGGGCTCGAACCACTAGCCAGGGCCAACCTAGAAGGCTTTTCGGTGGGCATCCCACCTGAAAATCAACTGTCCCAATAACCCATTATGGCCCTTCACGGATGTAGCCTCCTCGTAGAACTTGAGGAGGCCTACCTCCCTTAGGACCAACTAGGTGGTTGTCGTAATAGGGTGAGGGTACAAAAGTCTCTCCCTCTCTTGTGCCTCCCACAGCTGATCACGTTATAACGGTCCTCCATATGTTCTTGTTGTTCCCTTTGTTCTCTCCGTTGACGTCGTTGAATGATTCACATATTAAATACATTTTTTAATTAAATGATATATATATATATATATATATATATATATATATATATATATATATATATACATAATTAAACAAACAAAAAATGTGCGCCCAAAAAAACAGTTACGTACCGATATTGCGCACCATGCTCGGTGCACATGGAAAATGTTCGCACACTGCCAAAGAAGGGAATATCTTTTTGTGGTGCGTTGACGAAACTATCTGCCCCAGGGTGGATAGTTTGGTCAACGCACCACCCAACAACAGTACATGGTCAACGGTGCGGTCTTGTTAACGTCCGCACCGTTGACCATGTACTGATATTGGGCGGGCGGTGCACTAACCTAACTATCCGCCTCGAGGTGGATAGTTTGGTCAACGCACCACCCAACAACAATACATGGTCATCGGTGCGGTCCTGTAAATGATCGCACTGTTGACTATGTAATGTTGTCAAGAGGGGTGTGTTGACCTAAGTATCCGCCCCTAGGTGGTTATTTTAGTCAACGCACCACCCGCCCAACACTATTACATAGTCAACGGTGCGGTCGTTTAAACAACCGCACCACCTTGTTATTTTTTAAATTCATTACGGTGCGCGTTATTTCGATACTGCACTAGAACCCAGTGTTGTTTCTGTTAACACCGTTCGCGGTGTGGCCTGTAAATTTATAGGTAGCACCGCGAATAGTGCGAGCTGGACGGCTCGAACGCACCTTGCAATTTATTTATTTTTACAGTTAATTTCAAAATTTAATCCACTAAAAGGTTTAGTTATTGAGAAACAAGTAGATTACTGGTACATTTGTGCGTCCATAAGGCATATTTGCTGAGGAATTGAAGAAACCAAATTTTCCCACCGTTTTCGAAAATTCGAACTCCAAACAGTGGGCAATGGACAGTAGTAATGCGTGCAATGGGAGCACTGATGGCAGGGCGCCTCACACAAGACAAACTCACACCATTTCTTGAGAGGTCTAGAGCACTAAAGAAGTAAAAATGACGTTTTTACGGATGGGAATTTTTTTTAAACCCTTTTTCGGTGCACGGGTTTTTGAGACGCACTAGGCGGTATTATCAATGGCGCACTGCACGTTGTTACAGTGCGCTGGATTACAGATACGCACTGGGCCTATTTATACTTAAAGCACCGATGCGCTAGAGTACTTAGATGCACCGGGCTGGTTTGTACGGAGAGCACGGTGTCTCGGTGTGCCAATGTTTAGTATGCACCGGCGCGTTTTGTGTAAAACGCACCGGTGCAGTTTATGATGAGAAACGCACCACACAAAAAAACATCCGCAACACCTCCACCTGCCAACCTCCTCTAGAGATCTTCGCTACAAACGGATATCTGGCCTATTTTTATAAGGGGTTCCTCAAAAAAATCCACTAGAGAGTCTTTTCCTTGTAGTGATACAAACAAATGTCGCTCAAGCAAGCTAAGAAGGATAATAAATTATTGCCAAAGTACTATGGTCCTTATAAGGTGCCCTTACATTATTATTGTTATGTAGGCTTTGATTATATTGTGACCCCTTAGAATCCTATATAAAGAAAGGAGGTTTTGTGATTTGAATCATCCAAGAATTGTTCATTTATGTAATGTAAAGGAGGTTTCCCCCTCGAAGAGGTTGATTTCTAAGTCGTTGATCTATCTTTTCTTCTACTTTGTGAGTTGTTTGCATAACATACACTGTGATTTGATTAAGTGTGCAATTAGAGTAGCATCATTTGTTTTTGCAACTAGTATAGTCTGCTTCTTTCAAGCAATTGTAATTAGTCTTCACATTTAATGAATGATATTTCCATTTATGCGATAGAATCATGTTTATTTCCTTGCAACCGTGATATTCTTTCATAGAAATTATATTTGTAGTTAGCTGGAGGAGTGGTCTCTGTGTGCCTTGATATGATCTAATGACTGAGGGTGACATGAGTAGAACTTAACCTACTGTGCATATAGCACTGTCACCTCTAAGTTTATATGAACCCTTTGTTGATAATTTAAGTTGAGTAGCCTTGGGAATTGCAAATTCCTTGATGCAATACCCGGGCTCATCAATTATATAACTTAAAAGAATGCAAAAAACAATATTTAAAGCTTTAACATTGCCAGCTCAAATGCCAACAAGGTTAGGATAAGATCCTTAGCATGCAATCCATTTTATTTATGAGAAATTGATTTGGACTATGATTTCTTGTTGTTGAAGCACTGCATAAAACTAGTTGCAATGTGATAGGGGTGAGGAATAGCAAATTATTATAAATAACAACTCAACTCATCAAAAGAAAATATACAAGAAGGGAATAAAATTAATATTTAGGTCAAAATATTTAGTATTCATCAAGGTGCATAGAATGGATTACAATGTGAACTAGTGATTAAAGTGTAATGGATATTAACATTAAATAGGAATGAGAACACCAAATAGACAACCAAGCATAAAACAAATTCAATGCATGCATGATTAACTTAACTATAATTATTCCTAGTATAAAATTATTTATCTATAACGAATAATAGATATTGAAGCGATAAGGGAGACCATTATGGCTTGGAATTATGAAAATAGTTGTGGGTGAGCTTAATATTTTTTTTCCCAGGAAAAAATCGTAATTTTCATTGATATAAGGAAAATTAAATGTTGTGTCATCTGCATAAGAGCCTATGAAAAAAATATGATCAAACCTTCTATCAAATAATTTCAGTAAAAGCAGAGAAATATATATTTACATAGTACTAAGCAAGTCAAAATAAATGGCTACATAACAAAAAGGCAACTCGGATAAGCCAACAAAAATCGTCGTTGATCAGACAGTTTGATCAGATGGCCCCAATAACATCTGCATCTTCTATGAAAGGTTTGTGGTAGTACTGGTATTCCTCTGATCCATCTTGTTCATTAATTAACCAATGGCCCCATGTTAACTGTGCGACTTCCTTGGAAAGGTGGTCAACCACCTGGTTCCTTTCCTGTAAATATGAGAAATAGTAATGGTGTCAAAATGTGTTTTGAGAGCCATAACCTCATAAATCAATCCTTTGAGTGTGTGCACGTGACAATGGGCCTCATTGTTGAATCAATTAATTACAATCTTGGAGTCCCAAAAAGTCTGAATCTTGTTGCAACTTTTCTCAAGGGCGAAGATAAGTGGAAGTCTAAGACAATTGAGTTCAAAGTAGTTGTTTGTGCCCCGACCTAGACCCATTTTAATATTATAATGGTGAGTATATAAATGATAAATAATTTCCCCACCACCACAACCAGCAATGTTAGTAGCCCCATCAAAGTAAGCCCAAGGGTAGGATTTATCAATTGATTCAGGAATAAGCACCCTGCATAGTGTCCTGGTCTCATCACTAGGGAGTGAGAGGAGCAATGCGGTAATGGAGTTGCAAATGGGGAGCCAGTTAATTGTTGCATATTGGAAGATGTCGCGGTTACGATCCAACCAAATACCCCAAGAAACCAATAGAAGGAGATTCATTTCTTTCACGGATGATGTTGAATGCCACCAGTTCTGCCATGCCTTAGAGACAAAATCACCATGATAATTGATCGCAATGCCCAGAGCAGAAGTGGACAGTTTCCAAACCTTTCTAGTAGAGGGGCGAGAAAGGAAAAGGTGATCTATGTTCTCACTTTTCTCTTTGCACAGGCAGCATATATAGGGACCATGAATAGATTTCCTAGTAATGTTATCTTCCTTAGGAGCACAGTTAGTGAGAAAACACCACATAAATAATCTAGCCTTTGGGGGTGCCTTCTACTTCTAGAGATGCCTCCACCACCACCGCAGTTCATGGGGCTCTTCAACCGAAATAAGTGAAACATAACCTTCTTTTGGTGTATACATGTCACGAGGGGATATTGCCCATATCAACTCGTCATCCCGCTCAGTTAATCTGATATTAGAAGCTCGAAGTGCTCTGAGATATCTGTTTCACTCCGCCTGCCAAATATCTGGTATGCCCATCTCCTATGAAGACTTCCAAGCCTACGAGAGCCAGGTGGTATTGGCCTCATCCGTGATTTGAGACAGTGTGTGGATCCTCGAAACCATAAGTGATTGTCTTGTTACCAGGGTCGGAGGTTCTCCTGTCCACAACCAGACCAAGCATCCATGCATATTCGAGCCCAAGCACCCGATCTAATATTCCAAGCGAGGCAACGTTTGATGACAGATATGGATCTTGTAATGGCACGCCAGACAATGGAGGATCTAGATCTGCTTCTATTGGGTCCTCTGATCCATTCAAAAGTAGTCAATGGGGAGATATATTGGAATTATGTAACCTCTTGCCATAGGTTGTTTGAATTTAAAAGTTTCCACCACATTTTAGCAGCCAAAGAAGTGGAAAAAAAATTTAAATCTTTTAGTCCCCAACCATCCCACTATTTAGGATTTGCAATCCTATCCCAGCCAACCCAAGCGAAATTCTTTTCCTCCTGCTTCCCCCTCCAAAAGAGCCTTCGACAAATTTGCTGAACTCTAGCTGTTACACCCTTGGGCATTCAGGAAAGTGCCATAGAGTATACTGGAATGGCCTCCAGTACCGACTTGATTAGGAATAATCTCCCCGCTCTTGATAGCCACCTCTGCTGCCAGATATTTACCCTCCTTTCCACTTTTTCAATGAGCCAATTCTAGTCTGTAATTCTATAATCATTAGGCTTGAGACTGAAACCCAGATATTTGATGCCATCCTCAATATCTCGATGACCAATTTGAAACTAAATGAGGGCATGTCTACGCTCTTGTATGGAACATAAACATCATAAGTAGATTTTCTAAGGTTGGGAATCATGCTAGTAGCTTTACAAAATACATTCAGAATCCTCTTGAAGCTATTGGAATCCCGGATAGTACCATCAAGAAAGATTAGCATATCATCAACGAATAAAAGGTGAGTCAGATGGATAAAATCTGTAATTTTGACCCCAATTAATGACCCCTCTACCCTGACAGAAGCAATCAGCTTGGTCAGCCCTTCCATGATCAACAGGAAGAGTAACGGGGATAGTGGGAAGCCTTGTCGAAGCCCTCTACCCGCATGAGAAAATCAGATGATGCGCCATTAATGAGGATGCTGAGAGATGCATTTGTGATGCAACCCATAATCCAATTGATGAAGGAGTGAGGGAAACTAGTACATGTGAGTATGAGTTGAATGAAGGTCCAACAAGTGCAATCAAAAGTCTTGGCAAGGTAAATATTAAGGATGGTTCTTTTAAGACTTTTGAGCTTGATCAAGTGCAGGGCTTCTTGAGCAGTGCCAATGGCTTCATGGATTTGCCTTTGATAGAGGAAAGAAAATTGTTCCTTGGATATGTGCTGAGATAATATTGGCTTGATACGATTGGCTATGATCTTGTAGATGCAATTACATAAGGAAATAGGTTTGTAATTATTAAAGGAGAGGGGCTTGTCAATTTTAGGGATGAGGGCAATGGAAGTGGCATTGAAACCATCAAACATCTGGCCAGAAGTTCTACACTCCTCAATGACCTGAAGGAGGTCCCTGCCTATGTCCTAAAAAAAGTTTAGATAGAATTCGATAGGCCATCCATCCAGTCCAGGGCTCTTGTATTTTTTGAACCATTTAATACCACTTCAATTTCCCCTAATGTAACAACAACATTGAGGTTTTCAATATCAACCTCCTCCACATACCTTGACATAGTCCTGGAAATATTGAGCACCTCTGAAATATTGGCCACCCGGGGATCTCTGTAAATGTGGGAGAAATTTCTAATACCCATGTCTGCGAGTTGGTTGTTATTTTTGGGCACCTTGCCTGCTTGATCCTTCAGCTCCCAAATGGTGTTGATGCTCTTCCTACCCTTCGCACATTGTTGAAAGAACTTTGTGTTGTCATCTCCCGCCCTGAGCCAAGTGGGCCTAATTTTGAGTCTCCATGTTTCCTCTTGTTGCCTTAACATTTTGATTTTTCGGTTTCCAAATGGATTAGATGGTTTTTTGTCTTTGAGGATTGAAACCCTAAGCAATCTAATCAAGTTAGTCCTTCAATTTATTTTTCAATATTCTTCAATGATTCATCATCTTGTATTCTTTTTCCCTTGCCCGTTTTATTGTTCTGTCTTTGATCTTGGTTAGATTATTAGATATAAATCTTGTCGATGCGATACCTAGTTCCTAATGACAATAGGTCCATTATTCCTTAACAATTAGATGGAATGCAGGCTCCTCTAGCCATGTGGAGTTGAACATGAAGGGATAGTATGGTCTGTTATTCTCACCGAGAATTTTGAAATATATGGGGGAATTGTCAGAGATGCCTCTCGCTCCCACCCATTATCTAGCCTTGTCCACCCTGTCTGCCATCTTGGATTTGATGAGAAAATGGTCCAATCTGCGCACGAGGGCAACATCCCCAGTCCTTATGTAGCACCATGTAAGGAGTTTTGTAGGCATATCCAAGTCTAGCAGATCAACATCATCTATCGTATGCTCAAGATAATCAGTCAAGGAATCCAGAAGAGAATTGGGTCCCTAGGATTCGGCTTGCCCTATGGAGAAATTTAAATCTCCGCCCATAATGATATGATCCTATTGCATGAACGAAGAGGCCATCAGCTTTTTTTTCCAAGGAAAAAATCGTAATTTTTCATTAAGATAAAAAATTACATGTTTCATTTTACATTTAACATCATAGCAAATCATTGTTTCTCAAAAAGAAAAATGAAGTATCTGCAATCTGTGCAAGTATGTTGCTTATAAAGCTATCCACCCTATACATATGTATGTTGGTATGAATATAAATGCAGGTAGCATGCATATAGCATGTTAGTTACAAAAAGATAATAATAGTCTGACAAAATGCAGTCATGGAGTGACTGCGCCCATATCCTGAAGCTCTTCTATGAACGGTCTATGAAAGTATCTGATCTGTGCATCAGCATGTTCAGTGATGTGTCAGCTTCCCCAAACTAGCTCCGTAGCTTCTTTGGAAATTTGGTCTGCCATTTGGTTCCTCTGCCTGTATATATGAGTAATGATAATAGAATCAAAAGATGATTTTAATAAAATAACTTCCCTCAAAATTGATGTGAGCATGTGTGAGTGACACTATGCATGTGACTGAAACCAGTTAATAACTAATTGAGAGTCACCAAAAATCTGCAATCTATTGCTTCCTTTTTCCTGGGCAAAGACAAGGAGTAATCGTAGGCTAAGGAGCTCAGCAAAATTATTAGTACCCGGCCCTAAACCCATCTTGAGTTGGTAATAGTGTGTGTCAGATAAATGAAGAACTGCCCCACCACCACACCCCTGGTTATTTGATGCCCCATCAAAATATGCCCAAGGGTAGGATTTATCAATAAATTCAGGAACAATAACATGTATAAGGGAAGGATTAGGATCTACCAGTATGAGATGATATGTAGCTAAGATAGAAGTGCATATAAGCTCCCATATGATCTGCTTGCCATAAAATATACATATGTTTCTCCCGGTCCAAATGCCCCAAGCCATTAACAGTGGAAGATTGTGCAGCTTTGAACAGGAAGACGCATTCCACCAGTTGGACCAGGCCTCAGTCAAAGATCCATTGTGCCAAATGACGTCGCAACCCAAAGAATTTGTGACCATAAACCAGAGATTCTGAACAGTCGGACAATCAAGGAAAATATGCTTTATGTCTTCCTCCTGAGCTAAGCAGAAACAACATCTAGAGGGGCCTTGAGTAGCCCGTTTTTTTTATATTTTCCATGGTCAAAATGCAGTTTTGTAGTTTGCACGACATCAATAGTCAGGTCTTATGTGGCACTTTGAGTTTCCAAATAGAATTCCATCACCAAGATTTTACAGGGGGTTCTTTATGAGAAATAAGCGTGATATAGCCAATCTTTGGGGAGTATCTACCAACGGTTGAAGGTGCCCATAATAATTCATCTTCATGTTCTGTAAGGCGGATATGAGAAGCCCGAAGAGCTCGGATATATCTGTGCCAAGCAGGATGACCTTCAGGTGGTATGCCAAGGGCATCAACCGTTTTCCAACCCTGATCCAGCCAGCCAGTATTTCTTTGATCAGCCACCTGTGATAGATACTTAATCCCAGCTAGGGCCAAATTGATGATAAACTGCGGTAGTTTGAAGTGTCTACCGCTACCCGACCAAGATTCCAACCCCACATGAACCGAATCACCCGCACCAATTTGCCAAGTTGTTCCATGCTGGATGAGGTGTGCATACTTGGTAATATCCCTCCAAATTATGGAAGAGCCCGACTTGAACAATATATTGCCACGTATCCAATCCAGAGAATGCATCGGGGAAATATATTTTGCAACCATCACCTCCTTCTAAATACTCTGGCCATTGATAAGGTGCCAGACCTGTTTAGCAACGAGCGCAGATACGAAAGTGGACAAATATTTTAAACCCCAGCCACCCCAATCCTTTGGATGGCAAATGTGTTCCCATGCTACCCATGCATATATGCACTCCTGATGAGAATTTCTCCAAAGGAACTGGCGACAGATTTGTTGAATGCGGTTGATCACCCCTTTGGGCAGTGATGCCAAAGACATCTAGTAGACAGGCATGGCCTCCAGAATCGATTTGATAAGTGTCAATCTTCCTGCTCGAGAGAGCCAACGATGATACCAAATGTTGATTCTGCGTTCTATTTTTGCAATCAACCAGTTCCAGTCTTTTATCCCATAATCATTTGGCTTGAGGTGATACCCAAGGTATTTAAGCCCGTCACCAATATGTCTGTGCTCAAAAGGAAAATGTATGAGGGTGTGTCTCAGTTCCAGTGTAGAGCATCTGGTTTGAATGATGGTAGATTTTGACTGATTAGGAGCCATCCCTATAGCTCTGCAGAATATAGTCAAATTGTGTGACATTCTGACAAGAACCATTCAAAAAAATTATCACATCATCTACAAATAATAAATGAGTCAGCCTCAAAAAATCATTTAATAAAATTCCATGCAGATCTCCAGATGCCTTCGTCTTTTTGATGAGGGATGAGAGTCCCTCCATGACCAAAACAAAAAGCAGAGGTGATAGAGGGCAACCCTCTCGAAGTCCCCGACTAGCATGAAATAAATCGATGGCAGCCCCATTAATAAGAATGCTAAAGGTAGCATTCCTGATACATCCCATAATCTAGTTGGTCAAAGAGGGAGGAAACCTCGTATGAAGAAGCATAAGATGGATGTAGTGCCAGTTGACATGGTCAAAGGCTTTGGCAAGATCAATTTTGAGGATAGTACTTTTAAGGTTTTTGGTCTTGATGGAGTGGAGCACCTCTTGAGCAGTGACAATGGCTTCATGAATTTGTCTGTGGTGGAGAAAGGCAATTTTTTCCTTAGCAATGTGGGTGGAGAGAATAGGCTTGATGCGATTGGCAATGATTTTGGCCATGATTTTATAGGTACAGTTGCAGAGGGATATAGGCATGTAGTCATGGAAGGAGGTGGGGTGGTCAGATTTAGGAATAAGAGCAATGAAAGTAGTATTAAAGCCATCATATATCCTGCCAGATACTTTGTTGTCTTCAATGACCTGAAGGAGGTCACTGCCTAAAAGTTCAAAAAAGTGTAAATAAAATTCAATAGGCCATCCATCCAGACCGAGACTCTTGTCCTTTTTAAACCATTTTAGTACTCCTTCAAGCTCACCCATGGTGACAGGACTACTAAGATCCTCTGCCTACTCCTCATTAATGAATCTATGGAAAGATTGAGCAATGTTCATGATATCCGGCAAATTGTTATTAAGGGGAGCACGGTACAAGTTGATGAAATGATGTATACCCATGTCAGCTAACTGAGAGTGATATTTAGCTGTGAAACCGAATTGATCAGTTAATTCCCATATGGTGTTGATGGAACGTTTTCCATTTGCACAATGCTAAAAAAAATTGGTGTTTTCATCCCCCGCTTTTAACCAGATCGCCCTGCTTTTTAATCTCCAGTCCTCCTCCTGTTGTCTGAGTAATTTTTCCCTGTTTTTCTCGAGAGTAATTAGCCTCTCCTTGGATGCTTCTGACTGAAGTCCCACATAATCTGAATCAGTTAATAGCGATATCTCCAGGTCAATCCTGCCTAATTCTTCTGTCTCAATGCATATTTTGTTTTGCACCCATTAGATGGTATGCTCCTTTATACTCTTTATATTATTATAGAATACTCAAGCTGGATCGAATTCCGGGAATAGATTGCAGTGTATCCAGTGCCTACTGACAAGGGCATCATATTCAGGGTCCTGGAGCCATTTGGAGTTGAATTTAAAGGGGGATTTAGGTTTGATATCCTCAACGAGGAATTCAAAAAATACAGGTGAGTGATCCGAGGCCCCCTAGTACCCACCCACTGTCTGGTCCTAGACAAATGGTAATGAAATCTCTATTTAATGAGGAATCTGTCCAAACGTCGGGCCAAATATGCCTCCCTAGTACGTCGATTCCTCTAGGTGGGTTGTTTCTTCGGCATGTTGATATCAATAAAATCTACCTGTTCGAGGAGCGAAGCGAAGAATTCAGAGAGTGGATCCGGGACCACATGTGGCCCCCAAGATTCAGAAATTCCAATCGAGACATTTAAATCACCTCCTAGGATTATCTGATCATATTTTAGGTGCGGGCATTGTAATAGAGATTTCCAGAATACCTCTCTATGAGCACATGGGCCATATACATTAATCAATGAGAAAGGTTGAGCAATTTTTCCAGTAGCAACCTGCGTGCCAATGACCCCCTCGCACCCCCAACAATTAAGCAATCTGATAGATCTATTGTTAATGCCCAAAGTGCTTCCCCCGGATCTGTCTCGCACGTCATTTGCCACAAAAGTCCAGTCAGGGAGTAGTGAAGTTAGAAAACAAGATATATCTGTGCCATCACCCAGGGTCTCCTGGAGGAACAACACATCAATGGCGACCGAATGCAAAATATTCCTGAGGGCCAGTTTTTTATTGGGGTTGGCCAAGCCCCTACAATTGAAAGAGAGACAGATCATTATAGATACCCATATTTGGGTTTCTTTTCTCTAATAACCCGAATAAGAGACGATTGAGTGCCAGCCTCAACCTCCAAATTATCTCTTATGATAGCCTTAGAAGGAGCAGAGGGTCGGCCCCGAGCTTTAGAATTCGTGAGGCCAAAACCCGAGCCAATCCCATAATCAGTCGCCTTAGATAACAACTTGTTAGATTGAAGGAAGTAGTAATGGGCAGAGAATGTGGATGCAGTGGACGGGTGGGAGGATAAGCCCGAGTACTCCACGGAAGTATGGGGGATAGTGGGAGGAAAGGTTGGAGGGGCTGATGCAATAGAACAATAGATGGATGATAATGGACAAGTATAGAGTTGAGCACTATAAGCCGAAGTAATAGACAAATCAGGTAAAGATAATGATAAATAAAGACAAGTAGTGGAGGAGAGCAAAGTGTTACCCAGAATCGAAGCCGAGATTCCACGGGTTGTGCTAGACAACATGGGATGTGTGCGCGCATGTGTCGTCTGCCAGATTGGTAGAACCGCATCTGGCTGAGAAGCAGCCTCCTGATGGCCCTTCGTTGCTGATGAAATAGTGACAGGTTCAGTTTGCGTAGCCATATGAGATACCAACTTATGGTTAGAGCCTGCTGCCCCCAGGAGAAGACATTCCTTATACAGGTGCCCAACAGAGTGACATCACCTACAACGAAATGGGATGCCCACATAATCTAACATCTACTGCCAAACCATCCCTTCAAAAAACATGTTGTAGTTATCATGCAATCTGTCCCAGGTGTCCAGGAAAATAAGAATACGATCCATAGAATAACATCCCATCTCAAGGAAGGATCTGTCATGGTTAAGATAGAGGCCAAATTCTTCACCAATTTTGCACAGGGCCACGTCATTCCATAACTGCATAGGCAAACCAGGAAGGCGAATCCAAATCGGACTAGCACCAGAGTTCTTCTTGTAAGGATCAAAAAGGGGAGACCATCGTTTGAGTAAAACTGGATGCATCTCTATATGCCAGTATTTAGTGAGGACCCAGTCAACCACTGCTGGTTGTGAGAAAGAGAATGCAAACCAACCCCTGTTAATCAGTCAAACCTCCAGAAGCAGCTCCATAATACCTCTCCAAATCTCAGCGGTCCAAATCCTGAGCCTCACAGTGGTGTAATTTCTACCATGGACCTTCCCCACCAGCATCGTGGTCGTCGTCTGTTGTAGGTCTGCCATGCCCCTGTCCTTCTCAAAGTTTGAGCTATGACTGTGCCTATTTTTGGCCAACTTCGAATTTTTGACTCTTTCTTTAGGACCAAGTTCCTCGGAAGCCCCTTCAAGTAAACCCTGTCCTTCGGAATCAGATTCGGGCTAGGTCTCGTCCGGCTGAGCATCAAAGGGAATGTTCACAAAGAAACCAGATGCAGCATGTATCCCATTCACAGTCGCAGATGAAGAGGGCAAATGAAGAGTCGATTCGCCAAAGATACAGAGCTTTGTAAAAGTGAGTGCGTCCACCCCGTTAAGAGCAGGTAGGTCCGGTACACCTGGGGCCTCCTCGTTCGATAGAATAGTCGGATATTCCGGAGGGATATGGGCCTGATATTCCCAAAGCCTTATGACTGAAGGCGACTGGATAGTAAAGCCCGATGAGAAAACTACATTATTGATCGACAACGAAGATTCAAGTCGGTGGTTACCCACAACTGGCTCCATGTCCACCATGTCATCCACCTCAGCAGATGGTTGTCGGTCCCAGATGTCCACGCCTTCCAGTGGGTCGGCGGAGTAGTCCAACTCCTCACCACACTTTTCCATGATACTTAGAGTGGTGAAGCCCAATGCTCAGACAGTGTCAGTGACTATCAACCAAACCCTAATAAGTTGCAGGGTTCCTGATAGCGAAGCACAAATGGTATTCTCAAAGTCTGCAACCGAATCACACTAGACAAATGGAAGTGCCTCGACAAATATGTCAGAGAAAGTGCAGTGGGACCGAGCCACTGGGAGGTAGTGCCAGTCGCCAAAGTTCCGTGAACAACACATGGCAGTTAGAGTTGTCACCAGTGTCTCCTTCAATGCACAGTTCAACACGCAAATCCTGTGACCAACAGCACTCTGGTCGAAGCAAAAATTGGGAACGTGTAGACAAAAGACAATACAGGTAACGAGGTGCCAGACCGGAGTTCCAAAGTAGAGTATCAATGCGTATCAGTTAGTGTCGAGCCCAACAGACATGAAACCCTCAACCAAAACCCCCAGCACGAAAGCCCAACGCCGCCATTGCTAGGGTTTTTTCGCTCCATGCGGACCTCTTATGGATGAGGACCTCATAATTTTGTACACAACAGATAATTTTAATGAAGAGTCGTCATGAGGCCATCAGCTTATACTAGAATGTAATGTGATTGTGGAATGGACCATAAACATTTATCATTCAAATGAGAATAAAAAGCTCAGTTTCTATTATGTCATAACCTAGTACCCCATCCCTCCCCCATATGTTTTCCACCTTAATGGTTTGGTTGTTGAAACCAAAGGCACATCCTCTAGATCGCCCTCTCACATCCAGTGTCTGAAAGCACCAGTCCAGGAACAAGGAGGATAGCAGATTGTGTATAGCCTCCCCACCACCCAATTTTTCTTGAAGTAATATTACAACCACTTTCTCTAATGCCAACAATCTTCTAAGAGCCACTTTTTTGTCATGGTTGGATAACCCTATGAAATTAAAGGACAGGCAGATCATGGGTCACCCATGTCAGGGGTATCCTTTGCTCTAAGTGTAGAAATTATATAACTTATGTGTTATATGTCCAATATTCTCCTGATCTCACACTATTTTAACTTCATGCAAAATACAAAATCTATTCCACCATTAATCATTTGTGGAAATTAAATCAAGATTGCAATGCACACATGAAACAATAAAAATTCACACACATTAACGCAGTTGTTTAACAGGAAAGCCTGAAGCTGAAAACCCCAAATATCTGTATATAATATATGTCATAGAGATCATGTAACAATCCTCATACAAAGCTGATCATATCAAGCTCTCAGTACAATAAAATCTCTACACACTAATCAAGCCCGATCTTGCAAATCCATGCACCGATCTTTGCCACATGCTAGCCTGGCTCTACTACGCAATCCCTGCTGAAGAATGGATCTGAATAGTTCAAAATACTCCAGCCTTTCTTACGTAATCCTCATTGGAATCTCCACTGAGTGTTGGATGCAATCAATGCATCACTATAGCGACAACTGATAGTCACACTTGCTCTTTCACCTATCTCTCCACTGGTCTCCACTGAAACTGCCATGCACTGTAGTTAACTGATGTATTCTTCAGTTGATTAATGAGTTATTATTTGTGAATTAAGTAACTAATTAATTCACTCCACTCTCACTAGTGTATCATTCAGTTAGACTAGATACAACTAGCTCAACTGAGTCTAACTGAGTTAAACTAAATACAACTCCACCAACTACTCCTCCAACTCCACCAAACTCTGTCACATGAGTTCTAACTAAAGTCCTCCATGCAATAGCTCCATTAAACCCTCAGGAATAGCGTAATTCCTTCTGTCAGCTGCTGTGCCACATCTGTGCACTTAACTGAAGTGCTCCAAGAGAATAAGATAATGTTTAGAGTCCAAATATTATTAAGAGCTAATAATGTTCGACATATTTATTTTTAGACTGGCAATCTAAAAATAGACTCCGCCCAATATGTCTAAAAATAGAAGTCCATATATTTTTCCAACTTGACCAACCATCCACAAATAGCATCCTGCAACTCATAGAATATGATCGACATGTCTAAAAATAGAATTTGCACCAAAAATAGCTTGTGGGCCCACTTAGTGAAGGCGACTCTTTTCACTAAGCTCATCATCTTGTTGAATCTCAACACTCCCTCTCAACAAGATAGGGATTATCTGCCACCCCAATCCTATCTCTATGGTATTCGAATTTGCTCCTAGTGAGCGCCTTCGTCAGAATATCTGCATCTTGATCCTCCGTAGGAATGTAAGAAAGCAACATTATCTTCCACTGCACACAATCTCTGATATGATGATACCGGATGTCAATATGTTTAGATCTATCATGAAATACTGGATTAAACGAGAGTTTAATGCAACTCTGATTATCACAATATATCACAGTAGGATCTAAGTGAGAACCGAACAACCCGACTAGGATCTTCCTCATCCATATAGCCTCGCATGCAGCCAAACTTGCTGCCATGTACTCGGCCTCTGCTGAACTGAGTGCCACGGATATTTTTTTCCTGTTGTACCAAGAAATTGTTGTATATCCGATACTGAAAATCCCTCCAGATGTGCTCTTTCTGTCCGTTAGGCTTCCTACCCAATCTGCATCTGTGAAGCCATGCAGCTTCACCTCATATGACTGTCTGTACCACAATCCATACCCAGATGTGCCCCTAAGATACCTCAAGACATGCTTTCCTACCTTCCAAAAGAGCTTGGTAAGCTTCACCATCGCTTGTGAAAGCTGGTTCATAGCATAGCATATGTTTGGTCGTGTATTGACTAAATACATGAGCAAACCAACCAAATGTCGATAAACAGTGGTATCCACTACCTCTGCCGATGTAGCATCCTCTTTCCTCCAACCAACAGGAAGAGGAGTGTCGATAGGCTTGCAGCCTTGCATGTGAAACTTCTCCAGTATCTCCCGGGCATAATTGCCTTGAGACACAAACAGTTCACCTTTCCGCTGCCAAATTTCCAATCCCAGGAAATAATGAAGGAGGCCCAAGTCCTTCATCTTGAACTCCTTTGCAAGATTTTCCTTGCATGAGTGTATCAACAATTCATCACCCGTTAGTATTAAATCATATACATAAAGCACAATGATCAAAAGCTTACCCTCCACCACAATTTGGTATAGGTTTGGATCTGCCTCACTCTTGGTGAAACCAAGTCCGGTAAAATAACTGTCTATCCGTGTGTACCAAGCACGAGGTGCTTGTTTCAGCCCATACAGTGCTCTTTTGAGCCTGCACACATGCAACTCGTTGTTGAAGATTTTGAATCCTTCAGGCTGCTCAATGTACACCTCCTCCTCAATGATTCTATTGAGGAACGCTGTCTTCACATCCATCTGATGAATGTGCCAACCCATCTGCACTGAGAGAGAAAGGATGGTCTGTATGGTACAATACCTTGCGACAGGTGCAAAGGTTTCTTCATAGTCGATCCCCTCGATCTGTGAGAAGCCCCAGGCAACAAATCTTGCCTTATACTTATCAATGCTCCCATCAGCAGCTTGCTTCACTTTGTAGATCCATCTCGAACCTACCACTAATTTCCCTTCCGGCCTTGGGACAATCTCCCATGCACTGTTTCTGACAATCGAATCATACTCTTCCACCATGGCATCTACCCATGCGGGATCCTCCACAGCTTCCTCGAAAGAGGATGGCTCCGTCACGATACACTTGCTCATCATAGCCATGTATCCAGTAAATCAGTCAGGTGACTGTCTTTGTCTGCGTTGTGATGTAGGAGCTCCTACATTCTACGCTGCATCAAGATTCAATCGCTCAGCTTATGTAGTGCGCTTCTGCCCTTTGATGTTTAGCGCTGCATGAGTGGTTTCTTCCACTCCATGAACCTCCTCTTGTGGCTGATCCACATCCTGAGGCTCATATTTAGGAACAAGTAGCTCCTCCTCTGCATGCAAGTGTAGCTCCCTCTTAAGCGACAACTTCATGGCTTTCTCCTCATGAAATTTGATATCACGTCACACGACAGTCATCCGACTGTCTGGAAAATACACACAATAGTTGTGGGGTGTTTCTGTGTACCCCAAAAATATCCCAACCTCTGCGGTCGGCTCTAGCTTCTTCCTGGCATCCTTCGTCACATGAATGTAAACAGGTGAGCCAAAAATCTTCAAATGAGAAATATCAGGCTTCTTACCAGAAAACGCCTCTTCGAGTGTACTCATGTCAAGTACTCTATGAGGACAATGATTTTGCACATAAACCACAGTGTCGCATGCCTCAGCCCACAAGTGTATGGGAAGGCCCTAATCATGCAACATCGCTCGTGCAACACCTGTGATCGTTCTATTCTTTCTCTCCCCAACCCCATTCTGCTGTGGGTTATGAGGCATTATGAGTTCTCTTCGAATTCCTTCTTTGCTATAGAATTATTTGATTCACGAGAGATGTATTCACCACCATTATCGCTCCTTAGAGCTTTCACCTGCTTCCTCGACTCTTTCTCAACCAGCGCCTTGAACTCACAAAACTTTGAGTATGTCTTGCTCTTCTTCTGCATGAAGAAGATCCAACACTTACGAGAAAAGTCATCAACAAATATCAAATAATACCTGTGCTTTTCTGTTGAAGCAACTGAGAAAGGTCCACACACGTCTGTGTGAATTCTCTCAAGGATCGTCGAGGCGCGACTATCCTTCTCATGAAAAGTGGTCTTCACAAATTTTCCCAAAGTACATCCCTTGCACTAATCTGAATGCGCAAGTGTACCTTTGGGAAGCCCAATAGAAATCTGCTGCAAAATTTTCAAAGCGCCATTGTGAAGATGGCCCAATCTCCTGTGCCACAATTCGCCCTCATCCCGGCTCACCACTCCTTCTGCATTGCCTTCCATTGTTGCGCAGCCATCTACCTGCAATTGATAAATATTCTTAACTCGAATCCCTATCCTCCTAGTTTGACCAGTTGTTTTATGGCGCAGGAAAGCTTTTCCCTCGCTAAAAACAACATCATAACCCTTGTCTTCCAACATCGCCACAGAGATCAGATTCTTCTTCAATCCTGGAACATGCATGAAATCCTTCAATATGAAAGGTTTACCAAACTCCCTCTCAAAAAAAATGGCCCCGATACCAGTCACATTGTATCTACCATCATTGCCCATCTTGATGTGCACTCCAAGATCCTTTTCATCCAGATCACTAAACAAATATTTGTCTCCGGACATATGGAAAGACGCACCACTGTCAAGAAACCACACCGATCCCATCACACTTGAAACCAAGCATGCGATCAAAGAAAAATCTAGCTCAAACTATGAAGCTAAGGCCTCTCCAGCTGTAGATCTAGTAGCCTGCTTATTCTTCTTCTTCTGTGGGCAATTAGTGGCGAAATGCCTGTGCTCGTGATAGTGAAAACACTTCACCTTGGACAAATCCTGCTTCTTGCCTTTAGCTTCGGATTTGGAAGATTTCTTCCCTTTTCCTTTCTGAGCTTTGGCAGCCAAAGTGCAATTTTCTTCATCTTCATTCTTCGATGAAGATCCATCCCTGGTACCCTGCCTTATCTCCTCCTGCACAAGATTCGACCAAAGTCGCTCCCATCCTGGCAGTTTATCCTGTCCATTGACAGAGTTTTCATAGCTATGCCAACTCTTCGGAAGCCCAAGGAGAGCCAAGCTCACCAAGTCTTCTTCATCAATAGTAACCCCCACACTTCCCAACTCATCCTTGCAGTGGACAAACTTCGTGAGGTATTTTGGTATACTGTCGCCTTTCTCCATTTTTATTTTTCTGAGTTTGTCTTTAAGCACCAACTTCCTCTGGTCGCTTCTTCTTTGGAACAACTATGTCAAAGCCTTCCACATTAATAATGGATTGGCTTTACCGTGAAGGCTGGACACAATGTGGTCCTTCACACCTCCCAACAGAATCCTTCGACACTTTGCTACCTTCTTTTGCCATGCGTCAAGTGCGGTTGCATCGCTAGAAGCAGGCTTTGGAATATCAACATCTATGAACTCCTTCAACCCATTATCATCCAGCACCACCTCCATCCTATCCTTCCATGCTATGTAATTCGAGCTGCCATCAAGGGCATACTCCAATCGTAATCCGTTGAAAGACATTTCAATGAATGCTCAACTTCGACACCAAGAAAACACTGCAACAAATTTGAATTCCACCATCACAAAACTCAACCACTTCAATAATTGCAATCTCCTCCAATAATCAACTGCTCTGATACCATGTAGAAATTATATAAATTATGTGTTATATGTCCAAGATTTTCCTAATCTCACACTATTTGAAATTCATGCAAAATACAGAATCTATTCCACCATTGATTATTTGCGGAAATTAAATCAAGATTGCAATGCACACATGAAACAATAAAAATTCACACACATTAACACAGTTGTTTAACTGGAAAGCCTGAAGCTGAACACCCCAGCTATCTGTATATAATATATGTCATATAGATCATGTAACAATCCTCATACAAAGCTGATCATATCAAGCTCTCAGTACAATACAATCGCTACACACTAATCAAGCCCGATCTTGCAAATCCATGCACCGATCTTTGCCACCTGCAAGCCTACCTCTACTGCGCAATCCATGCTGAAGAATGGCTCTGAATGAGTTTGAATTACTCCAGCCTTGCTTACGCAATCCTCATTGGCATCTCCACTTAGTGTTGGATGCAATCAATGCATCACTATAGTCACAACTGATAGTCACACTTGCTCTTTCACCTATCTCTCCACTAGTCTCCACTGAAACTGCCATGCACTGTAGTTAAATGATGTATTCTTTAGTTGATTAATGAGTTATTATTTGTTAATTAATTCACTCCACTCTCACTAGTGTATCATTCAGTTAGAATAGATACAACTAGCTCAACTGAATCTAACCGAGTTAAACTAAATACAACACCAACTACTTCTCCAACTCCACCAAACTCTGTCACATGATTTCTAACTGAAGTCCTCCATGCAATAGCTCCTAAAAACCCTCAGGAATAGCGTAATTCCTTTTTTCAGCTGCTATGCCACATCTGTGCACTTAATTGAAGTGCTTCAAGAGAATAAGATAATGTTTAGAGTCCAAATATTATTAAGAGCTAATAATATTCGACATATCTATTTTTAGACTGGCAATCTAAAAATAGACTCTGCCCAATATGTCTAAAAATAGAAGTCCATATATTTTTCCAACTTGACCAAACATCCACAAATAGCATCCTGCAACTCATAGAATATGATCGACATGTCTAAAAATAGACTTTGCGCCAAAAATAGCCTGCGGGCCCACTTAGTGAAGGCGACTCTTTTCACTAAGCTCATCATCTTGTTGAATCTCAACACTAAGAACTTGATCGATTAAGGATTGTTTTCCAGAGGCCACCTCTATTCCAACATGAAGGATCGCTTTTGAGAGAGAGGAAGGTCTACCCTTGGCGGATTTCAAATGATTACAGATGGGATCATTGCCTAGACCAAAAGAGGTTTTGTATATAGCCTTAGCCGAGGATCTAAGGTTGTATCTATGACAGAAGATATTTCCAGAATGCTCAGACAAGGTCGGGGTGCAAGAGACACCTACAAGGATGTGAGGATCTGGTCTCGAGGAGGATGGAGGAGCAGTTGCAATAGGGAAGATAATTGGTTTGAGGTTACAATTATTTAAATCCACTCTAGAAGCAATAAGAGATAATACAAGAGATTCAACAAGATTAAATTCAGAAGTAAAGGGAGAAGGGGGAGAGATAGAAGTACCCGGAATCGGCCCGAATCCCACAGTATGAGAATGAGTGACCCTAGCCAGTGTAGCCTGAGATGTTGATAGGGGAGGCATCTGCCTGGAGTCTCTCGGAGGTCTCGATACTATAGTAGGCATATCATGTGATGGAAATGAACTGATAACCTCATGAGTTTGTGTCCCCACATGCACCAGAACCTTGGAGGGTTCCATGTTGGCCACACTGACCAGAGGACATTCCTTATATAAGTGACCGACCTCATGGTAGCGACAACATCTGAAGGGCACCCCCTCGTAGTCCAGTTTTTTCCATCTTGTGACATATATGTATTGTAGGTGATAGCTTTCCACCAGACCCTCATGGGTATCTAGATGCACCAATATCCTTGCCATAGAGATGTTCCCTGTCTCCATGTAAGACCTTTCATGATCCAGGTAGATACCCAGGTCTTCCCCTATATACTGTAGTGCCTCCTCCGTCCAGAATTGTAGAGGCAGGCCAAGAAAGCACACCCATATGGTACCATCCCCCATTTTTTCCTTGTCAAGGTTGAATAGAGGAGTCCAACGCTTGAGCAAGACAGGGGTCATCTCAATGTGCCAGTATTTCAGGAGTACCCAATTAGCCATATCCGGGTGAGGGGAAATGAGTGTGAACAACCCTCTGTTCATGGTGAGTACTGCTAGGAGTTGGTCCAAGATGTTCCCCCAATTCTATGATGTCCATTTCTTTAGCCTGGCTGAGGTGTAGTTCCTGCCTCGAACCCATCCAACCAATGTCATTTGTGCAGTCTCCTCCACCTAATCCATACCAATGCCTTCGCCAAAAAACAACATTCTGCCCTGTTCACGACTCTTGGTACACTTGGTCTTCTTCTTTCTGGACCTGCAAGGTTGTTTATCGCGAGTGAGTCCTTCACCCTCGGGTAGAGTGTCGTCAGAATCAAACACCCTGTTATCTTCCAGAGGGGGAAACGACTAGGTAATACCCTCAAAAAAACCCAAGGAAATAACAGCAGGAGGACTCCTCAAAATGCCATCTGAGTTGATAATGTCTTCGGCAGGGTTTAAACTGGTCCCAACACCTCCGGGGTTGTCTGTGGTTGTTACCACATCCTAAGTACCGATGGAATGGACAAAGAAGGCGAAGCCAGTGCCTCCGAGGTTATATTGGTGTAACTCGTCATAATTTCTAGATTAGTATCCCTAAATCCTAGCTATGCATGTGATGACTCACCAACTTCCATGTCCATATACCGGTGGTCCACCTGTTCCTTCGAGACTTGAGCTTCTACTAGAGGATACCCAATTGTATGTTGATGTGGGTAGCATCTCCAAATCTACGACGACTCCATTGTATCGGAGGAAAAGTTGACCTCTACCTCCTCCATAATGACATTCCGATCTTTTCACTGTCGTGTCCAGCTAAAAGCCCACTAAAATCCTATGAACACTTAGGATGGTTCCAAGGAATACTCCCTGAGCCTGTAATCACCTGCCTCCATTGCTGGGGTGCAGAGCTTATGCAAAAAAACTAATTATTGACTCGTATGTCAGGTTGTCAGAATGCAAGAAAGTCGTGAGCACCAACTTGACATCGCCTGCCAACGCGAGAAACTAATTATATTATGTGAGCCTGTAATCGCCTGCTAGTCATATCACCAAAACTGCCTGTGAAAATCATCTCCCAAGTGTTCCAAAACTGTGTATAACCCTCTCAAGAACCGCCATTCACAATAGCAGGAGGTCGTCGACTAGGGTTTCTTCCCAGGGTTCCACCATCGCTATGGTTCCTCCCAAGCTCCATTCATTTGATCCCAATTATGTCATATTTTTTGTCTGGTGAGCTTAATCTTGTTCTATCATATAACAAAATTACATGATGATTTATATATGAGACAATACATATGTGTACAAGTTATAGGATAAGATGACCATTTACTAACATAGTTACAAATTCTATCCATGTTGTAACAAATGTTAGAAAATCAGAAAAGAAGAAAGCTTTTATTTATGTTGATAATTACTTGTGATATTATTATGTTCTTATTAAATTTCTTGTGTTCTTATTTTATCTTAGCTCATCAAGAAATTACCAAAACCATAGCACGAAGATCAGAGACACCAGATGTAGGTGAACAACCAGGGAAAAACCCTTATCTAGGGGAAAACCCAGTCAACAACTCTTCCTTCAATAGTTTCACGAGATAATCCTAGACTCTTTGACCTAGACACAGGCTCTTTAACCAAGTCAACCCTTCCCTTTTTCTGCAGATGATAACCTTCCAGCAAAAACTTTGACCTAGAACTTTGACCTTGGAGCAACAAAAATTAGACCTAGTAGCAACAACATATCTTTGACCTAGAAGCAACAACACTTCGATCTTGAAGCAGCAGCAAAATCTCGACCTTGAAGCAACATCACTTTGACCAGGCAACACTTCGAGCTTGAAGCAACAATACTTTGAACTTGAAGCAGAAACACTTCGACCTAGAAGAAATAGAAGAAACTTTTACCTTTATTAAGCAACAGAGACTTCGACCTTCCAACAGTAGCCCATTAACTTCACACGTGTGAGAGATAGATAGCCCAAAACTTCGATTTTGTCCTTCTTTGCAATTATTTCCTTCTTCTTGCAACTTCGCACTTTTCTGCTTCCTTGGCTTGTAAATCGAACTAGTGTGAGTGATCCTCCAAATGAATCAAATTGCACTTATTTATAGCCTCTTATGTGGGTCAATTTACCCTGATGTAGGCTGACTTGATCAAGTGAGGGCCGACTTGGTGTGGAGGTGACAAATGACTTATTTGACTCAATATTAATTCTTTTTACATGATTCAAAAGCCCAAGAAGGGTCTCACAAAATGGGAAATGACTTTAATGACTCAATATAAAACCTAGAAGTCCTGAATGGGGACTTTGGCCTATAAAATGATGACCCAAGCATGAAACCTGTGCTTTAATACGCCGTCATAATAATAATAATAATTTATTTTTCTTTCTTTTGATAAATACATTTAATTATGACTCAAATACAATTATGAAGACCGAACCTAGTTACATTCTTCAACACTCTCTCTTAACTAGGGAGGTATTCATAAGTACATGGAAGATCTCAAAACACATGAACCACAAAGATTTTAGGCACACACAGTGCCACAGACTAGGTTCCTAAATAGGGAAATCTATCCGGGTGGGACTAAGATGGACTAAATATTTTAACTTCTCTAGGTACCATCAGACTTACTTGCTAACCATCAACCCAGGGAACTAGGTGCGTAATGCAAGGTCAGAGCTCTATGACCAACACCGCCCTCCCTACTTCAGGAACTAGACCTCAACACACAACTTGACTAGATGTCCTCCTAGGCATTATGTATTACACATGATGCATCAACACTCCCGATTATTCAAATCAATAACAACAAATCTCTCCCGATCAAACAAATTGGTAACATCAAATAAATCAAGCATGCAAAACATGCTTCCAAAACTTCAAGAGATTTACCTGTAAAAACACAACCCCAATTGGTAACAAACTTTCAAATACAGATAAGTAAACACAAACCTTCGGGGTCTTCAAACATGTTGATGTTGCCTTGATTGTCTCAATTGATCACAGTATGACTTAGAAGCTTCGCAAACACGTATTGACAAAAGTTTCCTCGATCATACAACATCCTTTCCTACTTCACATGCAACAACATATTCTATAGTCGAATCCTTCTTTCCTTATTTCAACGAAGCCTTAATATACATTCTCCAATTTCTTCTTAAAGGTATCCATCATGACTATAATATGCTCTCCCTCTCAACTTGGGAGATATACCCTTTCTTTTATTTGGGCTCCATCTTAACTTAGGGACTTCAACTACTTACTATGACATTGGAGAATCTTTCATGGCTTCAATCCTTCTTATTAGAGCCATCTTGATATAACTTCAATCAAATCAACTTTACTTACGAATATTTCAACAACTTTAATATTATGTATCTGCACAAATTAGACAACAAGTACAACCAAATACATATATAGAAGCATGAAGCTAAATATGTCATAATCATAAAATAATGGAAGTATTACACTTTAGACATCAAATACCTAAACTTAGTTAGGTTCATAGTCAACAAGAGACACATACTTCTATACTTAAACTTCTTTCCTATATCACATGAGTAACTCAATCAAGATATCAGTCTCATTACATCTAGGGCCTCAATATTTCTTTCATAGATATGATGGACTCTACTATAATATATTGCAAACACTATAAGCAATTCAAACAAGTAACACATCTAACAATTTTTAGAATTTGTATGTTAGACTTCTACTAGGATTTAATGCAAACCCTAGATTCCATATTTGAGACATTAAGCCTTGTATATCAACAATCAAGACCAATCAAAACACAATCTGAGGTTTAAACAATATGACCAACCTTTGTAAACCCTAGGCTTTATCATCACATTTGAAACAATATCATCATATCCAAGAATATCAAACTTCTACTAGGGCTTAATTACAAACCCTAGAATTTACACACTATGCACATCAATAATTTGGTCACCACATATACATATCTAAGATTTTATAATAATGCACAAGCATATCACAAAAACATTTATCAGACAAAACCAAGACACAAACATTAAAGTTGGACATACATCAATCTTGATCAGGCTAGGGTTTTGACCATACATACAAACATACACCTAGGGTTTCATTCCTAGGAATTTACTAAAGATATTATAAGGGTTTTTCTCATAAACCCTAAAGATATAGGATTTCAATATATATACATTACCATCCAACCCTAAAGAACTAGGGTTTCCATAACAATACTAAAACCCCAAACATGACATTCCTATCAAAACCCCAAACATCAAAATAATAGTATTTTATGGATTTCATCAATAACCCTAAGTAGACCAGGATTTCATAATCAATATCGACACACCCTTAGGTTAGGGTTTTATAGAGAACCTTTTTAGGGTTCCATAAGAATGATCAAATGTATAAAGAGGGTAGATTCAATCTAATGATTAATCACCCATATAAGAATCTTTATGATTCAAGGGTCCTAGACATAACAATGTTAGTAATGTAAAACATATTTATGAATGTACCTTTATTATGAAGAGAACAAAGCTTATGGTTTAAGTCATACCTTTGAGTGGTTTCTTAACAAACCTTGTAGGACATTGGCCCTTAAAGAACTTTCTTTGCAACATAACTTCTGTCATGCTTTGTCTTGTAAGGTTTTCTCCACAACCCTTGAGCATATCAACAAGCTTTTCCTAAACAAGGAAAATATGAAAAGAAATGTTATTAGCATCTAATACGAACACATCTAGATAAGAGAGGGAAACTAAATATAAAAGTATAATTCAAAGAGTAAGATACTTATCTTTAGTAAAATGGTGAGGGATCCCTCTTAATCCAATCTTAAGGGATGCCTATAACAACTCAAAAATGTTCTTCCAAAGCATGTTAGACCTACAAGTACTAGAAATAAAAACATAAAGGAAAATAATTCAAAACTTAGAGTAGAAGGATATGTAAGGTATAGAGTCCCTAAGAGTCCCTAGAAAATAGGTCTTTGACTTCAGATCATTCCATATTGTTCTTATTTAGTGAACCTTCATTCGAAATTTTTGCTTGATCCCTATCTCTTCTTTTAGTCCTTGGATTCGCAGGACAATTAATTCTATAGTGACCCATCTTGTGACAATTGCAACATTCAATCTTGGATATGTCTATCTTGTTCCTTGACCCTGTGGACTTCTTGAAGGTTCCTTTATTCTTGTGATGAGTGGAATAGGAATTCAAAATTTTCTCTTCTTTACTTTCCTTGTTGCTTACTAAAGATATTTTGACTTCTTCTTGAATGTATGCATTCCATAATTGCTTGAATGTAGGAGTATCCTTTCAAATCTCTTGAGTGGAATATATGTTGGATATATATGGGATGATATTATCCTTTATTCTATCATTATTAGGCTCATGGCCAATATTTCCGTTTCTCTAAAATTTGCTTTCTCTACTTCACTTGATTCATCTGTAGGCTTCTTTACTTTTCCTTTGACTAGATCCAAGAATTTATTCTTCTCAAGGATGAGATTTATCCTCTTTTTCCATGCCTTGTAATTGGAGGCAACTTCTGATTAGTTTGCTCCCTTCAATGAGTTAGACATGGTTCTTGAAGATAGTAGGCTTGTCTCCTTGTATGCTCCTTCTCCTTGATGACCCTTATTCAACCTTTTAAACTCCTTATTCTCCTTTCAATAGATCTTCAAGCCGCCTTTTTCCTTCTTCTTCACCTTAGCTCTGATACCATGTTAGAAAACCAGAAAGGAAAAAATATTTTCTTTATGTTGATAATTACTTGTGAGATTCTTATGTTCTTATTAACTTTCTTGTGTTCTTCTTTTATCTTAGTTCATCAAGCAACTACTAAAATCATAGCACGAAGATCAAAGACACAAGATGTAGGCAGACATCCAGGGAAAAACCCCTATCTAGGGGAAAACCTAGTCAACAACTCTTCCTTCAATAGTTTCACAAGATAATCCAAGACTCTTTGACCTAGACAAAAACTTCCTCCAGTCACCAAGTCAACCCTTCCCTTCTTCTACAAATGATAACCTTCTAGCAACAACTTCGACCTAGAACATTGACCTTGCAACAGCAGAACTTTGACCTAATAGCAGCAGTAAATCTTCGACCTAGAAGCAACAACACTTCGATCTTGAAGCAACAACAAAATCTCAACCTTGAAGTAACAACACTTTGACCTAGAAACACTTCGATCTTGAAGTAACAACACTTTGACCTAGTAACACTTTGACCTGACAACATTTCTTCCTTGAAGCAACAATAGTTTGAGCTTAAAGCAACAACACTTTGACCTGGAAACACTTTGACCTTGAAACAACAACAATTCAAGCTTGAAGCATCAGTACTTCGACCTTGAAGAAACAACACTTTGACCTAGAAGCAACAATAGAAACTTTGACCTTGATGCAGTAATAGAGACTTTGAGCTTCCAGCAGTAGCCCAATAACTTCACACGTGTGAGAGATAGATAGCCCACAACTTTGATTTTGTCCTTCTCTGCAATTCTTCTCCTTCTTCTTGCAACTTCACACTTTTTTTCTTCCTTGGCTTGTAAATCGAACTTGTGTGAGTGATCCTCCAAATGAATCGAACTACACTTATTTATAGCCTCTTCTGTGGGTCGAATTACCCTGATATAGGCTGACTTGGCTTGGAGGTGACAAATGACTTATTTGACTCAATAATAATTATTTTTACATGATTCAAAAGCCTAAGAAGGGTATCATGAAATGGACAATGACTCTAATGACTCAATATAAAACCTAGAAGTCCTCAATGAGGATTTGGACCTATAAAATTATGACCCAAGCATGAAACCCATGCTTTAATAAGTCATAATAATAGTAATAATAATAATTTATTTTTCTTTATTTTGATAAATACATTTCATTATGACTCAGATACAATTATGAAGACCAAACCTAGTTACATTTTTCAACTCCAAACACTCCTGAATTTTAGAAACCAATCAATTGTTTCAAATTTGATCACTAAACAATGGTGCGAATTGTGTTTCTAATAAACTCAAATGGAAAAATCACTAGGCATCTCAATGATAAGATTCTATTCACATGTCTAGAGAATATGGAGTTGACAAAGGATAATTGGTCGAGGTTCCATTTAGATCATTTATTGATGCCATATTGATGATCCAAAGTGGCTTCTAGATGCATTAGGAAGAGTGAATGCAAAAAAGGAGCATGAGCGAGTTGTAGTAGGAATTATGATAGAAATGGGTAATATGCTCTTTCATTGTGTTGAATGCTAAGAAGGGCATTTTGTGGTCCAAAATCATGTTAATGAAAATATTAAGGAGGACAAAGAAACAATTGATCAATATTCGGAAATGAAATTAGAATAATTAATCATAGTTTGTAAATTGAAATATTAATAGTAAGATCAAATTCTTATAAGAAAGTGAAAGTGACAAGATAAAACAAGATATATGTAATTGAAAGTAACAAAATTTTCATAAAAATAAATATTAATCAAGTTGATTTAAATAATTGAAACATATTCTTATTTGTTATTTTAAACCTATGTATATGTAACCCATAATATTAAACTTCCAAAAAATTGTAATAATTGTAACATAATATAATTTAACCAGAAAGAAAAATTATATTCAAACTTTTTAATACAAAACACATACTATTACGTTTTGGCAAATTAGTCCGATATCTTTTAAAATATATATAATCTTATTCTTATAATAATAAAATAATTTAAATAAAAAAGCAATAAAATATTTTAATTTCAAATTTATATATCTATAATTAATTTTTCATATTTAAAAAATATATTACTTTTTTTTCAATATATATAACAATAATTATAAAACAATTCTTAATCACAATTTACCAAAAATTGAAAAGATTAAAATTATCATAAGAAGCTTAGAGAAGCCATTGAATAATATATATTTTAAGGTCTTGTTTTTTTATTTTTTTTCTTCTTTTATCTAGTTTTTATTTATATTTTATTCTCCTTGATATTTTCTTATGTATTATCTTTTGTGTTTTTATTTAATATATTATATAATCACTTATGTATTATATTAATAAATAATTAAATTTCTAACATAACAATTATAACAATTTATTAGATATTATTTTTTGGGATTCAACTGTGTTTTTTTCTTTTTCTTTTTCACAAGAGAAAAAACATTGTTTTAGATATATTATAGTGAGAAAAAACAGTCTATGAGTCAGATACATAATCTCGCCATTGATAGCACACCTAGTTTATCCATCCAGATAAATAGGTGCCCCATCCTAGACTAGAATGATGAGAAAAGCCCCATATCAACGATACAGGAAGCTGTATTAATTACAATATGAACCTCATGAGTATGCATAGAGGATACCAAATATGTCAAAAAGCAAAAAAGACATAGGGAGCAAATGAAAAAACAGCAGGCCCCCAAGTTGATCCATTCGATCCAAAAATTCTAATTAAGACGAAAGACCAGCATCATGTAGTAGAAAGCAAAGGGAAGCCCACTGGTCCTGTGTGAACCAAAATGTGCCAGAAGGAGCGTAGACAGGCATGCTGTGTGAACCATAGTCTAGTAATCGATCCGATGATACAACATTCTTGAGAGGAAATAACAGTTGTACAGGCTCGCTTGAATAGTCATTTAGGCTCGCCTGCTGGCCGTAACAATCTACCACGTCCAAAAAAACAGAGCCTTGTGGGTACCATTCATATTGAGTACTGGAGAGCATCTTTTGATCAACAACAATGAGTAGTATGCAATTGACAGGCTTGCTGTGCGGATAATAGCCTAGTAAAAAAACGAACCCCTATGGAACAACATACAAGTGAGAAACAAACAGAAGTACATGCTCGCTTGAAAATACATTAGGCTCGTTTGAAAACCATTACCAACTACCACGTCCAAAAACAGAGCATGTGGATACCATTTATATTGAGGATTGTCAAGTCCGTTGAGGAAATTGCAGCAATATTTTTAATAATCCTTGTGATTATATAAGAAACATCAGGCTCGCTTGCAGGTTAATATAGGCTCGATTGAGTACTAAAGAAAACACAGACAATATCTAGTCAGTATATATAAATATAATACCTAGAGAGGGATATGTGGGAATGCAACATATCACATTAACATGAAACCATCAAGGAGGGCCTATATATTGTGTCTGTATGATTCCATCTCCCGGTTGTTCCTGTAGTATCTAATTGTAGTGTAACCAAAAGATTGATCCAACCCCTTCTTAGAAAGACCATCAGCTCTCTCGTTTAGTTCTCTGTAAATGTGGTGTAGAGTAGCCCTCCGGAATGTTGATAAGATGAAGCGGATGCGTTCAATCCATCCACTAAGATATGAACCGTTTAGTGAGGACCTACCAGAAATGCCATCAATAACAAATCGAGAGTCCCCATATATGTCAATGCAAGGGATCATTAAATGATGAGCCACCATGATCCCGCTCCACAGTGCCATAATCTCCACTTTATTATTTGTACCATAGCCCTCGTTCCATATGATATGATACCTCTCTTCGTCATTCATTTTAAGCCATGCCCCACAGCCACAAATGCCCTCCTGTTGTGCTCCATCGAAGTATAATGCCGGAAGTCGGATGCAATGAGGTCTGATTCTGTTGGACAGGTCTTTGCATGCCACTGCCGGGACAAGGTTGATAAGGAGCCACTCCATGACTCGTGAAAAAATTCTATTGGCATCATAATTTGCCTCATTGAACAAAATGTTGTTTCTGGTACACCAAAGCTCCCAACAAACGTAGTATGGGAGAGCCTTGTACCCTTCAGCCCTAGTAGCCCAGAATTCATATGCATGTTTTTGATCTTGTGGTATCCAAATCTCAGTGCATGTCAGGCTGGAGAACATTTCCCAAATTCCTAAGGATACCTTACATTCGAAAAAAATGTGAGATATAGTTTCCAGCGCTGTTTTGCAAAAATTGCAGCGCCCTGGTCCTTGTTTTCCTTTTCTCTGTAAATTCTCCCAAGAGAGAATCTTCCCCTTTCTGAGCAGCCAATTGAAAAGTACAATTTTATGTGGGATTTTCCAGCTCCATACCTTTGTAAATCCAGGGATGTCCACAGCTGTTTGATTTTCCTCTTTTAGCTGCAGATATAGAGTCCTGACGCATATGTTTGAGCCTTTGGAAGAACCACCCCAAACAATTCGATCCCCCATAGGGTCAAAAAAGAAACCTGCTGCCTGGAAGGGGCTGATGTATTCCTGCCATATTTCCCTATCACAACTCCTCATCCCTAGAGTGTCAAATTGCAGCCAAACAGGAGCACCTAATACCCAATGTGATATGATGTCCGCTAAGAAGTTGAAACCTCTGTGTGACAACCTGTGTATAAAATCCACCTCAGCAGAATATGCAGCCTGTACGCCCATAATATTTGTGCAGTTTATGGGAATCATCCCCCCATTTCCAAACTTCCACACTGATCTGCGTTTAATAACATCATGGCTCTTTGTTATGCTCCTCCAGATCATGGAAGCCCGCCGGTGTTTTGTAATAGGGCCATATAAGAATACAACCAATGTTCGCCCTCCCAAATATTTATCCGCCATAATGCTTTGCCGTATACCACATCCCGACAGCATCCTCCACATTGTCTTCGACAGTAATGCAATAGAGAACGTCCGGAGATCCAGCAGACCCCGTCCACCCATTGCCTTTGGAATAGTGATCTCTGACATTTTACAGAGGTGATATTTTTTCTCAGAACTAACTCCTGCCCATAAAAAGTGTGCCATTATTGCATTAATCTTCTCAATAATGAAAACTGGAAGACAGTAGAGGTGACCCCAGTATACCGTAAGCTGGGAGAGGACAGCTTGAATTAGAATGTATCTACCTCCTAATGAAAGCCAACGATTTGACCATTTTGATATTTTTGCCCTGTGTTTTTCAATGAGCCATTCCCAGTCACTGTTAACATATGCACAGGGCTTGAGTCTAAAGCCCAGGTATGTGACTCCATCATATAGTTTTGCAGCTTTAACCCCCAAAATCTCAGCGACGTATTGAACATCCATAATCTCTCCGTTGTCATATAGCAATAATGACTTAATTCAGTTGATGCAAAGTCCCGTGGCTGCGCCAAAACGGTCCATCAAAGCGTGGAGGAAAACCCATTGCTCACGTATTAAATGACCAAAGACCAGTAAGTCATCTACAAAAAGAGAATGTGTGATCCTGACATGCGGAGAAACCAACGAACCAGTAAAGTGACCCTTTGAAGCAGCATAATTGATCATTCGACTGAAGCCATCCATGACAAGGAGAAAAATGAGAGGCGATAAGGCGCAGCCCTGTCTCAGCCCACGTCCAGCCCAGAAGAAAGCGGAAGGAATCCCATTAATGATAACACTGTATCTCACTGATACGATACATGCCATGATCCATCGAATGGCAGGTAGCGACATACCAATTTTGAAAAGGGTAAGTCTTATGAAGGACCAATCTACAGAGTCATATGCTTTGTAGAGATCAACCTTATAAATGATGCCATCCTTTTTTTGGTCACGAATGGAGTGCATCGCTTCCTGTGCGATGGCAACAGCGTCGTGAATAGATCTGCCGTTGAGAAACCCATACCGTTCTCCCGATATCCACCTGGAAAGAGTACTTTTGACCCTGTTTGCTATGACTTTTGAGGAGATCTTGTATATTACGTTGCAAAGTGCTATGGGCCTAAAGTCCGAGAAAGATTTCGGGTCCGAGGACTTCATAGCCCCGATCCCGAGGATTCAACTGTGTTAAGTAAGTCATTCATTTATAACCATTTCCATGAGATGTAGTAGTAAGTGACTAATTTCTCATGATTTTTGATGCTCATAAGGGTGAAGAAGTAGAATTGGAAATGGAATCCTCTCAATAACAATTTATATTATAATACACATAAAACTTTTTCTTTTTGTTATAATATTTATTAGTTTAAAATTTATTAATCAATAATTTTAATTAAAAATATTTAATATTACTTCTTATTAACTAATTAATTAATTCATTAATAACTAGTTTTTTATGGCTATTACTGCTGAATGATGCATTCACACTATTTATTCAATAAAGTTATTTACACTATTTATTCAATAAAATCAATTGACTTTTTCATCTTATAGGATAAACTACATTGTTCTCACTATAAACCACAATAGTTGGTTTTGATTTGAAAAGTCTACCGAATCTTAATAATATAATTAATCCAAAAAACATTTTCTTACTGTAATCACAATATATATATATTTTTAATTTATAAAATTTGTACCAAATGCCATTGCTTAAACGTAGCGCAATTTGATACTTCCACATGAATATGAAAATGGGTGCCTAATCATGATTGGAAAATAATTGATACAAATGTTCGGCGTCCGTGAAAGCTGTTATTTCGGCCATGGCGCGGTTAGGAGTAGGATATGAATATCAACATCATCTGGAGTTCTGGGGTTCCCAAGCTACGAAATCAGTGGCAGTTAGTGAAGGCAAGATGTTGCAAGTAACGAAGGGTAAATTTGCTTTGATGGGCAATTGGCCAATCTAATTCAGGAGAGAGGGAAGGTAAGAACAGAGAGTATCCAATGCATGCAGAGTTTGATTTGGGGTTGTAGACATCTGTTTTTATTCGGATAAGTCAAGCACAGGGCATCCAAATGGAAACCACTGCGATTTTGCCCGAGAAAATCTGTTTGTGGGGAGAGACAAATTAAGTTTTCAGGAGGATATTATATTGATAGGAGCATCAGACGTCAGGTTTCAGCAGCCATGAAGGCCTCCCTGAAGCTGAGAGAAGGTCAGAAGCCTCTGGTAAGAGCTAAAATCCCTCTGAGCATTCTAGGACTTCCTTTAGTGTCTGGAATTTATGCAGGGGACAGTAAAGAGCTATGTTTGCATTTGGGTACTTTTTGGGACACAGGTCCTGCTCTCAAACTTGCTTACAAGCCCAATGATTCATGGAATCCATTCAGTGTAATTCTTAAAACAGGAACTGGAGAATGGGGTTCTCCCGCAGGTGCTGCCATGACCATGAGTGCAGAAATTAATCTGCTGGGTAGGGGAAATCCTTCCTTTTGCTTGCAGTTGAAGCCCCAGTTTGGGGATTTCACACTCAGTCAGTCTGCAAGATCTTCACTTGTATTGCCTTCGAAGGAAGGAGAGGAAGGGGGTTTATTTGGGCCTATAGCTCATAAACCTTCTTTCTCACAAGAGACTACACCATCAAAATTTTCATTGAAGTTTAATGGATTTGAAAATAAGGAAGAAGAAGGGTCCAGTTTTGAGAAGACCCCAGACGTGGTAAATGGCACAACAACCCCGAATCCAATAGAAAATGGTGGTTTTGCTGTGAATTACCCTGAAGAGGGACTTAACAAGTATCATTTTTCGGATGGGATTGGGAATCTCAAGGCCTTCTGGTCATTGCGAGCAGAAAAATTACTCGGAGGGGTCTCCTTGGCTGCACGTAGCAGTTTGCCTGTGAGAAAGCATGCAATCGTTCGGGTTCGATGGGGTATAAAGCTGCCATCTGATTTGTTTAAGGGGCTGGAAGCTGGAGATCAGTCTGGTTTTACCTTATCTAAACTGCCTTGTCTCTTCTTGGACAAAGTCAGCATAGAGAATGTCGAGCAGAGGAGAAATGTAAAAGGGACTGGTTATTACGGTCGCGTGCAGGCACCTCTTGAAGATCTGATGTTGCCCATCATAAGGGAGGAGGCCAATGAGCTTGCTCAGATTACGGGCATATGCTGTTCAATGAAAAGGCAGCTGCATTTACTTCAGACTGAAAACAGAGTGTTGAAGAAAACAGTGGAGGACATGAGATCCGAACTTCAATACAAAGGGGTTGGAAATTCGACTGATAATTTCTCCAACTTGGAGGCCAGCCAATGGCAGGAGAAGCCACGGGAATCGAACAAGGAGGGTGACAGGAAGAAGGGTGGTTCAAGAGAAGGCCCTAAGAGAGACCAGCGTAGCGACAGCAAGGCACCAAATGCTGGTTTGGGTAACGATTTTCCGATTAGTACAGGAACTCCTGCTGTTGATGTTAGTGAAGAGCTCAAGAAAGCTATCAGGGGTGCTTCTGGAACCTTGGGTGATAAGTAGGTTGCGGATCAAGGTGAATTCTACTGTCGTTTGTGAACTACTGCTAGGCAAAGGCAAACCTAGGTCGCTACTTAATGGGTCTTTTTCAGCATATGTTTACATAAGTGCTTATAACAGGCTCTCTGGATCTAAAGTTACACTGCACTTTAGAAACTTATCTCTATTCTAGGAATTCTTTTTGGTAAGTATTTAGTTTACTTCTGGCATTGCTAGAGCTAGTTCCCTTTAGGGTAGGATTCCCTTTGATGTTTTTATATTGAGGCAACTAGTTAACAAGCTTGTTGTTCTTATGTAAATGCGAACTTTCTTCTATGTCTGCATTTTAGAACACCCTTTTTAAGAGCTTTTATGGTGCAAAGGTCCTGACGCCTATCATTTGGGTTCATGTAACACCTGCATTTTAAGAGCACACTTTATTTTAAGAGTTTTAATGGTGCAAATGTCTTGATGTCTATCGTCATAGATGCATGCAAAACGCCTGCATTTTAAGAGCTTTGATGGTGTCAGGGTGATGATGTCTATTATTATTGGTGCATGCTCTTTAAGCTGTAAAATTAATTTGGTTTTAGCTACTTGATGCTAAGGCAATTATTCAGGTCAGTAGCAAGTTAACAATAGGGAAATGTTGCTCATAATATATCTCAAGTGAGGAAATTACCCAGTCACTACATGACAGACAGAGCAAAGAGATGGTTTAATTATATAAATAATATTTATAAACTACAGAAACAACTTCACAAAACTGAACATCAGGAAGGAAATTTTTAGCATGTCTAATCTAGAAATGATATGGTGATCATGTAAACAAAATACGTTGTGGATTAAAGATACGATCAAAGCTTTGACTTTTCGTGTACTAAAGTCTAAAACTATCAATGAAGCTTTCATACCATTCATAATGAGGAGCATGAAAATAAGGAGTGTCTGGCCTCGGGAGTCTTGGGACAACTGCAGGGCAGGTAAGAAAATGCAACTGCAGGGCAGGTAAGAAAATGTTAGCGGCAGTCTAGTTTCTTTCCCATAAACTAGAAAGTAAGGGGAGGTTCCTAAATCATCATTGGGTGTGACTCGATCTGCCCACAGTGCATCGGGTAGGGCGTAGTTGTCAATTTCTCTGCTGATCAATTATAGTCTGCTTCAAGATACGGATCATGTTCTTTTTGTTGCATCCAGCCAATCCATTACCTTGAGGGTAATAATTGGCAGAATTTCTTAGTACAATATATTTATGTAATGCAAGTTCAGCCAATTTCAGAGATGAAAAATATTTTGATTTGATATGAAATATAAACAAATCCCAAAGACTTGAGAGAGCTTTGCAAATTGCACAAAATAATGCATAGAAATGTGAAGGAATATTATGAGAAGTTACAAATTAGACGAAGGGCATAGGAGTTATAGGTCTTTCGACTTTTATAGTGTCATTTTTTCAGGAAAGTCTTTTAAATTTACTGACATATAACAAATGATCCCAAAGCCATGTTGCCTATTGACCACATGATGGTTGGAGTTTCTGTGACCTTAATAGGATATAGTTATACAGATAAAACATGTTCCCTGCTTGTGAAACTTGGTCTCGAAGTTTATGAACAAAACAAAGTAAATACTGTATTTTACATAATAAACCCCTTTTGAGACAAAGTAGATCAGTGTACCATGGTTCTCAAGAATATGAGTTTGCTAGCAGACCCTAGTATTTTTAAGTATGTCCGTATTGTTTCATAATCCTTCTCTCCACTGAATTGTGTCCTCCTACCTGTGAGAGATCTTCTTATCCTTCATTATGCTATCATTGTCTTGGAATCAATCCTATTCGTAAAGTGTTTTATGATGACCCACCCTCAAGTTAAACATAAATTGTCACAACTAGATTGATCTTTTTATCAAAATATAGATTTCTTAGTTGCAACTGCATGCCTTTAGGCTTTAACAATGACATTTCCTGGATAGGGTGTTTTCTTGCTTTTCCCTTCCAAATTGCCCTTGAATTGAATATATATGTTTGTCAATCTGTACACTTTTGTGTTGGGGATTTCCCTTCGTGTTTGGTGTATACATCCATCAATGAGCCTGAAGAAACTGTCAGGAGTTGACTGGTTTAGACTGCTGATTGGCTAGTAGAGTTTTGAGGGAGGGAAATATGTCAGTCAATTTTTTTGCAGCTTACTTCCTAATGTAGATTTTGTCGAGAAACCAAGTGCTAGACATATTAAAGCTTGATTCCTCTTTCTTGATAATTACTTGTGAAAATTAGCTGTCTTCTTATTAATTTATGTTCTCTTCATCAAGCAATCATACAAAACTTCAAAGCATAAAGATCACAAAGAGACAGAACACCAGAAATTACACTCCAAGCCAGGGCAAAACGTCACAAGGGGGAAAACCCAAAAATCCTTCTTTTATAGAATTGAATCAAAATGAGATATCCAAGGCCCAAGACCAAAACCAAGGCTTCCACAAAGATCCAAGTCAACCCTCCTCCAAGTCTCCTCCAATCAAGTCAAAGTCAACAAAAGTCAACACTCTAAAATCTCGGTCAAACCACAGAAAATTTCGGTCCTGCAATAGAGGCTGAATTTTGGCCCTGTAACAGCCTCAGAAAACCATAGGAAACTTCACACGTGTGAGCAGAACTAGGGCTGAAAATTCGTCTTCTCTCTCTCCTTTGACTTCGGCTGATTTATCTTTTTGTCTCGCACAAAAATCGGTATGATGTGTTGAGTGATGAATAACCTTCCAAGAGGTCGAATTGTCTTGGATTTATAGCTGTCCTAGAGGGTCGAATGGTTGCCACATAGGCCGACTTGTCCACGGAGGGCAGACTTGGTCTTGTGTTGACTTTGACTCATTTTTTTTTTGTTTTTTTTACAAAATGTCCAAATGAGACTTGACTCAAATACATTTCTTTTGACTCAATAAATTCTTTTTTGACTCAATTGACTCTATAAGTATGAAGAACATGTTTTGACCAAAAATAAAATAATAATAATGAATATGTCAATGATAAATTACATTTTATTACATTATGAAGGCCGACACTAGTTTCATTTTTCAACACTCCCTCTTAACTAGGGAGGTATTCATATTGACACAATAGGATACTCTTAAGTTGAAATATTCATATAAGAAAGGATCCAGATTGATAAGCATCAATGTGATTCACATAATTATAGCCAACATTGTCAAATTTGCAAGGCCTTGACTAACACGCTCTATCTCTCTAGTAGATCAGAGCACAATGTTGGGAGCTAAGTTGCACAAAACGGGGAAATGGAAACGAGTTTCCGAAACGGGGAGCGATATGAAACGCGACCTCCCCAAATTTTGGAAACGGGGAAACACGGTATATATATATATATAATTTAAATTTATATTAGAATTTAGGACATTTACGAAATGTTATATGAAATCATAAAAGTTTAAAACATACATGATAAATCATAAATTCAAAGCATAAACTATTACAAGTTACAACACATTTACTTATGAATGATCATTGATAACAGACATAATGAAAATAGCAATATCGGAATATCCAAAACCAACTTTTATTATATATCAAAATCTCAAAATTAGCCTTTATTATATATATCAGGTTGCAAGTACAATAAAGTCAAAAGACTAATACTCATTATCAGAATCCTCATAAAATATAGCAGCAGAAGCATGCTCAACAGTGGATGGTGTAGCTGAAGAAGATGTTTGGCCAATTCCACTTCTATGATCCTGGTCCTCAATATTCAAGGCAACAAGAGAGATCCAAATCAGGATTTTCTGGATCCACATCCCATTCCTTAGAAGGACCATTGCCATATTCTGGACCCCTACAAGATGCAAGGCGAAGGTTGGAGTGCACATAAACAAGATCCTCTACCTTTTGTGAGCCCAACCTGTTGCGCTTCATAGAATGAATAAAACCGTAGGTGCTCCAATTCATTTCTGTTGATGAAGAGCTTGCCACTTGTGAAAGGAGGCGAATGACAAGGTTTTGCAAATGTACACCATTTGCTCCATGACAAATCCACCACCTAACTGGATTCATGGTGCTCCTCTCCTCCAAAGATGATATATCTGAATAATCATCTATTCTTGTAACAAAACTGGCGAATTCTTCCTTCACCTCCCTGTGTAGATGAGCTGGAAAAATTCTCATAAGAGCTTTTTTCACCCCATTAGCCAACTCTCTATCCTTATGGGGTGCCTTCCTCTTCCCATTGCTTTAAGCAATAAGTTCCTCATCATAAAATTTTGAGTTCAAGGCATGTGCTAAAGTATGCAATGGAGTGTTGAAATTGTTCCACCTATCAACAATGATTTTCTTGATTAATTCGGCAAAATGATCATCTACAAACAAAAGCTGTGGAGACTCTTGTGAAATGATTTCCATAGTTTTCTCAACCATGGAATCCATGCCATCATATACCTCTCCTAAGAAAGGTTGGTTAGTGTCAGCATTCTGAAGAGGCTCAAATGCAGGGGTTGTGAACATTAGCAAAAAATCTATCTTGCTCCACCAATCCTCATCAAGGCACAATCTACGCACCGTAGATCCCCGTGAATCTGCCTGTCTCCACTCAGCCCAAAGCTGACTCACCACCATAGACACTAGTGCTTGCTTAACCTCAACAAGGCGACGCAACATTATGAAGTTTGAGGCATATCTTGTCTCAACAACTTTTAACAACTCCAATTTGGAGTACTCTCGAAATATTGCTTGAGACTGGTGGTGGTTGGTGATGAATTTAACAATTTCCCTTGCTTCCCCTGTGAGTTCCTTTATCCATGGAACTTTATTGTCGTTCTCCTCTAAGATCAGATTAAGATTACGTACAATGTAGGGTGTCCAAAAGATGTGGTCATACCTCCCCTCAATAATCAAACCTGCAACTTTGCATACTGGTGCATTATCCGTGATAACTCGCACCACCTTGTTAGGACCAACTTGTTCAATAGATTTGATAATAACGTCAACAATGAATTCTGCATCTTTTACCTCTCCCGAGCAGTCTTCCGCCTTTAGAAACATTGCTCCTTTTGGTGAAGTGGCAAAGATGTTAGTCAATGGTCTACGCCTTGTATCTGTCCATCCATCTGAGACTATGGTAACCCCAGAGCTACTCCAAGAAGAACGAATTGGTGATAACACATCCTCCACAAGATCCTTCTCATTTTTGAGAAGCTGAGTTCTAACTTTCTCATAGTTGAGCCCCTTGTACCCTTGAGGAGCTTTGTTAACTGCCCTTATCATATCTCGCCAGTAAGGAGAGCGAATAACATTGAATGGGAGACCACATGCATAGATGCACCGAGCCACTCTGGAATCAACTTCTTCTCTTCCTTGCACATTCACCAATTTAGCAATTCTGCTATCTTGAACTGTACTGGATGCCCCTCCGGATGGTGGTTGTTCTGGTTGTTGAGTGTCTGTCCTCTTCCTTGCTTCAACTGCAATCCTTGGCTCAATGTTTGCTGGATTTTTAGCTTGACTAAGATCATCATGCTTTCTTTTAATTGCATTAGCCTGATCTTGCTCTCTTTGATATTCCCTCCTTGCCACAGGGTTTGATGTTTTCGTGCAACCTGCAATCCCCTGTCCTCCTCCATGCAAAAGATGTGCCTTCACTCTTGGGTAAGAGCCCTTGTAAGAATTATTGCAAAGATTACACCGCCATTCCCATGAGCCACCACCTCCACTTCTTTGCAACTTCTCAACATGCCTCCAAAGAGGATAATATTCAACCCTTGGGTTGGCCTTGGGGTTTGCACTTGAACCTTGGATGGAAGAAGCCATTGCTGCAAGAAAATTAAAAAAGCAAATCTATAAATAAAAAAGTTTTTTATAATTTTGGTACCATAAACCCTCGAAAAATAGACGAAACAATGGGAAAAAACCAAGAAATTGAATGCTTCTTACCCAAATTAATTTTGTGTAGCTAAAACTACCCCAAAATACAAAAAAAAACAAGAGAAATATGGCTGTAGCTAAGCCAAAAACCAAGAATGCCGTAGCTGGAAACTTCACACTCCAAATCTATTTTTCAAATCTCTTTCTCTTGTTGCTGAAATCTCCTTTGCTCATGGTGAAAGAACCCTAGCTGAAGCACTACTCTCTTCTTTCTCCTCGCCAAAATCGCTTTTCTCCAAGTGAAACGACTTCCTCAATTCGTGTGATGAGAGAATGAGGCGAATCGTCTCTTTATAAGTTTAGAAAGCCATTTAGAAGCATCCAAGAGACAAATAAAACAATTAAAATAATATTAGATGGCACAAAACCGAAAGAAAAAGGAAAAGAAGAAGAAGAAGAAGTTAAAACAATGTTTGGGAAGGAAACACAGCTGTATGGCCGGGAAACGCTTTTTTTGGCCATACTGGCAATGTTTCCTGTACGAGAAACGTTGCCAGTACGGTCGGAAATGCGTTTCCTGGCCGTACGGTAAGCGTTCCAGTGTTTTCGTTTCATTTTTTTTTGAGAAACGGGCCCTAGACCCACGTTTCCTGAATCTTAGGTTGGGAGGCATAAATTTGGACACCACCGCCTCTCTAGGCACATACCCCACCCGGGTGTTCACCAGGTATGTCCTCACAGGACCATTTCCTAATCCACTGTCACAATACTTGACACAAGGGAATGTCTGTCCTCAGGACTATTCTTATCTTGGATTAATGTACTTGACTTACGGTGGTTGGTCCTGGTCAAATTACAAATCCTCAAAGAATATCGATCCTAGATGCTTATCCAATCCACCATTCTCCTTACTAGTATTCATGCACAAGGCTTACGACTATTAGTCCTGGCCATAGTACGTGACACATGGAGAATATAATGTCTACCCTCACTCCCTCTCAACCAGAGAGGAGATAACCACAAGCTCAAGTTTGTCTCTCAAATGATCAAGTTTCTTGTTAGGAAGAGACTTCGTCAATATATCTGCTACCTTTTTGTTAGTGGAGATGTACTGTAGCTTCACGACCCCATCCCGCACCATGCTTCAAATGTAGTGATATTTGATGTTAATGTGCTTCGTTCTTGCATGGAAAACCGGATTCTCTATCAGCTTTATGCAGTTTTGGTTGTCACAACATATGATAGTATAATCCAAAGGTCCTTCAAACAGATCAACAAACAACTTATGGAGCCAAACTACTTCACGACTAACTTCACTGGTTGCCATATATTCAGCTTGAGTAGTACTTAATGCAATTGAGTCTTGTTTTATGCTTATCCATGGAACCATAGCAGATCCCAAACAAAAACAACCACTTGTAGTACTTTTTTCCATCTGTATCACTGCTTGCCCAATTCGAATCTATGTAGCCCAATAACTAAATCTCATTTCCTGCAACGTATCTCAAACAATGATGTATGGTTCCACAAAGATATCTTAAGATGTGTTTTGCTGCTATCCAATAATCATGTCTAGGCTCTGTTTGAAACTGGCTAAGAGTATTTACTGCAAAGCATATATCTGGTTGGATATTCACAAGATACATCAGAGAACCAATCAACTGTCGGTTAGATGTTGGATCCACAAAACTTGAGTTTGAACTTCTTAGCTTCTTCAAATTGGTGTTCATAGGTGTTGTCATCGGTTTACTATCCATCACCCCAATTTTTTGTAGAATCTTGATCACATATTTTTCTTGACCAAGATAAATCTTGCTAGGTTTCTGCCAAACTTCGAGTCCCAGGTAATAGTGCATTAGTCAAAGAACTTTCATATCAAATTCAACTTCTAGTTCCTTCTTGCATTGACAAATACGATTCTCCACACTTGTTATCAGTAAGTCATCTGCATAAAGTAATATGATCACGGGCTCATTCTTGACTACCCTGTTGTAGAGGTTCAAATCTGCAGTACTTTTGATGAAACCAAGTCTTAATAGATAAGCATCCATTCTGACATACCATGCTCTAGGGGCTTGCTTTAAACCATATAGAACCTTCTTTAACCTGCAAACATGAGTTTCTTTTCCATGCACTTCAAATCCTTGAGGTTGCTCAATGTAGACTTCTTCATTAATTGTGCCATTCACAAAAACTGTCTTTATGTCCATTTGATGTATATTCCATCCCATAGTAGCTGCAATAGAGATGAGAGATCTGATAGTTGTGTACCTGGCTGTAAGAGCAACGGTTTCATGATAATCAATTCCTTCTTGATGAGAGAAACCTATAGCCACGAATCTTGCCTTGTATTTATCAATACTCCCATCAACTGCATGCTTGATTTTGTATGCCCATTTGGAAGTTACAGTTGATCTGTCCTTTGGTTTAGGAACGATTTCCCAAATATCATTCTTCATTATTGATTGATATTCTTCTAGCATTGAATCCTTCCATACTTGATGTTTAACTGCCTTTTCGTAAGAGGTAGCTTCTACTTCAATGAGTTTGGTCATATATGCTGCATAACCTGAATATCTCTTGGTTCTCTTGCTTTCTTTTAATGTTCCTTTTGCTATTGCATGTCCTTCGACTTCTTGTAGAGTTGATCTTAACCAAGTTGGTCTTTTTCGAGTTTTTGGAATGATGATAGGTTGTACAGGTTCACTTGGTCCTTCTGGTTCTTCATGATGATCAGGTGTAGGTTCTCGAGGATTGTCTTGCCTTGGACTCTCTTCATTGGGAAAGATAAGTCCTTCTTCATCAGCGTCAATGGGGATATCCTTGGATTTCTTGTATGCAACGCTTTCATCGAATGTGACATCTGTGCTTCAATACGATGTTCTTCCTTGATGTAGATTATATATGCTTTGGATGAAGTGCTATAACCAACGAAGATTCCTTTCATACTTGCTGGGTCCAATTTCTTCCTCTTGTCCTTGGGAATATGAATGTATATAGTTAATCCAAAAATTCTGAGGTGATCAACGTTAGGCTTCTTTCCTGTAAATGCTTCTTCTGGGGTCATGTTGTCAAGAATTTTTTGAGGACTTCTATTTTGGATGTAAACTGCTGTCATAGAGGCTTCTCCCCATAAGAACTTAGGAAGGTCTTGGTCATGTTGCATGGCTCGTACACATTCTTCAATAGAGCGATTCTCCCTTTTGGCTACACCATTTTGTTGAGAATCGTAAGGGACTATTAGCTCCCTCTTAATCCTAGCTTCTTTGCCAAAGGCCACAAGTTCTTTAGATGTATAATCCCCTCCATTATCTAATCTCAAGGTCTTGATCTTCTTTCCTGTCATATTCTCCTCCTCTACCTTGAACTCTTGGAACTTTTTGAAAACTTCATCTTTAGATTTCATGAAATTGAAATATATACAAGTCTTTATGGAATGATCATCAATAAATGTTACATAGTATTGATGACCACCAACTTCCATGTGATTTTTCTGACATGGCCCCACAAACATCAGAGTGGATTAGGTCCAAGATTTCCTTGGATCCTGAGTCACTGGTAGGGAATTGCTTCTTTACATTTTTTGCCAAGGGCACACCCTTTACAAAGTCCTTCATGTTCTTCCTTTAATTGAGGCATACCAATAACCATTTGACTTAAGGATGGCAATATTTTGTAATGGAGATGACCATACTGTCTATGCCATAACTCACAATGATTGATGTCTAAATGTACTAAAGCTTGAGGAGGAGTTAGAAGTCTACGACTCTATACAACCTCCCCTCACGAATCCCAATAGTCCTTGCATTTTCTATACTAGATCCATTTGCCCAAACACTTACTTTGCCATCAACAAATGCTACCTTGTCTCCTTTATCTTCTAAACAAGAAATAGAAAGCAATTTTTTTTCAAACATGGAATGTAGAGGATGTTGAGATGAATGTTCCCACCAGATTCTAGCTCTATGGAGGTAGATCCAACCCCTTTGACCAAATAGCTATTTTTGTCACAAAGTTCGACTTTGTGAGAAGAGCTTCCTTTAGATAAGGTATTGATATGTCCACGTTCACCTGTCATATGTCTTGAAGCTCCACTATCGATTACCCACATGCTTTCATCTTCAAATGAACCTGTAAGTGCCGAGTAGAGACTTCCATCCTTGAATTCCTTAGATAGATTAGAGATGAAGCTGGTGATGTATCCTTTGATGGATTCAAAGAGGCTCCTTAGAGCCTTGAGACCTTCCTTCATGTACCTTGCCATTGAAAAGAGAGAGAAAAGATAGTTGCTTCAAAAATGTCTTCTAACAAGAGTGCCAACAAACTGTGATCTTCAAGCTTCCTTCTGTAATATTCCTAATTAGCCCAAGCTAATAGGAATATTCAATTTTATTTTACTTTTATGTCTCATGAATAAATGTGTAAGGGAGGATTATAAAAACTCCTAAAGCAATGAATAAATTAATGCCACATGTGAACAAAGACGAATCTGGGCTATTTACATAAAAGCACCCTTATGTGTGAAGGGGATTAAACCATTTGACTGGGTCAACATGACCAAATCACAGCACTGTCTAGATACATTGAACCTCCTAGATGCACATCGCAGTTCAAGTTGGAGGCTGTTCATGTGAATGGGGCTAAATCATTGAGATGGTTTAGGGTTTTGCAGGACTCAATCTTATAAAAGGAAGAGAAGGGCAACAAGAGAAGGTTGTTGATGACCATATGATTTCAGAAGATATTGTCTGTTTAGACATTTCTTATTCTCTTGGCTGTTTAGCAGAGAATAGTGCTGTTTAGCACTAGGGTGTTCCTGATCGGGGATCCCACCTCTTCCATTGAGTAGCTCTTGGAGGAGTCTTGCTGATCTTGTCCACTATCAGGCATTTGGCCAAGCTACATCATCCAACTACAACGCAGATCCTGTTGAGAGTTTGGTTGTCCTTGTAAGCTGCAGCAAGTGGAGGCTAGATCTATTCAGATCTAGGCCATTTTGGTGCCTCTTTTCAGTGGGAGAGCCTTCTATCCTCTTGATAAGAGAGTATTAGAACATTGGGGCTGCATATTCAGATCTTGGCATCAAGCCAAACCATTGCTAGAGTCAACAGTGCAGTTTCTCTCCCATAACTGCGTTATTTGCAAGAAGGAAGTTGTAGGGAGTTTTGGCATGCTTTTGGAGGAGAGATCTCTGGTGATTGGGGTTCTTCCCTTCACTGTGGTGATCCATGGATTAGATTTCTGATCCGTGTTCTGTTCAGATCTCACCTACTGTGTTATTGTATTTACTTCAGAATTCTGAATCTTACTGCAGATCTGCAACTTTAGATCTCAGATATATTCTTTGTATTTCATGTTTTGCTCAAAATCCCAAGAGGTATGTAAACTAGAGACATTATAGTGTATGGATCTCTTATAGATCTGACTGTTCATGCATTATATTGTCCTAGATCTGAGTTGTAATCACCAGTTGCTGTTTTCTCCATAATAAAACGCTGTCAAGCTTGTTTAGTCATCTTCTATGGTTGCAGCATCTCATTCTTGAGGATTTCTTCATATATTCTCTTCTACTTTCTGTATAATGATGTATGGGCTTCAATATAATCTCTTCTTCAACATATAATAGGCATTATTGAGCCTCCATATTGGCCTCCTACATATATTGGGCTGAACTGCGTTATTTTCTGGGTAGTCTTGTTTTGCATTGCTGCAGTCCCTTCATTGGGCATTTATAGCTATACTAGATGTGGGGAGACCTGTTTAACCCACCTAGAAAGATTTTTTTCTTGATCCCCTCTTGGATTTCGGTCTTAGATTGTCAGATCTAAGGAATCCAAGTGTTGGTTTCCATTTCTGTAGCATCCATTCCTGGAAAATGCGTTTTCCAGTCATGCCTTGCTGACAATTCCCATTTGGGATACTACAGTGGTATCAAAGCATGATTTTTGGCTCAGCCTGTGAGTTTCAAGCCAAAGGACAATAAGAAGCAAAAAGAGAACGAAATGATGGAAGGAATGAGTTTCATCTCTTCTCTTTTTAGATCCAAGAAGGACCTCCCCAAGGAGGACAAGCAAAGAAGAATAGAGAAGAAATGTGATTACACGAAAGTCCAAGAAAATAAGGGTGAAACCCCGTCATCTAGAAGAATAAGAAGGAAAGAGTTTTCAAAAACTCTATTCCACACTATGCATGAGCTGAAAAGTGAAATTAGGGGAATGAGGAATGAAAGATCTGCAGATCTTTTGCAGAGATTTGCACATGGAGGAAGCCCTAGTTCTTCATATCATGTGTGTGAGCATTCAACCACACAATCAGATCTACAACGTTGTACTATGCCTACATTCCTAGCAAGAGAAGAAGCAGAAGAGGAGGCACCCAAAGAGGAGACTCTTGGTGACTATCTCCAAGAATATGAATCTCAGTCTAAAAGATTCAGGGAGCATGTAAGCTTTCCAGAGTTTTGCCAACTCAAAGAAGAAAGAAGATCCAGTCTATACAAGGAGAGAAAAGGGTTCATGCAACACACTTTGGGTAGGACTTTTCTACCTACATTTGATGGGTCACCTAAGAGTTTAGCCAAGTCTTGGGTAAAGAAGCTGGACTCATATTTTCAGCTGCATGAAGTTTTAGAAGAAGAAGCCATAAGAGTAGCAGCGCTGCACCTCCAAGGTAAGGCTTATGCCTGGTGGTTATTTGAATCTTCTTCATTGAAAAGTGTAAACATCTCTACTTATGCAAAGTTCACTAGGAGGTTAGTGAAAGATTTGATGTTAAGCCATCTGAAATTTCTTTGGGTAAGCAAACTAAGCCCAATGAAATCAAAATCTTTGCATGAGATGGGAAGATCCATGAAGATAACTCCATTTCAGAACGTTGTTGAGGGGGTTAAAGATCTGCCACATGATTTGCCAAGGGCAAAGACCCCACTTTAGCAAGAGTATTCTTCTCAAGAGGAAGACACGCTCCATTGACAAGGAGGAGGAAGAAGAAGAGCTGGAAAATTCCTCCAGCGCCATGACAGAAGGAGGAGATATATTTCTACGGAGAGATGGAGATGAAGCCATTGCTTCTACTAAGAGGGCTCTTGTTTCTTTGCAAGAAGACCTCAAGAATCTTATACATGAGGATGATGAGCAACATGTGTCTATGATGGTAGACAAGGAGACAAAACAATGGAGGGAATGTGTTCCAACATTACATTCAGTCTTGGGAACACACACTATGATAGATCAACCCTTTGTGATCAAGACTCTTGACACCAAGGAGATGATGGGTGTTCATGAATTCACTACATCTAAAGTGAGCACCTTAGACTGTGAGATCTTACAGAAGGTGGGTAAAGGAGAAGAAGATGGGGAAGTTACTCCATTCAAAAGCACTCTTATGTCTAAAAGAGTGATGCCCCATCATCATGAGACTTCCACACAAAAATCAGAGATGGAATTGCGCAGTGGAGGCAGTCATGATATGTTCCCATCAGTTGTTCACATGGGAATGAGCCATGAGACATCATTATCTTGTGGCATACCACCTGGGAGGCCACCTGATTCAAATTTGATGAAGGATGTTTCATGCATTAATGCTCCTTTCATAGATCCAAGGGAGGAGGGAGCACTAGAAGACTATGCTACAATGCTGAGAGTATGGGGAAGGTACAAAGAAAGGGAAAGCATTTTTCCTTTGACATCCTTATCTATTCTCACCTCTCAATTTGCATTGAGAAGATATGCTGCAAAGTGAAAGAATGACACCATCACGGAGCAAGGAAGGCAATCCTTGAATCAGAAGACAAACTTGCTTGAAGAACACTCTTCCATACATGAAGAGAGATGGTGGTCTCACATGCATGCTTTGGAAAAAGCAAAGAGGTTTTGGATAGATGATAGCCTCCCATGGGAGACTAACTTCCAAGAACTTCCATTTTCTTATGAGCATGTGCATATGCAAGAGGAGCAGCAAGGGAGGAATGGCAACCTTCCACATGATACCTTTGGCATGGGAGATGTCAAGGAGGAGGAGAATGGGAGGCATGACCTTCCAACATACACCTTTGACATGGGGAATGTCAAGGAGGAAAGCATCAACATGGCAGATATCTCATATGACACATTATCAGCGCTGTCATTGTTGGGCACATTAGATCCATATTGGAAATCCCAACTGTTGGTGGAATATTCCAAGGATCTTCACACTTGCATGATTATTGATGGCTTGCTACATGATGAAAGCTATTCAATCTTAGATGGAGTCATCTATAATCATGGTAGGATCTTCTTATCTAGAACCTCCAAGCTCAAGGAGAAGTTACTACAAAGGGCTTATGAGGAGTTCTATTATAGCCACATTTTTTCTATGAAGGTCAACAACATCATCTTTAGGAGCTATTATTGGGAGGGCTTTGAAAAAGAGCTACATCAGCATTGTCAAAGATGCATGAACATTGTAAAGATGGATCAGCCACATGACTCTAGGGGAGAGTTATATCAGTCCTCTCTTTCTTCTTTTGAGGAAGAGAATAGATCCATGCACCACTCCGTTGATAGGAGGAGGATTGTTGTTGAAGAACATGATCATGTTACATATGTTTTATATTCTGATTTCATGCATTCTTACACCATGTTTTGCAGGCCATGACTCCAAGAAGGAGTGTTATATCATATGAGCTTCTTGGCCAATATTGGGCCCCAAAATTTTCTGAATTGGGCCACTCCCTTGGAAGGAAAAGGGAAATCTTGCAACATGATGGGTGTTTCCCCAAAACACCAAACATATATCACACTTTCAGCCATGGTGAGATGGTGGGGGCAGCAAGTAAGTGGTGGGAAAACCACTTACCATATCTATGTTTGATGCAAGAAGGAGATGCATTGCATTGGTTCCACATGTGGGACTATGACCTACCTCCATATGTACAGTTTTCTGTTTGTATGTACATTGTTTTGATCCCCTATCTTGATGATGTACTTGTACTTTTTATGGGGACGTATGGAGGAAGGAGGGAAGGATGGCATGTGCCTCATGGGATGGCTACTCTACATGTACTTTATGTTTCATATTTCAGAGAGAGCATGGGGCAAACCATGTTTGTTTCATATAATTTATTGTCTCCTTATGGGATGAGCTATTTGCATCTCATGAGAACTTTGGAGGGGCAAGACATGGATGGATGGTTGGGTGAACACTTGGCTTATGGAGGAAGCTTATCTTATGTTGGTGTCACCAAGGAGGGAGGAGAAGTGTTGCAGCACTCACCTTATCAGTTGCTTGAAGACAAACAAGAATTTGGAGTGGAGGACTGTAATATTCCTAATTAGCCCAAGCTAATAGGAATATTCAATTTTGTTTTACTTTTACGTCTCATGAATAAATGTGTAAGGGAGGATTATAAAAACTGTAATGAATAAAATAGTTAATGAGTGATTAAATTAGTTAACTAGTAATTAGGTTGAAAGGCCATGTCTGATAAGACATGACCTTTCGTGAAGAGGCACCTGCGTAGGTATATAAGCAGGCCTCATTTGTAACATTCAATCTATCTATCTCATATCTTTTATAATATAATATTTGTATCCTCATGGATATCTTTGTATTCCAAGTGTTCTGGAGTATTTTAACTTGAGAAGGAACTTTGTTCGCTTCATTTGGTATCAGAGCAGTCGATCTTCTGGTCGCTCATCGCTGCACAGAGCTACGCTCCTTGTGCCAGGCACTTGGCCATTGAAATTCGTCAACGTTGTTGCCATCATAGTCGAAGCATTTCGCTACAATCTGGAGTTTATCCATTGCTGATTTCGTCAGAGGCCTTTGGTCACTAAAATTAAAAGAAGAGGAAAACAAAAAAAAGGTTTAAATAAAAAAGAAGAAATATATATAAAATATATATATATATATATTAATAAAAAAATAAAAGAGAAGGAAATTAAAAAAAAAAAAAATTTAAAAAGAAAATAGTTCCAAAAGAAAATAAATAAAAAAATTGTTCTACATTATTGATAAAAAAACTATACGTAAGAGAAGGAAGAGTAAAGGAAGAGTAGATAAGGTTATTTTTATTATTCTTTAAGTGGTTTACAAGCTCGTGGTTTTGGAAGCCCATGGTATTTGCAAGGTAAAATAAGAAGTAAAGGAATAAAAAATCTCTGTGTGAATGGTAAGTTTACTTTTACGTGGAGAACATTAACCGAGTCAAATACACATAAGTGGACATATATTTTATAGGTGAATATATGTGAATAGCCACGTTTCACTAGGGTTGTAACTTTTCAACAAAAAAAAAGAGTTAAAAAAAATCAATTGTTAAAAGAATATATATATATTTAATTAATTAAATTATTAAAAAAAATAAAATAAAAAAAATTGAAGGAATAATAACTTCATTAAAAAGAAGAAGAGAAAGTTAGGAAGGGTTACCTTAAAAACTCTAAAAACTCAATTCCACAGACAAAATGGAATCAATCATTGATGAAAAGGAAATTGAATCTAATTCGGAAAGGAAAGAAGGAAGATTTTCTGAAAATTATAGTATGTTTGTCCATGTGCTAATTAGAATCAAAGGGTCACTTGCGGGAAAGGAAGTTCTTATATCTATCGATCTTAATCAAGAGAATAATTATGTTAGTACTTAATGTGCTAACGAATTAGTGATCCCTGAATCAAATATAACGGAAACAAATTCATTTCACGCAAATGAAAAACAATACGACATAGGGAATTTACACCTAAGTATTGACGAGTATTCCTTGGTCTCGCAATTTACCGTTAAAACTTTATTTTGTAATGATAGTGATATACTTCTAGGTTCGCTTTGGATGGAATCCCTAGGGTCATTCATCCTTAATATGAAAAAGAAGTTTTTGACAATTTCTTACAAAAAGAAAAACATAACGTTACAAGATCTCACAGTGAAGCCGAACTCACTAACACTGGAAGACATGTTAGATATCACAAGAGTAGCTCTTCCAGAAAGTAAAAAAACAATACAATATTTACAAAGAGAAGTTGACAAAATCACCAATAACAAGAATGAAGAAGTTGCTCGCCTCAAGGATCACAACAATAAATTACTAATGCAACTTAAGAAGTTAAAGAAAGACAAGAAGTCGTTGGAAAACAAGGTGCAACAACTTGTCGAAAAAGAATCGTCGAAACCGACAAATGTAGAAGTTCAAGTTGAAGAAAAATCGAACATTGATCCAGTAAATGTCTCAACTAAAGAAGATGACAAGCAAGTTGCAGAAGAAACACACTTAGATGCTAGACGAACGAGGAACATTCTAAGTGAAGGTTCTGTAACCTACTCAATAACATCCTCGCCAAAAGGAAATCAAAGTCACACTAAAAAGGTTACCTATCGACATCCAAATCACGGGAGTAGACAACTCAACCAAGCTATGTATTCATAACAAAAACAAGCTAATATTCCGATGAATACTAACGAATCATCACAAGTTGCCAGTCATCGTAAGGTTCCATTGAAGATTGATTTAGGATGGTCCGATCCATTCTCAGTGCGACAGTTTTGTTTGTCACTTAGAAGATCATATCAACTTGTATCGACAAGGATGACTGCCTCGAGACGAGAAGATGTTCGTAGCAGGAAAAGAAATCGAGGCCTTTCGTTGTCAAGCTTTGAGGACAAAGCTTTTTGAAGGGAAGGCAATGTAATGAATAGAATAGCTAATGAGTGATTAAATTAGGTAATTAGTAATTAGGCCATGTCTGATAAGACATGACCTTTCGTGAAGAGGCACTTGCGTAGGTATATAAGCAGGCCTCATTTGTAACATTCAATCTATCTATCTCATATCTTTTATAATATAATATTTGTATCCTCATGGATATCTTTGTATTCCAAGTGTTCTAGAGTATTTTAACTTGAGAAGGAACTTTGTTCGCTTCAAAAACTCCTAAAGCAATGAATAAATCAATGCCACATGTGAACAAAGACAAATCTGGGCTATTTACATAAAAGCACCCTTATGTGTGAAGGGGATTAAACCATTTGACTGGGTCAACATGACCAAATCACAGCGCTGTCTAGATACATTGAACCTCTTAGATGCACAACGCAGTTCAAGTTGGAGGCTGTTCATGTGAATGAGGCTAAATCATTGAGATGGTTTAGGGTTTTGCAAGGACTCAATCTTATAAAAGGAAGAGAAGGACAACAAGAGAAGGTTGTTGATGACCATATGATTTCAGAAGATATTGTCTGTTTAGACATTTCTTATTCTCTTGGCTGTTTAGCGGAGAATAGTGCTGTTTAGCACTAGGTGTTCCCGGGTGGGAATCCCACCTCTTCCATTGAGTAAATCTTGGAGGAGTCTTGCATTTCTTGTCCACTATCAGGCATTTGGCCAAGCTCTTCTTCCAACTACAATGCAGATCCTGTTGAGGGTTTGGTTGTCTTTGTAAGCAGCAACAAGTGGAGGCTAGATCTATCAGATCTAGGCCATACTAGTGCCTCTTTTCAGTGGGAAAGTCTTCTGTTCCATTGGCAAGAGTGTATTAGTTGATTGGAGCTTCAGATCTACATCTTGGCATCAGGCCAAACTCTACATCAAGCCTACAACGCAGTTTATTTCCTTGGACTACATTATTTGCAAGAGAGGAGTTGCAGGGTTTTTTTTGGCAACTATTTGGAGGAGAGATCTCTGGTGTAAAGGAGTCTTCCTTACACTGTGGTGATCCATGGATTAGCTCTCTAATCCATGTATGTTTCAGATCTGATCTATTCATTGAAGTATTTACTTCATAATTTTTGAATCATTCTACAGATCTGCTGCAGTAGATCTCAGATCTACTCTTTGTGCTTCATGTATTGCTGAAAATCCCAAGAGGTATGTAAACTAGAGACATTATAGTGTATGGATCTGTTATAGATCTGACTGTTCATGCATTATCTTGTCCTAGATCTGAGTTGTAATCACCAGCTGCTGTTTTCTCCATAATAAAACGCTGTCAAGCTTGTTCAGTGATCTTCTATGGTTGCAGCGCCTCATTCTTGCGGATTTCTTCATATATTCTCTTCTATTTTCTGTATAATGATGTATGGGCTTCAATATAATCTTTTCTTCAACATATAATAGGCATTATTGAGCCTCCATATTGGCCTCCTGCATATATTGGGCTGAACTGCATTATTTTCTGGGCAGTCTTGTTTTGCATTGCTGCAGTCCCTTCATTGGGCATTTATAGCTATACTAGGTGTGGGGAGACCTGTTTAACCCACCTAGAAAGATTTGTTCTTGATCCCCTCTTGGATTTCGGTCTTAGATTGTCAGATCTAAGGAATCCAAGTGTTGGTTTCCATTTCTGTAGCATCCATTCCTGGAAAATGCGTTTTCTGGTCATGCCTTGCTGACAGTTCCCATTTGGGATACTACACCTTCCTTCACCTTGGCTCTGATTCCATGTTAAAAAACTGAGTGCTAGATAGATTAAAGCTTGATTCCTCTTTCTTGATAATGAATTTTGAAAGTTAGTTGTCTTCTTATTAATTTATGTTCTCTTCATCAAGCAATTATACAAAACTTCAAAGCATAAAGATCACAAAGAGACAAAGAACACCAGAAATTAAGCTCCAAGCCAAGGCAAAACTCCACAAGGGGGAAAACCCAAAATCCTTCTCTTATAGAATTAGATCAAAATGAGATATCCAAGACCCAAAACCAAGACCAAGACTTCCACATCCAAGTCAACCCTCCTCCAAGTCTCCTACAATCAAGTCAAAGTCAACAAAAGTCAATGCTCTGAAATCTCGGTCAAACCACAGAAAATTTCGGTCTTGCAATAGAGGCTGAATATTGGCCCTGTAACAGCCTTAGAAAACTGCAGAAAACTTCGCACATCTGAGCAGAACTGGGGCAGAAAACACATCTTCTCTCTCTCCTTTGACTTTGGCTGATTTATCTTCTTGTCTTGCACATAAATTGATGTGATGTGTTGAGTGATGAATAATCTTCCAAGAGGTCGAATTGTCTTGTATTTATCGCTGTCCAGGAGGGTCGAATGGCTGCCACATTGGCCGACTTGTCCAAGGAGGGCTGACTTGGTCTTGTGTTGACTTTTTGACTCAAAATAAAAATTCTTTTTCTTTTCTTAACAAAAAATCCAAATGGGACTTGACTCAAATACATTTCTTTCGACTAATAGTAAATTCTTTTTGACTCAATTGACTCTATAAGCATGAAGAACATGCTTTGACCAAAAATAAAATAATAATAATGAATTGCAGTGATAAAAATTACATTTATGATTTTATTACATTATGAAGACCGACACTAGTTACATTTTTTAACATAGCTACCTTTCAATAATTGATATCAGATACCAATGTTGCCTGAAATAGCAAAATGGTATAGCTTTTGAAATAGGTACAGCTATCTGAAATGTAACATTTCAAAGTTTAGGGTATGGTGAAATGGCACATATTATTATATATATTTTATTCATAACATAAGAGAAAAACTAAGATTATGAGTTAGAATTTAGAAAGTTTGTTATCTGTCAAGGTTCTAGATTTCTCAGTTTCAGGGGGGGGTTATGTTTGTTATTTCTTTCACACCTTATTTTCTAATTTAGATTTGACCTTTTGAAAATTGATATCAGAATATCAGTGTTGCCCAAAATATCAAAATGGGGTAGTTTTTGAAAGTTTGAAACAGGTACAGCTATCCAAATTGTAACGTTCAAAAGTTTAGGGTATGGGGGAATGGCACATATTATTTATATATAGTTTATTCATAATATTAAAGGAAAATGTAAGATTATGAGTTAGAAAGTTTGTTATTTGCAAAGGTTCGAGATTTCTTATTTACCCTCCCGTTTCTTCCTTGTTTTCATTCTTCTTTTCTCGTGAGTCCATTTTCCATGGGGCAAAAATAATTTCTCTTGAGGACTGGAAAAATTCTTTTCCATTTTTCATCCAGCCATTTCGTACCTAATTCCATGCTAAAAGCTATTCTGGATCCAGAAATACAGGGGGCTACGTTTTAGTGACTTTGATGTATACCAATTGTTTTGGCATCTGATGTCAGTGTTGCCTATTGGTATATTTGGTTTTGTATTGGCTTTGTTATATTATTGAGTTTCACCTTACGAAACTGACTATTTGAATATGTAACACTCATGAAAGTTTCTTTCAGTAGGAAGGTGAGCTAGTAATATGTAACGTCAATATGGAAATTATTCTCTACGGAGTTGGCTTCTCTTATCCTATAGAAGTATCCTGATGATCTCATCAGATGTGCTGTCTCTGGAGGTAGACTTGATAGTCTCTGGTCTGTGTGATAAATTGATAATCTTTACAATTATTGTTGTTTCCTACTATATTGATGTGCTGTAGATGTCATAAATTAAAGTTTTAGTTGTTGATGGACAAATAGTTTTAATACAAGGCATAAGGCTTTGATTGAGGCTAGTTATGTATTATTCTAGGGGGCATATGGCCTGTATTGTAGCATTGTTATTATTTAAATCTCTGTATTAACTTTTGGATTAGGATGACTAGGATTTATTACCAACAATGTCAGTGGGAAAGGACATCATGATACTCCTAGCCATATAAGGATGTAAATACTCCATTTATTTATTTATTATTATATTAGCCTTCCAAGTAGAATATTATTCAGAAACATCATTCCTTTCAATGAAGAGCTTGGCCATTGTTTATTCTCATTCTCAAAAGGGCAACTTTTGCTTTGGCATTTACCCAAGGACTGACATTGATAGGGGGTGGTATCTTTTACTTTGCCCGGACAAGCTTCTCTGCAATTTTTTTCAGGTGCAGAAACATGGATTGTGAACTTTTCTAGGAGGCAGTGAATCCTCCTCGTGGACCAGATATTTGGTCGTATTAAATGATTTCCTGGTTCCACTGTCTACGTTGCATTTTGTGGAGTATTGGTTTTGAGATTTTATGTGAAATAGATACCTAATTCCAGTAAGTTCTTTTGGCCATCTAGTCAACTCCTAGCTTCGGTCTATCTTTAATCTATTGCAACCGTTCTCTGGCCCATTTTCTGATATATTTGATTACTATCTCTAAGTTCTTATTGCTCATAGATTGTAACTGGAATCTGCCATGTGATGGGATTGGGTACTGGGGATTCATAATTATAAAAGCTTAAAGAAAAGTGATATTCTCAATGATAATGGGCTCTGCTACTGCTGTAAAATTGTGTTTATTATACAGGAATTAAACTGTCATGATGCAATTGTGAAGTGATACTTAGTACTTTCTATACGCTAAGAAAACAAGTTAGACTTTCTAGTGATAAATGGTACTTCTATGTGGTAGTGTCCATGAAACTAAATGAGTTTTTTTCCCAAGAATGACGACGAAATTTTCTTTCATGGGGGGGGGTGGCGGGGGGGCTTATGTATCATGAAGATGGTTTTTGTGAAATAGTGGGCTACTTGTTATTGGCGGTTGACGTAGTAGACGTTTTATAATTAAGTTCTTCATTGATGTCAGACATCTTGATCTTACAAAAGAAGCTCCAAAATGTAATCTGGTTGCCAGGAAGCTCTATTCTTCAATGAATATGATGACACTTAACAACATATCTTTACATCACCACTCTACAGAATTACGATAACTAGTAGATATTTACTGCTACTTTTTGGATGGTATCTGGTCAATACCATTCCAATTACTGAGTGAAATATTGAATTCCGGTTTCAACTAAATACAGACTAGACACTTCCACTTCTTGCAGAATGAGGCAGTATGTATACTTTCCTTTATATTAGCTTATATTTCAGTTTGTATCACCTCCTTAGCATCCTTATATTTCTTCACAGAATGTTTTCAGTGTGTCCAATATATTCTTTTCCTTAAGCAATTCTTCTAGTTCAGCGTAGTTATGCTAATAACTATTTTGTGTGATTCGATTGATCTGAGGCACCCCAGGTATGTTTTGTCGAGCTGCAACTCTTTTAAAAACTAAAGTAGATTTCCAGAACTTTCTGCCAGACCTTAAGTGTGTTGTAAGGCAACACTAACTAATTTCCTCTGTCGAAATAGCTATGAAGTTTGATGACTCTATAGAATTTCTATGTTCGTAAGGCAAAATTTGGCCATTTTTGTCAGATCGTGCAGAATCCAGATCCCTTGTATATTTTTATATTTGTCATTCCAGCTCGAACTTTCAACCAAGATTATCCGTCATCTTTCATCTAACTTCATCACATCACACAGAGCATCAATTTGAAGTCAGTGTCTGCAATCTGGGAATGAAACTGCTTTTTGCATCTTCATATCATATATTTCTGGTTTATGAGTTGTAATATCATATATTACAACTGAAAGGGGAGCACCTCTGAAGCTCTGGAGCTTGTTCTGTTTTCACAACTAAGATCGGTTTGAGTAAAGCTTATTTTATTAGGCATAAAAGTAGAATGGAAAATAACTCTATTCAAATCATGGTATTGTTATGTCATATCATCTTATACCTCATAATACTATCTAATTTGTGAATAACTTGAAAATTATTACCATTTCCTAGTATAGCAGGCCTGGAACCATACAGAACTTAATTGACTTCCAATAGTACTGCAGACAGCTGAATCGCATGATAAGATATTTATGATTCTCAAGTAGGGATAACATGATTAAGAGTTTGTCATATCTGCTTGGCTGGATAATTCAGAAATTTACAAGAGAATTTCTGAATATTTTTGCGGAAGACATTGAACACATAAAATGGAAGGGCATCAAAAGTGTACTCATGTATCTATTTCAGATATCAAAAATTCTTTATTTTGTAAGTTGACATCTTGCTGATCTTATTTTCCATAATTTATATGCCATAGACGATAGTTTTACAATATTTTCACAACACTTTACTCTCATTTGTTCTACTATGGTCAGATTTATCATTTATGGTGTCTTGCTTTTCTATATAGCAGAACCAGGGGCAGAGACATATTCCACATCCCAAGAGTAGGGCTGCCAGCTGAGATGCCATAGAGACAACATCCCGCACAGGGTGCTTGGATGGTTTCCCCTAGATATGCACCCTATGACATTGTGAGGCATCAGGGGTGTTATGCAGGTAAATCCCCTCTGTGGATAGAGACGATCCCTCTAGCCCTAGAGTGGGTCTAGAAACAAAGGGACACACTAAAATGTTGCTTTCTAATTATTGAATGAACAAAGGAAACGGTAGATCGACCTACCTGGAATCCAACACTGTCGTTGTTGCTGTAGTAGCGGTGGCCTCTCGCTCTTGCTTCGGCAAGTCACAATCCGTTCGCCATTACTCTTGGATACCTGCACAAAGAACAAGAAAACAAGAACAATGTACAAGATGACAACATTCCGTTCATAACTATTAACCAGTCAAAGAGGGCTAAACATATTGCGTTAAACAAACATTATAACACAACAGTGGAACCAAACAGTAGTCATGTATATAAATGAATAGAAGGAAGAGTTACAATCGATGCTTTGACGTCGTAGTCTCCTCCAGCGGGGTTCAGGCAAAGCGCATCTCAGATGCTCGTCAGGGAATTCAGACGGGATGAAGGCATGGACTTAAGCTCTCCTCAACGTAATTACTTCTATCTTCTCTAGTCATTCAACTATAGTATATCTAATTCTCCAAGTTCAGCTATTCAGCCATTCAGCTAGCTTGTTCTAAGAGAGATAGTTTCTTTTATAGAGGAAAATGAGGAGGTTAGGATCTCTACAAAGGTGAGAGGGAGTCCTATCCTTTAGGAGAGTTCCAAGGGAGGTGGAAACCACTAACTAAAGGAGGGAGTCCGTGGTTGTTTCAGTTCAACCACTCCCAATGACTCATCCTCGAGGTGGTTGGAATGGAACCTCTGCCTCTATTTTTAAAAAACATTCCATAAACAGCTTGGCGCGGGTGCTTAACTGGGACAGAGTGCCAACTGGCGCGGGCTTCGTGTTAATTTTCTAGCTCGGCGCAGGTTACCCGCGCCAAGGCAAAAACAAGGGTTATTGAGTCTTTGCTCAGGGAATTGTCAACAAGAGGAATGTTAATCTCATGTAAAGGGACACAATGATGGTGTTTGCAAGGCATGACACTGCTTATTGGTCACAGAAATGACCCTCCAATGGGCGAGATGGGGATTGCAGGGACAGTGACAAAATGCTTTGTAACAAGGGGGAAAGTCCCTGAGAACCCTGAGGGCTTTTGATGGAAAGTCCCTCCTTCGTCCCTCCCTCCTCCAAAAAGAAAAAAGAAGAGAGCTAAAAATAAATTCAAACTAGAAACATACAAATTATGCCCCCTTCTCCACCCAGCAAACAACAAACAACATTTTGATGTTATGTGTAGTCAGTAGACTTTGCATGGTAGGAGCAGTCATTTTGCAGCATTATTTGACATAGCATCCAAACACTCAAATGTTTCGAATTTTCTAGTGTTGGCAATGGGACTAACAATTTTTTATTGACAACATAATTTAGACTACTATGTTTTTGTCTTGACTCGGGTGACATGTCACTTGTGAAATTGGGATCTCGATGAGATTAGTTATTTTAGTAATATTGCTTCTGTGATCCATAAATTGTGAAAAAAATCTTTCGGTAAAAATCACATCCAAATGAATTTGGTCGACGCGTTTCGAACCAGCCAGTGTGGTTCATCAAGTCCTGATGATGAACCACACTGGCTGGTTCGAAACGCGTCGACCAAATTCATTTGGATGTGATTTTTACCGAAAGATTTTTTTCACGAGATTAGTTATGTTATCAATAATATGTTCTTTTCTTATTATTTACTTTTGAGGTTTCGATTTTCTTTTTTTTTGTTTTGTTTTTGGGTTTTTTATATATCTCCATCTCTGGACCCACAACCACACCCACGAATGCTGGCAACCTGGCATGATTTTCATATTGACTTCGTCAGAAATCATAATAAGTTCAGATTTTGATTGTAAAAAGGATTTTGAGGGCATATTTTGTAAAGCAAGTATCAGACAAGCTATGTCGTCATAACATCTGTGTTACAATCGACAGGGTAAACAATGAAATTGAGGCAGAGCGCATTATATAAGATATGTTTTTCTTATTTGCTGCAGTAACTTGATAGTTTCATCAAATTTATGGTTGTTGGCTGGTACTACCCTTATGTTTGAAGACTGATGCGACTAAAGAAACATTATTATGTTATTTTGTGCAAGGTCATTTGCATTAGCTCGACTGCTCTAGGGTAAACCCTCATGGTTTGGTCCATTGTTTCAGGAGCCTTGCTAGATGTTTCTTGGATAAGTTGGTATCTCCGTGAGATCTGTTGCTTGGAATTTTCCTTTGAACAAACTGTGACAAACAAATCTGAAATTCTCATGGATTTGGAATAAGGGTATTCTCAAAATTTCATCAAAGGTTGGCTGACCGAAATAATTACCACTATGGAAAGAGGAGAAGAATCATACAGTGGAGGTTCTTAGGTCACCTTCAGCAAATACAGATGCTGACTACTCAATAAGAAGACTTGAGAAGATCCGAGTAGCTGCTGCAGGGGAAGTCATTGAGATGAACTAGGAGGGGTAGAGTCATTGCGTGACAAGAGTGAAACCTGCATGGCCTTGAGATTCTGTAAAATACCAACGCGGGACAAGAGTTAATTTCCTTTTCCTTCTGTATTCCTTTCCTTCGTCTTATTATTGAAAGAATCCAATAATATTAACTCAATTAAGAAGAGGTTAACTAAACATGATGAAATGTAACTCAAACTGAAGTTTGAAACCCCCTTTAATTTTCACATTTATAATCCTTTAAAAACTGTCGATGTTGTTAATTGTGTAGTAATTTATGTATGGACATATAATGGGATTGACCTACATGATCTTGGGACTTGCCTTTTAGTATTTACTATGTAAGGATGAAGCCTTGTTGGGCATAAAAGGGGAGTATTATTATTGAATGAAGTTCCAAACATAGTGATATGCTGCTGTGCTAAGATAGCTTGCAACATCACAAAGATACCAATCATAAGCTAAAAGACAAGCCACAAGACAGGACATTGAAACCACTGGTGATGTTAGTACTAGAATGAGGAAGGACGCTATCACATTAACCTAAGGGCTTGCACCACAAAGCCAGCTTCTTTTCAGGATTGAAAAGCTTTTGGTGTGGGTAAGAACTTGGCAACAAGGCTTCATCATAAGGCTTTAATTTATGGCCTTGAAGTGTTGGAGCAACACATGTTTAGTAACTTCATGAATTAAGCAGTCTCTAGTGTCTCTCTTGATGCTATGAGTGTTTTTTGCTGAGTTATAGGTGTTACAGGCTGGAAAATGAGTGATAGTGGACTCTATCTGTCTGTCATGCATTACTGCTTTGATGTTAGGCATTTAAATACGCCTAAATATTTTGAACTAAATATGTTTTGTAAGTGCGTACAACCCTTGTCAAGTTTGTAAAACGATTAGTGTCATCAACATTTGACTTCCTAATAGAAACGGGCATAATAAAATTGAAATGTTGGGTTTTATCAAATTTTCAAAAGAATAACAACAAATGTATTTAGTTTTTGCATAGAGAGTATTCAGTGCTGCTCTGAAGTTGTTAAGATTAGATGTCACACGTCTACCATGTGGCATAGGAAGGCGGAAATATTGAGAATTCTGAAAGGAGAGTAATGTGTAGCTTAGAGATACGTCTGATGGATGTTCTCTCCTCATTAATCTCTGCTTGCGACAGAAGAAAACATAACCAAAAGAAAACAAGGAAAGAAATGGTGAAAGTAATTTAGAATAGCTCACAGGCCCTCGTTTGAGCACATAAGCTTTGCCATTATGTTAGCCTATATTATTGTTTGTTTTGGATCATGAGCAGTTCTACATAAGTTGGTATTAGAACTAAGAACCACAAGGGCATTCTACATTGTTCTTCATTGAACAATTATAGAGCTAAGTTCTACATTGTACAATCCAGTTGCAGTATGTGAATTCGAGGGTGTTGAATTCTTTTTCTAAATAAAAAATAACAATTTCATCAATTTAAAATTACAACTTTAACAAAGATTGCTTGGCATATTTTCGGTAATGTCAAACAGAAAACATAGAACATTTAGCATTCTTCATTATAGATATACTTCAGCAAACTTGTACGTAAAGATTAGCGTGCTTCATCTAAAGGGCTTGAATTGAGCACCGTTGACACAAAAACTAGTGAAACACCTAACCATATTGAAGATATTCTATGGAACTAATCCTTTAAATTAGATATATATTTACATTGGAAATTCATAGGTACTTACCAAACTTTCATGTCTTTGTACATTCATGTCATCATTCTTCTAATACATTTCCCTTAACTTGATGTGTAATAGCTGTGAATTATGAAATTTTAATCATATTACATATACGCTTGTTTGGATTACCGGATCCTCTTCTTTTACTTGGAAAAATTGGTGCAGATGTATGAGCCCTTACTTTTATTTGTAGTGACGAATATCTGAGACTAACTTTAACACTTGCTTTATTTGTAGTGACGAATATCTAAGACTAACTTTAACACTTTGTTGAGTTGTAAGATTTACTCAAGGGAAAAATCCTTACATGAGTCATGAAGCTTGAAATTTTTAAAATTAATTTGACAAGTTTTAAATTAAGTTAAGAAGTTTGATTGGTGTGAAATAAAAGTTTTATAGGATTTATTCAATGGAAAAGTGATATATGACTGATGAACCTTGAGAAGTTTTAAATTAATTTAAGAAGTTTGATTGATGTGCACTAACAGGTTTAGTTATATTCATTGTTTTTGTCTTTATTTGCTCTATTTAATGATAATATGACTGACGAACCTTGAGAATTTTAAATTAATTTAACAAGTTTGATTGATGTGCACTAACAGCTTTAGATATATATATTTTTCATTGTTTTTGTCTTTATTTGCTTTATTTTTATTTTATTAATTTAAGAAGTTTGATTGATGTACAATAAATTTAAATTAATTTAAGCTTGATTGATGTGCACTCAAATTTAAATTTAAGTTTGATTGATGTGCACTAACCGCTTTAGTTATATTTTTTTGATTTTATTGTTTTTGTCTTTATTTGCTCTATTTTTATTTTTATTTTATTAATTTAAGAAGATTGCTAGAGGTACAATAAAACTGATTTTTTTTTCATTGTTTTTATCTTTATTTGCTCTATTTTTATTTTTATTTTATTAATTTAAGAAGATTGATTGATGTACAATAAAAGTTTTAGTGATATATTTTTATTTTCTTTCATCAGTTTTGTTTTATTTCTCTAATTTCATTTTAATTTGACATGTTTCACCTCACAAAGTTTGTACTTCTTATTTTTTAAAATAAATTTGTTGACTTTAATTTTAATTATATTTCATATTATATTACTAAAAATCCAAGTGCACTTCAACGGAAAAAAATTCACATTCCAGGATAAATTTGTTGACTTGCATGCAAAAAAATCACAATTTAAGTATGCAAAAATTCACAATCCAAGCACTTAGGGGACTATTCGTGGATACATGTTACTTTTCAGAGAAATTTGTTGTCAATTTAGATGGAAAAATTCACAATCCAAGAACTTATGCCACTTTTAAATAGATCAAAAGTTAAAATGATGTTGGTTTATTTTAGAATTATTGTTCATAATGTATAATGGTAATTTTCTATGTATAAAGATATCGAAAGATCATTTTTGTAATTAAAAAAAATAAAACATTGACAAAAACAAACATATAATAAATATTTTTAGAGTTTTTAAATGTTTTTGTTATTACTATAGATTTTTTTTCCTAAAATAATATAAAAATTGATTTTCTTAATTAATCATTATTGAACATTTTTCAGCAAGGAAAGTAGACATAATGTTGAATATAAATTGTTCATTTTACTTGGGTACTGGTGGAGATCGACTTCTTTGGAGGTCTTTTACCTGAATTGGAGCTTAGGTGGGAGGGAAACCAGCATAGATAGTGTATTGACTATTGGTTGATACCTTTTATATTCCTTGTTTGCCGTGAAATGAGACATCTAATTCAGACTTGTCCTTGGCGGGGTAAAATGATGCCTAGAAGAATTGGAGGTAATTTTGGTTAGGTGGCTATGGACACAGGTGTGGATTCCACAAGTACTGATCCAAATTCCTTTTCCTATTCTTTGCCTTCTTCCTTAAAAGTGGATGATGTCGAAAAAGGAGAGGGTCAAGAGTTTGATAATCTTCATATTATTCCCTTGGACTCTAAGACCGAGGTACAAGGTTTTGGTTTATAGTTTAAACCCTTGGTGCACACTCTTTTGTGCCCTTCACATTCTTATATTTCACTTCCACTGGAGGCTGTTGGGCTATTCTCCTTTGATGTACATGGGAATTCTAAGAAATTCATTTGACAATGGGGAATATAGGTTAAAGAGTAGATCCTCTGGGGTATTTAATCATAGAGTGGATACACAGAGTAAGAGAAAGACCTTTGAAGAATCTCCATCACCTTTGATACCTTCAATGAATGAGACTCCTTTAAAAGAGGTGATACCTTCCACTTCGACTCATACTTCCCTCGAGATTATATTTTCCCCAACCATTCCCCTCGAGCCTCTGCCTATCTACTCTGCGGATTACTCCCTTCTAAAGTCTTGTCCCGTCCCCATCAATGATAAAATTTGTTACTACTTGGAAAAAAGGGAAAAAAAGGTAAGGCTTTTGATTAATGTTCCCTTGTTTATATTCCGATTCAGCTTCAGGGGGATTCTACAAACTTTTAGGGGACTCCTACATTGGCGCTTAGAGAATTACATGAGAGCCATGTATCAAGATGAGTATTATGTCATTGAACATGCGAGGCCTCGAGGATGCCTCTAAGAAAATGCCTTGCGACATATACTTAAGGTACATAACCTGATTTTAATTCTTATACAATAAAATATGTCTTTGGTGGAGAAGGCAAGAAGATTTTTTTTGAGCATGTGCCCTGGGTGGCATCTATGTGCGATAGATGCATGGGGCCATTACGGGGGTCTGTTAGCTATTTAGGACCCCTTGACAGTCCAATTCACTCCATACTATAGTTTGGATGGTATTTTGAGGGCTGGTATGTGTCAAGGTACAAAGAGGTTGTTTCACATCCTTAATTGCTATGCACAATATTCAGATAGGAGACTTTTCCGGGACAATGTTGTTTTGAGGGGTATTTTGAGTATTGAAAGGTTGATTTTAGTTGCTGACTTAAACCTCACACTTTCGATATGTGAGGTTTGGGTTGGAAAAGGAAAACTGGATCCAAAAGTTGTATATTTCAAACACATTTTGGAACAACATAATTTGGTGGATGTGGTTCCGGTTCCAATTCTCCCAACATGGACAAATGGCAGAACGGTTGAGTTTGGCATAGCCAAAAGATTGGACATATTTTTGATAAAGGATAATCTATTATTTCAGCTAGGTGGTTGTAGGTCATGGGTGGCTGCATCTAGGCTATCATACCACTTGTCGATTTTCATAGAATGGTACGAGTTGTAGATATGTCATAAACTTCCTTTTAAATTCAATCATTTGTGGCTGAAGGAGAAGGATTTTCAGGAATTAGTATTTTCTTGTTGGACCAACAACTCTTTCGAGGAGGTGGTGGGTCACATGAAAAGGGTTTGCTGGAAATTGAGGCAGTTAAAAAAGAGAGTCAAACAATGGGAGAGGAAGGAGAAGAAAGAGTTGATGGATGAGTTGGAATTAATAGATGAGAAGTTGGAGTACGTGGTAGACCCATCTCATGTGGATATCATCTCTTGGGAGGTTTTACATGAATGCCAAATTTTGGAACATAGGAAGAGATATACACTGAGAATTCAGGAAGTGTGGTGGCTGCTCAAAAGCTAGGCAATTTGGTTATAGGCGGGAGATCAGAACCTAAGTATTTTCACATATATGCCACACAAAGGAGGGATAATGCTATATGAGAATTGAATCAAGAAGATGGAGAGTTGGTCTATAGGTTAGATGACATACATAAGGAAGCTGTTCGACATTTTAAAGCACAATATACAACTAGGAGTGATCTGGATATTAGACGTCATATTAGGGTGGCACAGTCTATCCCATAGATTTTCTCAAATGAAGACAATGAAGAAGTTGGCTAGCCCGCGACATTAGAAGAGGTGGGCCTTATTCATATGGTGGAGTTCCGAGTTTCTTTGAAGATTACAGGTGCCTTAAATTTTGCCTTTGTGGCTTTAATTTCGAAGAAATCTAAAATATTGGTTTTTAAAGATTTTCATCCAATTTATTTCTATAATCTTTTTATATTAATTGATTTCTAAAATCATTGGACTAAGGATAAGACATAAACTATATATACATTTCTCTCTAGAACAATTTTGCTTCTTGAAGCATCGTCAAATACATAATGCTATTACTATAGCGCAGGAATGTCTGCATACAATTAAAACAAAACATATTAAAGCCTTGATGCTAAAACTAGATCTTGTGAAAGGCTATCACTATATTGATTGGACATTCTTGAAGTTGGTTTATATAGATTGGGACTAACATTTAATGTGGAGGAGTGGATCATGGCTTGTATTTTGTCGATACATTTTGCTATCCTCATCAATGGTATCCCATCTACTTTCTTCAAGGCTACTAGAGGATTAAGACATGGTTGTTCTCTTTTGCCATTGTTATTCTTGGTTGTTGTTGAAAGTTTCAATAGGATGATATTGGCGAAAAAACAAGCTAAAATTATCTCTGGGATCATGGTCACAAGACATATATCTATCACTCATCTCTTATTTTTTGACGATGTTCTTTTGTTTGGAAAAACGAAATTGCTAAAATGGCTCAATTACTTGAGGGTAATTGAGAGTTTTAGCAGTGCTTCTAGTTTGGAGACCAACAAGTTGAAATCTTTATTGATTCAGAGGTGGAAGATGATACAAAAAGGACTATCATAGAGTTCTTTAATATGAAGAGCCAACCATTATCAAGTGGCTTTACTTACCTCGATTGTTTTCTCAAAGCTACTAATTATCGAATTGAGGATTGGGTTTGGCTCATTAATAAATTTGAAAAGAAATTGATCAATAGGTCTTTGAAGTGGCTCTTTATTGGAGGTAGGTTGACGCTTGCAATGACTTCTCTACAAAATCTCTTGGTTTACTGGATGATGTGTGGGGAAAGTTCTTGTTAACATATTAAAAAAATTAAGAGCCATTATGGCCAACTTTATTTGGTGGCCAGGATCAAAGGATTGACACAAATTCCATTTGGCTAAATTTGATGATCTTACCAAGCCGATTGGAAACGAAGAATGGGGTCTGAGAAATATCTTTTGGTTTGGATGGGCTCTTATAATTAAATCTCTATGGAGGGTACTATTTAAGGAGGGTTTATGGCATGGTATAATTCTGGACAAACACTTCAAAGATTTGGGTGTTTATGATTGGATAAGGTCTCAGGACTACTTGAAGGGGAACTATTCTTACATATGGTGAAGCTTAATTTCCATTGAGCAATGGATATTCGGGAATATCTAGTAGGTTGCGGGTTCGGGAAAACTTTTATTGGTGGGAGAGGAGAACATAGTTGGGACATCATGACAAATTAACTTATCCCCACTATTGAAGGAGACACTTAGGTCAAAAGGTATATTTTGCTTAAGTCAAATTTATAAATCAATTGATCCTGTAAGATGTGTTCCAGGATGGTTGTCGGCACAAGAAATCAGAATATTAGGTGAATAGACTCGAGAGTGGCAACCATATACCCATGAATTATTACATGTGGGGATTTTTCTAAACCAACATGCTATAAGATACCTCCTTGAGAATACCTCGGAGTATCCAACCAAATTTTTGAGTTTTAATTAGTTTTTTAGTGAAGTGTTTCATCGAACAATTTGTTGATACATTGTTGTAGATGCACTTTCCACAACTTACTCCAAATGAACATTAACAATGATCAACACAAGTCAAGATAATGCCTTCAAAACATCATCGACTAATATATATATTGAACCCATAAATATATTTAATGTTGATACAAGTGTGGATGATAATAAGTTCAAATATAGACAACCTTATCATTAACTTGCATAAGCACACACAATGAATAATAAGAGTAGGAGAACCTGGTGTGTTTTTCTAGCAAGATAAACTTCAAGATCTCAGTCCCATTTTTATGTGATTACAACAATATTGTCTTCATGAGATACTCACTTGGAATATCTAGAAAAGAACCATGAAATTTTGAGTTTATTTGATTTGGTTCACTGTGGCATTTTGACAAACAATTGGCACACGAACAACTGTAGGTGTATTTTAATATTTTTTTATTCCCAAATAGAGGCACACAATAGAAAATATACTTCAGATAAGGTCCCCAACCAACAATGAATAATAAAAGCAAACTCAGGTAAAACCACTTCTCTTATATTAAACTGACAACCCATATTTATACAACATAGGATTAACAATATTCATCCCTTTATTAAATACATATCAGAGTTTACAAGCTAGAAAATGGTACAAAGGAACCTGATATATAGCTCCATCGACGTAGCCTTTAGTATAAGCTCAACCTCTGTGTAATTTCAGCAGTGTATACTCCAAAAGGATGACCCCATTAACATTGTGTCTTTATATGTTACTAAAGCCATACAATATACCCAAATAAATGCTCAACAAACTTGGAACTCGTGTAACCTCAAGTTTGGTATGGATGCTCAGGGAAAGATGTCACAAGCCCTTAACACATCTCTCTTTCTTAACAACTCGGCCCAAGGAAAACAAACTCCTTTCCCACAATACTCAACCAGTAATGAAAGGTACTCAACCCAATTGAGACTAAAATCAACCCTTTCTAAACAACCCTTTACACCAAGTGGTGCAATGTTATTACTTCCATCAAGGTTCAAGTATTTTTAATGACATGCACTTCTGCTTGCAAATGTGGTTGGGGCTAGGCACAAGTAAGGTGATTTTGGTGGATTATACACTCCACTCGCCAGTTTTTAACAAAATAATGTTGACTAGTTGAAATTTGCAGATTAGTTTTTCTTGATTGAATAAATTCTCATATTAGGAAGGTGCACACTTGCTACTTTGGATATTTAAAAATAAATAAAGGTCGAAGGTAATTTTTAGGTCATGACTTAGCCAATATAATCAATTATAATATACCATTAACTCTTTGAGTAAGCTAAACAAGGAATCTCGACTATATTTTCATATTTATTGAATAGAGAAAATAATGAGAAATGACTTTTATATATTTTTTGCTTTGGAAAAAAATTGTATTCTTATTCAATAAAATATAATATTACATTTTGTATATACATTCAACATTTTCTTGCAACTTCAAAATAAGGATTTTGAAGTATATCTCGTCCTATTAAACATTCTCTCCTAATAGTGTTGATTATTACACCATTATGCTTTCGTAAAAAACATCAAATAGTTTCCCAATTTTTTTTTTGCAGACAAGACCCAAAAAAATGCAGTAAGAGTTTATCATATGTTCCATGCAATGCTGAAGATATATATTTCCTGTAATCCCATATGCAATGTGGCAGAAAACAAAGAAGAGTCGATCTCTAGATTATATGTATATATAAGGAAATAAAAAAAGATGGATTGAGATATCTAGAACATTGGTCCTCTTTTTATTCATGGAGATGTCGTGTTCTCGAAATCCCACCTTAGGGAGACCATCCATCTCTCCATTCCTTTTCCTATAAGTGTGAATAAAAGAGACCGAGTTAAAATTGAATTGAGCAATTGAATATCTTCAAAAATAGGCCTTAATATATATTATCTAGAGTGTTATTTCCTCTCATCCAAATTATAAACAACATTAAATCACCTAAAATTTGAATTTTAGTGATCCCCCCCACCTTTTTTTTTTGAGAAGATTAACTCTAATTTAAAAACCACGAATTAAGCAAAATTAACCAATGATAAGCTATATAATTATATTTTCTTTTAGAGTGGATATATCAATTAACAAGTTGGCCTCTCTAAGTAATTGGATAACAAATTCTCAGTTTCTATTTGTAATACTTGGTTTCTATATTTAGTTTAGATTACCTTAGTTTCTTATATAGTGTTTGATGTAATTTGTAGTAATGGTACAAGCTACCTAATTTTGTATGATATGGTGATGCAATGGTTATGGAAATAACAATGGACTATTTAGTGCCTATTAATTGTTTAATTCTTGCTTATGATGATATTTGACATTGTTCCTAAAATTTTAGAAAATAGATGTTGAAATTGAAGCCATATAATCTTTAAGAGTTGTGAAACAAAACATACAAGGTCCTTAGGGGTAGTTAGGTGTGATGTGTGATTCCTTGTTCTTTCTATTGTTTTTTGTTACCCTTGGTACCTATAATATGTGTGTAAAATTAAACCTTAAACATGAAATTTCAAAGTTGAAGTTGAGTTTGTGAACCTTAGAGGTATGTTGTTTAACTTGAGTTTTAAAGTTATGCTTTGACAAAGGTAAAATATAGAATGATTATATCCTTCTTGACAACTTCATCACAAGTGGTAATGAAAGGATATGTGGGAATAAAGGGTTCAGAGGAAAATTTAAAAGTCACTTCCTATCCCTATATAAATCCAAAGAAGGTGACTTGGGGCTACCCATAGTAGTGGGGAGTATCAAGGTTTCTTAGCATTAGTTTAGTTTATTGAGCATGTTATTTTTTTGGTGAAGGGGCATACCATTGATGGATTTTATCTTGATTGGGCTAAGGACTTGATACCCACCAAAAGTGGGTGACCCCTAGAAGAAGCTTTTCTCCTATTCACCTCTTCCAGTCGGTAGCCAATAACCCTTGAGAGCCACTTTTTAGCCAATGTGATGCGCCATTCATATCTCTACCACTTGCATCAGTCATATGTTTCCTCGCCCATTTGTTAAGAACACATGTTGGAAGGTAAGCTTCTGATCAAAAGGTACTTTATTCATTTTGCAATCGAGTGTTTATGCTTGTTTGAATTTGGGAACCTTGGTAGATTATGGGTTGAATTGGAAGAAAGAGAAGGGTCTTTGCCATAGTCTTGTTCCCTCACCTCAAGCGGGGGGTTACTTTTCTATCCTTGTGTAGTTGGACCTTCCCTAATGGCCCATGGCTTTAGAAAAGGGCACCACATGGGAAGCCGCGATTGAGATAACGCAACCCCATATGTCTTCATTCCACACTTACCACTTTCCATCTTACATTATGAGACTTTATTCCACCTTCCTTCTTTGGGTCAACTAACCTTTAGTTCATTGTGATTTGGCATACACACATCCTCATACCTTGGGTAGGGCTCGAAAATGCACCCTGGGAGGTTGATGCAGCTAAAAGAAAAGGAAAGAGCAGATGATGACCACAAGAAAAAACAAAACAAAAATAAAAATGCAAAAGATGGCCGAGACTTACAAAGTAACACGGGTAAAATCCAAGTTGATCTCTACCTCTATCGTATGACTATCACATGGTTTCTAGGCCAATGTTGCCATATTTCATAGAAGATAAGGAACCCTTGCATGTACCAACCCCTGGTGGGTTATGAATAACCTCATCGTAAAGGGGGGGGGGGGTAATAACTGCTATACATTATACAAAGCAAGCTTTTATTCCTTGAGCTACGAGCAGTATACAAGGAAAAATCAAGAAAAATTAGAAGGAAATATAGAAGGGTGAAAAAACAAAGGTCGAGGTAACTCATGATCTACGATTGCTCCCTCCTCACATCTATACACCCAGGATGATGTATTCCATCATAGTTGGTCCCTTTGACCATGGAGTTATTTCCCCATCTATTCCATCATTATTCACATGGAGCCTATCGATTAAAGGGTGGATTGAGGTCATTTCAATTCCCTTTGAGGATTGGGAACACCTAATATGATCATCTATTAACCACTCCTACCTAGGGAGGTAACACCATTACGTGTCTAACACACCAATTTTGGAAGAGAAGCCATATATGAAGTGTTATTATGCCCATTTATTTCAAGCTTGGTTCACTTAGATGTAATAATGATTAATGTACCTGATGATGAAAGTTGCAGCACTAGATATTGTGTGTAATTGGAAGGTGGTTCCATTTATAGGTTTAGAAAACTTAACTGGGGTTTAGGTCCTCCAGAGGAACATATTGACACCCATAGGTGATGCGTTGAGAGCCATGAGACTTTTCATAGTGTCGAGCATCATTCATAGCCATGGTCACCTTCAACACCCACAATGTTCCTGCATTTGCCTTATTATTCGTGGGATGATTCGCCTAGACTAGTTTTCCCCCAACCAAATTAGCATTATATACATCGTGTGGTAGTTGATCCAAGGCCTAAATGAGGTTTGTCTGGTTCATTGAGACATGGGAGGGCTAACACCATCTTGAGTGCCCTCAACTTTGGAGCAAAAAGAAATATTTTATCACTTGGAGACCCATGAGACCTAGTTTTGTGCCCCAAACCCATATTTGGGGTCCGCAGGATGACTTGCATCGAGATACAAGGGTCTTCCCCTAGATATTGATTTTAGAGGCCTTATACACTTGTCATGGCACTAAAAAGCCTCAATGTTAGCCTTCAAGAAGCCCATTCAAGCACACCATCAACATTTTGGCTAACATGTGTGGAGATAAAATTAAATTTGCAAAAGCTACTAGGTCGGCTTGTGACCTAGGCCATTACTTGCACATTATTTTATGATTAGAGGGGCTTATAGGCTAAAATAGGATATGATAAAGCACCTATATATTAGAGTTTACTAATTTGATCTCTCATCATCACCACACTTGGAATTTCGACCTCATAGAGGAACTAGGGCTAGAGAAGAGAGCTAGGGCTTGGTGCAAATGTCTAAGAGGGAATAATTTTGGTGGTTGGAGAGTCTAAACATCAAGTAGATAGAGTTTGCCACAATTTGGTAGGAATCCAATTCAATTTCATCCTTAAATTCTCTTGCCCTAGGTGTTTTCCCTAAGAGGGAAACACCAAAGTTTTCTTCCCTAGGTTTTGTGCCTTCATCTCTAAGTATCTTTTTATATAGAAAATTGCTTCCTTGTGAAGCCTTAGACCATAATTGTGTCTTTCTTAAAGACCTCCTAGCAAGATCTTTTCATACCCTAAACCTATAATACCTATTATAAGTGATCTTAATTGTCCTACCAGGTATCCTCCATCGGTGAAAGTCCATAAAGAGCAGGGGGTTTTGGATATGGTGACAATGGGACACTGCCCCATTCTTGCTAATAGGTCTAGTTTATACCTTGTAAGGTTTACCTATCAAATATCTGTTAGATTTTGCAGCAACTTATCTAAAGATTAAGTGGGAAAAAGTAGGAGGGAGCATTAACTTTGGTGGGAGAAGTTGATTCTAAATTTTCTTACGAATGCTGGATTTGTTAATGAGCATTTGTTTGCTTGATAACTTGACTATTCTTTTGGATTAGGGTGAGGGTTTCTGGGAGAGAGAGTAATAGAATGCTCGAGCCTTTGTATAGTTGGCACCTTTAGATCTCAAGGGTTGCATAGGCTAAGGGGAGTGGCTAGAATTCAAAATCATGCCATAATGTACAATTGGATTTGATTGGATTGATTGATTTTTTACATTGATTTTTTATGAAAATGTTGCAGATTACATTGTTAGATTTTTGCTTAACACTTTCCAAACATTTTCTCTTACTGGGTGGTTATGTTATTGATTTTAGTCCTAAAGCATTTGAATTTAAAATTATAGAGTTTGCAATTGCATGCATTAAGGCGACATGAAAAAAATGTTGGCAATGTAATCAATAATGAAAGTGGACAAGAAATCATAAACTCTTTAATAAATGATTTAATAAGTTTGATTTGTAAAATTTATAATTTAAAGATTCAAATAGATTAAATTTTTAATAAATACCCTATTATTTTTTAATCAAAATATTATTACTTTGATATTATAAAATATAAATAAATAAAAAACTTTAGAGCTAAATGAATAATATGCCCCTACCATAATAAACAAATAAACAAATTATATATATATATATATATACTCTCTCGGGAAAAAAATCGTAATTTCAATTCATTTGGAAAATAATTCTAAATTACATTTCAAGACGTCATCGCATGTATTCTATTGGAAATTATTACCTTTTCCTAGTATAGCAGACTTGGAACCATACAATTGACTTCCAATAATACTGCAGATAGTTAAATCATATGATAAAATATTTATGATTCTCATGTAGGGATAACATGTTTAAGATTTTGTCATATATCCTTGGTTGGTTAATTCAGAAATTCACAAGAATTTCTGAATATTTTTGCAGAAGACATGAACACATAAGATGGAAGGGCATTAAAAAGTGTACTCATGTATCTATTTCAGATATAAAAAATTCTTTATTTTGTAATTTGACATTTTATTGATGTTATTTTCCATAGCTTTACTTTACTCCCATTTGTTTTACTATGGTCATATTTATCATTTATGATGTCTTTCTTTTCTATATAGCATAAGCAATGGCAAAGACATACTCCACATCCCAAGAGTACGACTGCTAGCTGATGTGACATAGAGACATCATTCTACACAAGGTGCCTGGATGGTTCCCCTTGGATATGCATCCTATGCCATTGTGAGGTATTAGGGGGAAGGTCTCTGAGAACCATAAGGGTTTTGTGTGGAAAATCCTTCCTCCAAAAAGAAAAAAAGAAAAAAACTAAGTAAATTCAAACTAGAAACACACAAATTGCACCTCCTTCCCTCCCAACAAACAACAAACAACATTTTGATGTTATGAGTAGTAAGTAGACTTTGCATGGTGGGAGCAAAAATTTTGCTACATTATTTGACATGGCACCCAAACACTCAAATGTTTCAAATTTTCTAGTGTTGACAAAGTGAGCAACATTTTTTTATTGACAACATAATTTACACTACTATGTTTTGTCTTGACTCATGTGACATGTCACTTGTGAAATTGGGATCTCGATGAGATTAGTTATTTCATCAATAATATGTTTTCTTTTCTTACTATTTACTTTTGAGGTTTCATTTTTTGTTGTCGTTGGGGTGTTTAATATATCGCCATCTTTGGACCCACAGTGACACCCATGAACACTGACACCTTGGCATGATTTTCATATTGACTTTTTTCAGAAATCATAATAAGTTCATATTTTGATTGTAAAAAGGATTTTGAGGGCATATTTCATAAAGCAAGTATCATACAGGCTATGTTGTCATGAGATCAATGTTACAACTGACAGGGTAAGAAATTAAAATGAGGCAGAGCCCATTGTATAAGATATTTTTTTCTTATTTACTACAATAACTTTATAGTTTCATCAAACTTATGGTTGTTGGTTGGTACTACCCATATGTTTGAAGAATGTTGCGGCTAAAGAAATATTGTTATGTTATTCTGTGCAAGGTTAGTTGCATTTTCTCGACTACTCTAGGGTAAACCCTCATGGTTTGGTCCATTATTTCAGGAGCCTTTCTAGATTTTTATTGAATATGTTGGTATCTCCTTGAGATATGTTTCTTGGAATTTTCTTTTGAACAAACTGTGACAAACAAATATGAAATTCTCGTGGATTTGGATTAAGGGTATTCTCAAAATTTCATCAAAGGTTGGCTGACCCAAATAATTACCACTATGGAAAGAGAAGAAGAATCACACAGTTGAGGTTCTTAAGTCACCTTCAACAAATACATATGCTGACTATCCAATATGAAGGTTAGGACCTGAGAAGATTCAAGTAGCAATTGCAGGGTAAGTCACTGAGATGAATTAGGAGGGGTAGAGTCATTTCCCGACGAGAGTGAAACCTTCATGGCCTTGAGATTATGTAAAATACCAACGAGGGATGATAGTTAATTTCCTTTTCCTTCTATATTCCTTTCCTTTGTATTATTATCGAAATAATGCGAATAATATTAACTCAATTGAGAAGTTCAAGCATAGCTCAAACCATAGTAATTTATATATGGACATATACTGGGATTGACCTACACGATCTTCACGGTAACTTGCCTTTCACTATGTAAGGATGAAGCCTTGTTGGAAATAAAAGGGGAGTATTAATATCCAATGATGTTCCAAATAAAGGGATATGCTATTGTACTAAGATAACTTGCAATATCACAAAGATAACAACCATAAGATAAAAGAAAAACCATAAGGAAGAACATTAAAACCATTGGTGATGTTAGTACTCGAATGAGGAAGGATGCTTATCACATTAACCTACGGGCTTGCACCCAAAGCCAAATTCTTTTCAGGATTGAAAATATTTTGGTGCGGGTAAGAACTTAACAATGAGGCTTCATCATAAGGCTCTCATCTATGGCCTTGAAGTGTTGGAGCAACACATGTTTAGTAACTTCATGAGTTAAGTTGTCTCTAGTGTCTCTCTTGATTCTATAAGAATTTTTGCTGAGTTATAGGTGTTACAGGCTGGAAAATGTGTGATAGTGGATTCTATCTGCCTGTCATGCATTACTGCTTTGATGTTAGGCATATAAATATGCCTAAATGTTTTGAACTAAATATGTTTTGTAAGTGCATACAACCCTTTTCAAATTTGTAAAACGATTAGTGTCGTCAAAATTTGACTTCCTGATAGAAACATGTATAAAAAAATTGAAATGCTTTTTTATTATCAAATTTTCAAAAGAATAACCAAAAAATGTATTTAGTTTTTGCATAGAAAGTATTTAGTGTTGCTCTGGAATTATTAAGATTAGATGTTACATGTCTACCATGTGGCATAGGAAGGTGGAAATATTGAGAATTTTGAAAGGAGAATAATGTGTAGCTTAGAGATACGTCTAATGGATGTTATATCCTCATTAATCCTTTCCTTCATCAACAATAATTAGAAGAAAACATAACCAAAAGAAATAAAATGAAATAAATGTTGAAAGTAATTTAGAATAGGTCACAGGGCCTCGTTTGAGCACATAAGATTTGCCATTTTGTTACCGTATATTAATGTTTGTTTTGGATCATGAGAAGTTCTACATGAGTTGGTATTAGAGCCAAGAACTACAAGGGAATTCTACATTGCTCTAAATTGAACAATTATTGAGATAAATTCTACATTGTAAAATCCAGTTATAGTATGGGTTTTTGAGGGTGCTGAATCCATTTATGAATTAAAAATAAAAATTTCATCAAATCCAAAATTACAACTTCAACAAAGATTGCTAGGTAAAATTTTAATAGTGTGAAACTAGAAACATAGAACATTTATCATTTTTCATTATAGATATAGCTTAGAATTTTTTTTGAAAAATATTAGTGTGCTTCATTTAAGGGGTTTGAATTGAGTAGTCTTAATAAAAAACTAGTGAAATACCCAATACTATTGAAAATATTTGGTTGAAATAACCCTTTAAACTAGATATATATTTACATTGACCATTCATAACATTTGTACATGCAAAACTTCCCTATCTTTTTATTTTCATATCATCATTCTTCTAATACATTCCCTTAAATTGATGTATAATACTTTTGAATTATGAAAATTGATGTATAATAGTTTTGAATTATGAAATTATAATCATATTGCATATACCTTGTTTTTGATTACCTTTTGTCTTTTTATATCCTTTTATTTTACTTGAAAAAATTGGTACACATTTATGAGCCCGCGCTATTTGTAGAGACAAAATTTGATTGAGATTACCTTTTGTCTTTTACACATCCTTTTCTTTTACTTGAATAAATTGGTATACATGTTGTTATCACTCTAGTAATTTTTTAAGTTGTGGGATTTTGAGTTTTTAGTCCAAGAATACTAGAGGTAACCACAGACCTACTTCAAATTCTAGGATCTAGACTTCCTAGAATTCAGAGAGGGCTCTCTCTTTAAGATTTATCTTTGTTTTTGATTTATGTTTTTAGGCTAGTTATGATAGAACAATTGGTTTTGTTTTTAAAGGTTTTGGTGGGAAAAAATCACTTAGAGGTAAACTAGAGAGAAATCAAATTTTCCATTGGGCTATGGAGTCTAAATCTAGCTAGCAGCACTAGAAGTCAAGGCCAAAAAGGTACAAATGTATTAAGGGAAAGATAGATAACCCTCAGATTCGGGAAAGTGTTTTTTGGTGAAATGGTATGATCAGGATAAAGGGAAATGAAGGATCATTTGATCCGGAAAATGGAAGAAGGAGGCAGGGGTCAAACGGGAGTAGGAGCAATCAAGGATTCCTAACACCGGAAATCAGTAGAAAACATTAAAATGGTAACTAGTTAAAAACAAGGAGCGCTAGACTAATCCTGTAGTAATATTCCTAGTTTCACATTTAGATAGAACAAACATATAATGAATTGCATGAAACTCAGAAAAGAAAACAATGACAAGAAGGGAGTACTTCACTCATCAGCTTATCACAACGATCCTGAATTATGATGCCAGTTTAGCTTTGTCTAGTCTGCTACTTCGAAATCAACACACAATAGTCTCCAATGTTCAGCAAAAAAGTCTATAGTAAGTCCAGCAGTTTTATTCCACACTGAATACTTCTAATGTAAAAGTATTTATACAAAATGTTATTACAAATATCCTAGGATAAAACTAGGAATATCTTTAGGAAATAGAAAATATCTTTACAAAATAAGAGGGACAACTGCTTAACAAATCAGCAAGCTGTCCTCTTATCCAAAATAAATAGAACTACTTTATCTAACAAGGAGCTTTTGAGTGATTAGCTGTCCTGCTTGCTAGAAAATATCTTCGTTTGAGTTGCCTTAGCTGATACTCTTTCATCTGATACTCTTTAACGCTGATACACTTTTGACTAATATTTCCATTGTTTACTGCTGTAAAAATCAGCAGACTGTCATTTTATTTCACTGTTTATTTTTGAATGTTTTTCAAGGTAATTTTCTTCACTGTTTTAACTCTCATTGTTACATTAAATATGTAAATGTTTGCCACTGTTCTTCATTGGGAATTTTGACATTCTTTAGCTTCCTAAAATTATCATTGGCTTTTGTGTATCTAGCAAAGGTGGGCTTGAACACAAAGAGATGTTTAATCTCATGTTGTAAAAAGAAAAAATCTTCAAAGTGTTGAAGGAGGAATTTTCATGTGGGAGTGCCTTGTGGTAATGGTTTGCTGACTTGCTCCTTGGAAAATTCCCTGATCTTTTTATCATAATCCTTTTGGGGCATCATTTTTTCATTAAAAACATGGATGTCTGGCAAGCCCCTTTGTCTTAAGTTTGTGTATTTTACCATAAACTTTGTTATGGAAATGTTCATTGATTCACATTTCTCTTCCAGGTTGTTCATCAAATTCTTCTTGGTTACAACCCTTTTAATCTGTAAAATTGTTTTTGTTCTATCCAATACCTGTAATTCCTCCAATTCTGCCCTGTTCTCGCTGTTCAAGAATGTGATGAGTTTTAAAGCCTGAGCAGGCTTATGAGTTAACTCATCCTTGGTCTTTTGAATCTCTGCTTGAGATGCTAATAATAAGTCTCTCTGCTCATATATAACCTGAATTGAAGGCCATTGAGTGTGAATGGCTTCAATTATGTTTGTCCATAGATGATTTTTTACAAATGAAATTTTCTCAGTGAAAGTTAGCTCTTTTTGTAAGCCCTTGATTTGTTCTCCAAGTCTGATTGCCTTCTGTTCATGGGTTTTAGAATTTATCAGAGCTAACTTATTTGTAGCTTCAAGTTTATCAATCATCTTCTTTAGGCTGTTGATTTCATTATTTTTCAAAGACAATTCCTCCATAGCTTTTACAATCTAACCTGCTCCATCTGTTTGTTGAACCTGTGTTGTAGAAGAATATGTGGTTGAAGTAGTAGCTGAAATCACTGGCACTGCAGTTGCCAGTGGTTCTTTTGGTGCTAGTTTTCTCCTAATGTGGAAGCCACTGCTGTGGTAATCATTGGTATAACTGAAGGAATGATAGGAGTGTCATTTTCTTTCACAGTTTCCTTCTCTTGGACAAGCTGGTCCATTTGGGATTCCATTTCTTTGATCTGAGCAGTTAATTTGAGGATGAGCTTCATCATCTCTTCTTTTTCAGTTTGATCTTGAAGGATTTCTTTGGTTTGTGGATGCTCACTTTGAGGAAGCTTAAGCTGTTTCCTCAAAGCTGCAATATCATCATTCTTTTTCTTTATGAAAAATTCTACTGCTTGAATATTTGAGGGATCATATCCCACCTGTAAAACTAAATCCTCTAAGGATTTAATCCTTAGGTCCTTTGCATACAAAGATCCCTTGTCTAACTTCATTTGATCTTGCATATTAAAAATAGTATTATGTAACTTGGTAACACTCATTGCTTTAGTCACCACTGTTGAATACAACATTTCAGAGCTATGTCTATGAAATTCAATTTGGTCCAGCTCATGAACATTTTCAATGTCTACCTCAAACTCCACCTTTTTATAATCTGCTACTGTTTTTGGTGCTGAGGTAGTTGGTTGAAAAAATGACATAATCATCTTGTTTGTAGAATAATCAAAGGCAGTAGCCTATTTTGATTCCCTGGTTTTTGCTTGAGGAATTGAGAATATATCTCAGTCTTGATTTCCTCATTCTTCTGTTTTATCTGCTTGTATTTCTCTTTGATATCCAAATCCTTTTCCTCAGCTGTTTGTGAGGAAGAGGCCTCCATATTTTGTGGTTTTTCAATCATTTGAGTATCATCTTTACCTGTTGTTTGCTCTTTTTCAATCTCTGCAAGAGTTTCATTGACTATCACTATTGCTTCATCATTATTTACTTCTGGAGCATTTGTATCTTCAATGTCAATTACCTTTTCTTTCCCAACTAAACTGAATTTAAATCTTTTATTATAAATCAGTTTGAATTTAGTTTCTGTAGTTGTTTCTGCTGTGTATTCTCCTTCTTCTCTGTTTCTTTTGGCTGAAGTCTCTGGCTGCTTTACAACTTCAAGGGCTTGTGTTGTAACCATTTTTCCTGCTGTCTCTGTATTAGTAGCTGTATCTATCAGTGTGTTCTCAACCCATTCTTCTTGATTGGAAAACTTCTCAATCTCTAGCTTAAGCTCATGTATGAAGGGTGTTAGTTTACGTTTTACCCTTAGACTGCTCAGGATCCCTTGAGGATCATAGTTCCATGGAAAACTTTCTTGAAATTTAAACTCTGCTAATCTTTTTGTGATCTCTTTTTCTGCATCTCTATTGTTTATGATGAAATGGCCAACCTGATTATTTATCTTGAATTGAGTCTTTTTCCTGGCAACTAAGAATTTAATAGAGCCAGAATTGAGAATCTGTCTTAAATATTCCAATGCAAAAAATCTCATGTTCATATATTTGACAACTTATAAGGTAATAAGTTGGATCCGAAAATTCTTATCTCTGTATGCTTTTCATAAAGAAACTAGTCTCCCATTTTATTTTGTTCTGATAGTTGCAAGATTTTTTTCATTTCTTCATTGACTCTGGGCTGCTCTGCTTTGTACAAAATGTTCATTGCTGGATGTAGGAAAAGGTCTGAAAAATCTGTATAAGTGAAGTTACTAGCCTCTTTCCTAAGCAAGGAAGTCCAGAAGACAATGGATAGAGGCTTTCCCGCTAAGTCCATGTTTTTCAATGCAATTGGAAAATTATCAGCTTGGAAGAATAAAAATAAGTGAAACGAGTAGGATGAGTATATAAAAACCCTTCAGTGGGTAGTTTGGTCAGCTTATGATGAATACTGTCTGCTATGAATCTGACATAATAAAAAATGATTGCTGGAGGTTGGCCTGGAGATAAGGTGGATAGAAAGCCAAGAATGGATTCATCAGTGAATCCATCTGTAACGTATCCCAGTATAAAAGATAGCATTGAGATAATATGTCTAGACCCTTAAGGAAATTTGGCAGTAGAATAAGGAGGCTTTATTTTAGGAATGTCAACATGGGAAGGCAAAAAGTTTTGAAATATCATAAAATTCTTTGGGAAATCCAGGCCTAAGTACAACTGGGTCAAAGCTTCTATATTTAGGGGGACTGATTGAGGATCAGACTGTAATTGCAACATTTGATTTATTGACTCTGCTGTGATGGTAAAAAGGATTTCTCTGTCAGCATTAAAAATGGCCCTTTAGTCTGGTTCATAATGTTTTTGACTTAATCTAACAAGGTTTTGTCCAGGGTGGGTAAATGGAACTACATATCTGGGCAAATGAGTCTCCCAAATAGGCATTTCATCCTTGTCCAAGTATTTATCGTAGCACCAATTATGTATTTCTAAGAGGTTGAATTCTACAATAGGATCAAGAATCTTGTAGACCATATCAGTCAATGGAAGGGTTTCTACAACAACTACAGGTGGCTGGAGGGGATTTACTGACACAGTGGATTAACAGTGAGGACTGGAGTAGATTTAATAGCTTTAGATGTTACAGATTTAGGAGGTTTGGATCCTCCAGGATTGGTTGGTTTAGAACCTCCAGGTTTAGCTGCGATCTGCTTTTTGGTCATTTTGGAATAACTATTGCAAGCTTAAATTTTTTGCAGGAGTTGTTTTTCTTTGTCAGAGGATATAAACTGGGATAAGACAGAAAACGAGGGTTTCCTGAATAGATTGGTCTGCAAAAAAAATGAGTTTTTAAGATATCTGAAGGCTTTAAACCCTTTTCTGTCTTTGAAATTAATCTTCAGAGGTCAAAAATTGAGGAGATTCGCTTCAAAAGTGGTTTTTTCGGACACATAATTTTCTGGGAAAAATTGGCCAGGGTTCAGCCTGTTTTGGGCGTTTTTGGGCAATTTCTCCGGTGAGTTCTTCTAATTAAAAGATTATTTTACTAATGGACAGTTTAGAATTGAATTTTCAGGGTTTTAGTCTGATGAAAAATACCTTAAATCATAGGTATTTGGATGCTTGAAAGGGTTTCAGAGGTTCGAGGCTGAATGTGAGGTCTAGTCCGACTTGCTGGAGTAGAGAATGGCTTTTCCGGTCTTCAAATAGGGAATCTGTAGTCAAATTTGGTTTTCTTTGGGTATAAATCGATAATTTGGGACAAAGGGTTCTCACACAGTTTATCAGAGCTTTTTACAGTTGAAAATGCGCAAATAAACATAAAAAATGATATATCAAAGGTTTTAACCTTTGATATGAATCATCATAAAATGCATTAAATGTAGGACTAATCCACTGGCGGGAGCGGTTTGGATTTTCAAAAAAAGCGAAACTGTCAGCAGTTTTCGCGTTGAGCTCAGGGGGTAAGTATTTTTTGTTGAAACGAACGCGATCCTATGAGAGGATGCCACGTTGTAGGAGGTGGAATTGGTAAAACAACCCATTTCGCGTCCGTTTGGGCTTTGGGCAGACGATCAGTTTGTGAGCACGACATCGATCTTGCGCCGTTGGATCTGTGGAAAAGAAGCGAACAATCACAATTTTCTTGGGAAGCTGCGGTCAAAATATGGTGGGACCGGGGTTTAAACCTTTTGTTTTTCAATGGATAAAGGTTTAAGCTATGTGTAAGCGGGGCTTATGTATACGGGATAATATAAGGTTAAAAAGGGGTTAAATGATGGTATTTATATATATAAAAGAGTTTTATATATATGGGCAGAGGCGCATGAGGCGGGGTTATAGGGTTAACTATGGTTTAGCCTATGTAAAGCTTGGGGCTTTACATAGCGGGGACAAGATACACAGGAAAAGTTTAATTTCAATGGAAAATAAACCTTAGTCTTAATCGTGATAGCACCTCGAGTTAAAAGCTGATGTGAAGAAAGGTTGGTAAGTGTATTTCAAAGGCACGAGGGTTGAACCTTTATAAAATACTTAATCTGTCTTTAATACTTAGGATAAAAATGTGATGGGCGGGGCAATGTTTTTGCGTTTCCAAATACATAGGAAATGTGTGGAAAGCCATATTTTCATTATTTATTTTATTATGTAGTTTTTAGACCATTGAAGGGTCTAATAACCATAGGGGGCTGGGTATTTAATTAAAGTTAGTTTTAGACCAAAGGGAGCATTATTTGGGTTTTTAATTTAGCATGTGGATAATATCTTTGGTCTAAAACCTTTATAATAGTGGGTTTTAGGGGGTATTTTAGATAAAGAGAATTATATAGATAGGATAAGGTATTTTTAGGGAATTAATAGCATAAGTTAAAATTTATTATGACAATGGGAGATGGAATATACAAAAATACACTAAATGACTAAGTAGAGTGAATAAACAAAAGCAAAGCTTATTATTTCATCATTTCACCAATTTACTTAGGATAAAGTGTTTTTTGAGAGTTTTTGTATTCTTTATGAATGAAGGAAGTTAATTAAATGAGATTTTAGGTTTCAATAAGTAAGAAGGATTCTTTACTTAAGAAGATGAATTAAATGTATGAATGAGGGATAAATAATGGTAAAGGGGATTTTATCACAAGAATTCAACATTTTCCACTATCCAGTCATCAAGCCTTGGGTCCGGTCCCAACAGAAGTCAGAGAAATGTTCTGAGCCTCTTTAACTGGAAGTATATAATACTGAATATTTACAGGGGAAGGGTAATTAGTGATTTTTGCCTGGTGATGAATATTACATGATTTTTCCCACTTCTTTCTACCTACCCAACATTACTCTAACATTTTTTTCTTCCTTTTAGCAGGTGCATTTAAGCTTGCTACCTTGAAACATTTTATTCTTTTGAAAGCATAAAACTATTTAATTCTACCTTATTTCATCCGAGGGCTCAAATTAAATTGATGAGCTCCTCATTATTCTCTACCTATCTACTGATTAGTTAGGATTAAATTGTCTGACCAATTTTTATTCACTATCTAAAACATGGAGATTGAAAACATGACAAGTCAAGTTTAAACAGTTTAACTTATCATGGATTATGGCATTTATTGACACTCTGCCATAATTATTTGCAAAAAGTAAAAAGTAGTGGCATTTAGACTTGCACACTTTCATGTTTCATTCTCATCTTTTTCTTTTGGGGTATATATATTTTAAGTCATTTGATCTTTATTTTAGGACTTTTACCCTTTTTTTTTTCAAAAAATGGGAAAACAACTTGCAGAAAGCAAGGTATGTACATATTTTACAAGACTATCATAAGTCAATTCAAAATTATGAATCCTATATTTATAAGACCTTAACACATGTATTACCCATGGATCTTATTTGTAGTGATGATTATCTAAGACTAACTAGAACATTTTGTTTAGTTGTAGGATTCAAAATGCTTACTTGAATGGTGAAGTTTGAGAAGTTTAAAATCAATTTAAGAAGTTTGATTGATGTGCAATACAAATTGTAATAATATATTTTGATTTTGTTTAATTATCTGCCTTTATTATGTCATTGTTTTCACAGTGACATCTATGATTGGTCGAGTCTTATTAGTTTGTCTGTACTACAAGTGTTTTTTTTTCATTTTTGTATAGTTAACATTATATTTTGCCTTGAAAATTTCGGGTGACGTCAGCCTGCCGCCGCATCCTCGGCTACATGTTTCAAGGGTGGATGTCATCTCGAGAGTCTAGGTATAATAAAATTATGCTGAATGTCAACTCACATTGAATGAGCCTTCTCGTCCCTCTGCCATTCTGTACTTTCCCAAAATTTTCCGTCAGCTGCGACCATTAATTTTTATAAATTTTATGCATTATTAAAAAATCTCTTGCACATCTAAAGCTCATTATTTTTGGAAAGAGTATTTATGAAATGATAATATGTACACAGTGATAGTATATATTCATAGATGTGAGAAACCCAATTTATTTTGAAAAACTGAAGAATGAATTTGAAAGGTTAATGAGCGCTATCATTTTTTATTGCATGCAAAATGTGGCTACCACATCGATTGTTTCCTCCAGTTTTTTTTTCCGCATCTTGTGGGCTTCACTAGACTAGGTTGGGGTCAAAGTTGATCTATTCCTGTGGGCTGTTAAGTGAAACTCAATCCTGATCGACTAGCTGGGGTCAGATAATTTTTTCCAGATCTTGTCGGCTTCACCAGACCAGGTTGGGGTCGGAGTTGATATCTTCTTGTGGGATTTCAAGTGAAAATTAGTCCTAACCTCCGACTACTGGCATCGGGGCTGATCTCATGGTCAGGTTTGTTGATTTTTGTGTAGCTTGGGAGGTATTCCAAGCCCTAGTGTTCGAGGGTTGGCGGTCAAAGCGCCAAAAATGGGCTTGTGGGCTTGAGATCCAAGCTTAGGGGTTTTGCACACATCATGATTTGGTCCAAAACTGTGATGAAATTTCGACATGTGATGGATGAAGATGATAGTGCTCGGTTAGATGATTCTAACGCAACGATAATCATCTGATTTTGAGTTCTCATTAGAGAGAAATGAATTTATGAAGTTGACAAGTTAATTATTGGTTGTCAAGTCATATCGGCTTGATGTAGATAACTCCAATAGGTGTGTCTCTTTATAATTCGTTTAAGCTCCTCATTATGTCTATAAAAGGAGGGTGATCACTTGTGTTTTAGAATCCACTAGAGAAACGTACTCTAAAGTGATAGCTCTGAATTTGAAGGCCAACTGCAACGAGGAGAGTGTTAAGGACAACGTGGGGACAAGTCTGATTTGGAGGTCGAGGAGACAACATGGAGAGGTATGTTTGGAGGTCGAGCTAAAACAAAGAGTGTGAACTTCGTTGATGACTGTTTCATGGTCAAAACATGTCCGAGGTAGGGCTGTTCTAGGGCCGAGTTGCTGGGAAGATTGGCCGAAGAGCTAGAAGGAAAAAACGTTGGTGAAAGAGGTGTGTTTGGGCATGCCTAAGGGACTGTCTCATGATTTAGTGCTACTGCGCTAGGCCGAAGGCCTTAGCACACAATAGGAGTTGCGTAGAGGGATGTCAAGGTGGACTAGCCCCTCAAGAAGGCAGAGTGGGCAAGGAGAATTATTCCCAAGGAATTCAACAACCCTTTAAGGGCTGGTTTGTAGACTGTCATAAGGGTTTAGGGCTCCAACACATTTCCTAACCAGTGCTGTCACAAACATAGAAGAAAACACCAGTTCAAAAGTGTTTTGGAGGGGTGTTGGATCCTAGTTGAGGATCAGTTTTAGACCGTGATAAGGAAGCCTATGGAAGTTAATGAGGAGAGGTAAGATCTCATGGTTAGATGCCCTAGACCAGTGATAGTTTCCATAGTGATTAGGAAATAGACTTGTAGCGAGATTTTGTCGTGTATTGGGTTAAAGTGTTGACTATTTCGTGGATCAATTTGATGGGCAACTTGAGGAGGCCTTAGGAGTTTTTTGGAGGAGCCCACTTGGATTGTTGGGAGGCCTACCAAGCAGCCAAGGTGACAACATGCACATTATATCAGAAGGTAAGAGGAAAACTACAAGGTATGTTGCAGATGGACCCTTGTATGATGGTTTGATGGTGTCCTACGCGAGGACACATTGAGGTGCCTAGATTTGCGCAATAGCTCCTCTATTGTAGTGAAAAGGGAGGATTGGTGAAGTATGCAGGTAGCCATGTGTAAGGGTCTCCTAGGTGTGGGGATGCCCTAACTAGGAGAAAATTATACAATGTGGACATGGTCTCTCGTGGACTTTTGGAGGGCAGCGTGAGAGAGGACAAAGTGTGGACGAGATTGGGAACTTATGGTCTGTTGGAGGACAACGTAATAGTGTCCATGTTGGATCCGAAGTGAAACACCTTGATGGAGAAATGTGACTTCTAGCCTGGAAGTTGTGGAGCTCAAGGTTTTTCCAAATAGGAGTAGAATTGTGGAGCCTGAGACTTGTGTGTGGAGAAGGAATTCTACAACATATGATTGGAAATCCTCCTAGCCCATGTTCATTCTCGAAGATGGAAATCTTGCAGTAATAGGTTGCAACCCTCCGTGCCCTTTGGTGGTCTTCATCGTTGTAGCGCATGAAGACCATAGTGGGTTGAAGTCCCTAAGTAGCTGAGGAGTAGTAGTGGGCAGATTGAGAATTGTTCACAAGTGGAGCTGTGAACAACTCGACATGAGTCTCAATGTGTTGTTCCATCGATGGATCAAGGGACAACTAGAGAGTAGATTGGACAAAAGAGATTTAGTGGCCAAGTGGACTTCAAGCATTGATAGAGGCAGGAGTTACATATCGGGAGCCGAAAGACCGAGCAGGTACAAGGTACGACCAAAAGGGCTTAGATATTGCACTATAGCCAGATGGTCATAGTATCTTGTACTAGTGGATGTATGAGGGCCATTATCCTTGGTACGAGAGCCCTAGACTATTGTATTATATGTTGTTAATATAACAAAGTTGGGTTGAAAAATTAAAAAGTTGTTTATATTCTATGCATGTATGATTTACTACTTTATATTTCCGCTGTGAAAAGTAGTTCATGGTTGAGATTCTTGGTTTGGTAGCGTCAGTGATTTTAAGACTCTAACCTAGAGTTCAGGTCGTGGAAATTCAACATGGTATCAGAGCGTGTCCGAGCTACTTTGGAAGTCAGTGAATCAGAGTGTGCACAACGAAGAATCTCAGTGGGAGTTGTCGGTGTCTAGATCATGGAGTAGAGGGTTTAGCTGAAGACATGGAGATGTGGTCTTGAAAGGTTACATGGAGATATGGGCTAGGAGTTTTGGTGGATTGGTGGTGAGCCTGGTGAACAACAATTTTTTGTAGGGAAGATTGCTGACCATAGACTTCCGTTAATGTGTCATTGATGGTTGGGACAACTCGAGGGTTTCTTTGGCGTGGACGAGATTAGGTTGATCGAGATGGATTCATGTGATGGACTACATGTTGGAAGGCTAGAGTCTTCATCGGATCGTGATGTTTCATATCTGAGATTGGACGGATTTGCACGAGTGGTATTTGATCTAGGAGGATGAGTGCTTGCAGCTCTGAGCCAATGGAGATCGTGTAGGCTCAGAGAGAGTCTAGCCTCAGAGGGAGTAGCCCTATGAGGTTCGAGATATTCATGTTAAGATGTGATGAGGTAGAGGCACTACCGATATTGTTAGATTCATTTGCAGGGTATGCTGCAGTGATGCATGCCAGATGGGCTAGTGTCGTCGCCAAAGATGATGATGGTTACTTCCTATTCTTGGAAGTACCCGCCTCATTAAGAGGGAGTGTTGATTTTTGTGTAGCTTGGGAGGTACTCCAAGCCCTAGTGTTCGAGGGTTGGAGGCCAAAGCACTACAAATGGGCTTGTGGGCTTGAGATCCAAGCTTGGAGGTTTTGCACCCATTGTGATTTGGGCAAAAACTGTGATGAGATTTCAACATGTGATGGATGAGGATGATAGTTCTCAACGAGATGATTATAATGCAATGAGAATCATGTGATTCCGAGTTTTCGTTAGAGAAATGAATTTTTGAAGTTGATAAGTTAATTATTGGTTGTTAAGTCATGTCGGCTTGATGTAAATAACTCAAATAGGTGTGTCTCTTCATAATTCGTTGAAGCCCATCATTATTTATATAAAATCAGGGTGAGCACTTGTGTTTTATCATCCATTAGAGCAATGTCCTCTTAAGTGATAGCTCTAAATTTGAAGGCTAGCGGAAGCAAGGAGAGGGTTAAGGACAACGTGGGGACAAGTCTAAGTTGGAGGCCGAGGAGACAATGTGGAGAGGTCTGTTTGGAGGCTGAGATACAACAGGGAGTGCGAAATTGGTTGAGTACTGTTTCATGGTCAAAACAAGTCTGAGGTAGGGTTGTTCTAGGGCCGAGTTGCTGGGAATATTGGTCGAGGAGCTAGAAGGACAAAACACTGGTGAAAGAGGTGTGTTTGGGCATGCATAAGGGACTGTTTCATGATTTAGTGTTGTTGTGCTAGGCTGCATGCCTTAGCACACAACAGGAGTTGCGTAGAGGGATGCCAAGGTGGACTAGCCCCTCACAAAGGCGACGTGGGCAAGGAGAAGGCTTCCCAAGGAATGCCGCAATCCCTTAAGGGCTAGTTTGTAGACTGTCATAAGGGTTTAGGGCTACAACATGTGCCCTAACCAGTGCTGTCACAAACACATAGGAAAACCCCAGTTCAACAATGTTTTGGAAGGGTGTTGGATCCTAGTTGAGGATCGTGATAAGGCAACCTGTGGAATTCAATGAGGAGAGGGAAGATCTCATGGATAGATGCCCTAGACCAGTGATAGTTTCCAAAGTGATTGGGAAATAGACTTGGAGCAAGAGTTTTTCATGTATTGGGTCAAAGTGTTGACTATTGCGTGGATTAGTTTGATGGGTAGCTTGAGGAGGCCTACAGAGTTGTTTCGAGGAGCCCACATGGATTTTTGGGAGGCCTACCAAGTAGCCAAGGTGACAGAAAGCACATTAGATCGGAAGGCAAGAGGACAACAACAAGGTATGTTGCAGATGGACCCTTATATGATGGTTTGATGGTGTCCTAGGTGATGACACATTGAGGTGCCTAGATTTGCGCAATAGCTCCTCTATTGCAGGGAAAAGGGTGGATGGTGAAGTTTGTAGGCAACCATGTGTAAGGGTCTCCTAGGTGTGGGGATGCCCTAACTAAAAGCAAATGCTACAACGTGGACTTGGTCTCTTATCGAATGTTGGAGGGCAGTGTGAGAAAGGACCAAGTGTGGACGACATTGGGCACTTATGGTCTGCTGGATGACAACGTGATAGTGTCCATGTTGGAGCTGAAGTGCAACACCTTGATGGAAAAATGTGACTGCTAGCCTGGTAGTTGTGGACCTCAGGGGTTTGGCCAACCAGGAACAGGATTGTGAAGCTCGAGACTTGTGTGTGGAGAAGGACTTCTACAACAGATGATGGGCAGTTCTCCTAGCCCATGTTCATTATGGGAGATAGACATATTGTAGTAATAGGTGGAAAACCTCCGTGCCCTATGTTGGTATTCATTGTTGCAACACAGGAAGACCATAGTGGGTTGAAGTCCCTGAGTAGTTGAGGAGTAGCAGTGGGCAGATTGAGAGTTGTTCAAAAGTGAAGCTGTGAACAACTTGACAAGAGTCTCGACGTGTTGTGCCATTGATGGACGAAGGGACAACTAGAGAGAAGATTTGACAACCGAGATTCTATGGCCAGGTGGATTTGGAGAATTGATAGAGGCAGGAGTTGCAGATCGGGATCCGAAGGACCGGGCATGTACAGGGTACGACCTAAAGGGCTGAGAGATTGAAATACAACTAGATGGTCAAAGTATCTTGTTTGTATCTTGTACTAGTGGATGTATGAGGGCCATTATACTTGGTACAAGAGCCCTAGAATGTTGTATTATATGTTGTTAATATAACAAAGTTGGGTTGAAAAACAAAAAGTTGTCTATATTTTGTGCATGTGTGATTTACTGCTTTATATTTCTGCCATGCAAAGTAGTTCATGGTTGAGATTCTTGGTTTGCTGTAGTTCATGGTTGAGATTCTTGGTTTTCTAGTGTTAGTGATTTTAAGACTCTAACCTAGACCCAAGGTCGTGGAAATTCAATAGGGTTGACATTTTAGTTTCCACCAAAGGAACCCACATCATGGAAATTTACAAAGGACCATGATATATCTTTGTTTTTGTAGATCCAATTTCAACTGAGATAACTATAAATAATTTTAGAGTGCTTCAGGCTCTCAAACACTGTATCTCCATCTGTACTGGAAAATTTTTGCAGGAGAAATTTGAAAATATTTGAGTGAACCAGGTTGTTTGGTTGTTTTGTTGTTTATTTAAAAATTTATGTAAGTGACATCTGAATATTGAACTGTTGGTTTCGGGGCTTTGGAATTTCTATATCGTAATTGCGATGGCTGGAATCTGTATGTGGATATTAAATCGATTAAGTTAAGTTTTGGAAGATGGTGGACTCTTTCGTGTTCAAGAAAGTTCGGGGAGGAGCTTCGGGGCATGAGCTCAAAGCATCATAATTGGACATTGGCTGCCTAGAAGCTCTCTATATTCGAATAAATGAGAGGAAAAAGTGATAGGATTAATCGTGAAATAGGAGCCTAAAAATTTCTATTCAGAAGTGAACTAGAGGGGAGAAATTAAATGGGAAGCTTGAGGAAGTTAACTACAACCAGTTTAACTTGATTTGGAAACCAACCGAATCTGGCACCAAAGTTGCAATTGTACACGGTGGTTATAGCATAAGCCAATGAATTAATTATAACAAAAATAGCAGTAGCAACGAAAAAAACAACTATAACAACAATAGATTTGAAAAGCGTTCAAGACATTACCATCCTCAGAAATTCTCACTAGAAATGAGATTCTTGGTGGCTACATCTTTGTATGCAATACCGACACTATGCAAGAAGATCTCAAGCGACAACTGTTTGGTTTGCCTCAATGATATTAGAATTCTGTTCGTGCCACTCTTTTTGTATAATTATGCAACCCATCAGTTGCATAAAATATACGAGGCCATCAACTTTGGAGTATCCAATATTGATCCAACTGCTTGGGAAGAAAAAAATAAAAAAAAAATGCAAAGGTGAATCAAGGTTTCCAACACAGGTGAGGATTCATGTTAAAAAGGTGTGCAAACCACTTGAAGAGGATGATTCTAGGCCTATCTTGCATCACTATGCTGGTCCCAAGTTCTGACTACATCTCTCTCCCAAAGACTTTGGCCTTGTTGGACCTCTTTGAGGAGAACAACATATGAAGCATACATCCTAGGATAATTTTATCATGGTTTCTTCCAATGTAGAGGGATTGGATTGGATGGTACAATGACTATGAGGAACATGATTCTTATGTTGACATGTTCGCGAATGTTGCAGACCTTTACCATAATCTTCACACCAGGAAAAGCATTAACCCTCGCTGAAGTTGCAAACAAGGGGTTCTGTCGTGAATGAAGCAGTAGGATTTGGACGAATTTAATATTGCATGCTTCCATTGTGCTACTAGTAGGTTTCGCTTCCAATCGGGCAATGCCTTCAAATGGGACTCAAATCACGTGAAAATATGTTGAACATTCGACCACATGCCATCATATGTTATAAAAAATTCTAATAGTAATAGACCCTGGTAGTGGTGGCAGCAACAAATTATTTCACTCTATAACCAGTGATCTCAAGGATATTCCCATACAATAACTATTGAGGAACCGAGGGCCCTCACACCAAACATACACCAAAATGGTTTCCTCGAGATTTTTTTCCCAGATATCGTGGACTCCACCAGGCCAAGTCGGGGTTGGAGTTGATCTCTTCCTCTGGGCTATCAAGTGAAACTTGTTGAAAATATTAAAGTCACCTGCCAGCCTTGGGCAGTGACAAGAAGAAACAAGTAGAAAAGGCAGCAGTAGCAGCAGAAACAGAGATTGAGTGTGCAACACTTTGTATTCAAGAAGAATGGAGAATCCGTAAGAATGAATTAATTTTGATGGGCCGCAGCCACAGATTGCAGATGAAATTAACTCAGTGATGGGCAGAGCCGTTCTTCACAGTGGAAGGACGAAGATTTTTGTAGATCTTTTCTACAGAGGAACAGAGATATTAAAAACCAGTCGTTTTGGGCTTTAAAGTCCTCAACAACCAGAATGAATGGAAATTGTTTTAACAGGCGGAAGTCCTTTTATTTTTGAATTGGCGGGACAAGTGGTCCCCACCATTTCTATGCCAATCGGAATCGCAAAGTTATGTTGGAGCAGTGTCTTGCTGATATGGAGCCGCGATGCGATGCGATCCAATCGCAATCACATAATCGCAAGGTTTAATCGGCGGGCTTTATTGTGTGCCCCGATCAGGGCGGATCCGATCATGTTATGAGATGGAGTTAATAGCTGGATCGCGCCCGTGTTTCCAATCGCAATCGGAGGATCGGAGGTTTGTTGTTTGGTCGCGCGTTTTGTATAAAGCGCGGACCCGACGGTCTTATACAACGGATTTAATATCGGGCCATCGCGTCCATGGTGTAATCTCAATCGAAAGATTGAATGGATCACAAAGTTTGTTGTCAAGCCGTTCGCCGATTGTCGATTGCCGACTGCGTAGTGGTCCCCACTCGTACGTCAGGCATTTCATATTTTATAGTTCCACAAAGGTTTTCCTTTGTATTTTTGGTTTCATTTCTTTGATTTAAGTTTTCATATGGTTTATATGTAATGTAAAAAATATATGCGCGGCATATATAAAATGAAAAGGCGCGCGAGCCTGTGTTGGTTGTATTGTATTGTTCTGTTTTAGTGTTTTCGCACAGCAACGTGGAAAACAACAGAGACACACAACAGTGTTGGTATTCTGAGAGACAGAGTATAGTTTTCAGAGAAAAAGGAGTCATTTTGTGCACTGCGTCTGTAGCAGTCACCTTTGTTGTTATCCCTCTATGAAGAGGAAGAATTTGTAACAGTTTTGAAAGTAATAGAAGTTTGTTTTAAAGCCCTGAAAGCTCTGTCTCCTGTCATTTTTTTTAACTTCTCTGTGTTTAGGAGGAGAACCTATTCTCTTCACTTGGAATTCTCAAAATTCCAACATGGTATCGGAGCGCATCTAGGCTCTTTGAAGATTTTCAAAGAAGTCAAGAAGAAGACGCGTTGCGCGTTTCTCTCCAAAAGAAAGCCGTGAAAAGTCAACAACAAAGTAGTCAAGGTCGTGTATTTCACAAAAGATAATAGTGCCGATCCGTATTTAAAAAAAGGTGTTTTTTCTTTCTGGGCAGAGCGATGCGCGCCGAAGTCTGCAGTCCGAGCCCGCTTAAGAAGCAATGAATCGGACCAAGCACCGGCATGAGTCTTGAAGTGTCTCGGCCTTCCACAGATTAATGGAAAGAACTATGATTATTGGGCCAGCTACCATGAGAGCTCCCTGCTTTGTCTCACAAGACCTCGTGGAACTAATAGAAGATGGTTTCACGCAACCAACTCGATGAGCGAAAGCTTTGTAATGCCTTAACCCGTCGCAGAAAGATGTATCAAGAAGAACAGGGAAGAAGGATGCCAAAGCTCTCTTCCGTTTGTAGTCAAGCCGTAGAATGAGAGTGCGTTTCCAAGGATAGAAGCAGAAGCTAAGAAATCCAAGGAGGCGCGAAACTCCGAAAGTAGCCTATCAAGTGTATGGAGAAAGCTGAAAACAACAAAACTTCAATTGCCGAGAAGAGATTTCTGAAACTCTTTGGCATGAATGAGTCGACAAGCTGCTGATACATTCTTTTACACATGTGTGATTGGGATTGTAACCAGATAAGATCCCATGGAGAAACTCTTGAAGATAGAGTTGATCGGGGAGAAACTTTTGAGATGCTTACCCTCAAAGTTTGATGTTATCAGTAACCACCATAGAAGAGACCAAAGATCTCTCACATACCACATGGGATGAACTTCATGCCTCACTAATAACTCATGAACAAAGATTGAAAGCAGATGAAAAATCATTCCTCGAGCACGCCTTTCAAGACCCGCATGCCTTTAGGAAGAGGAAGAGGTCAAAGGAAAAGGAAGAGAAGAGAGGTCGAATAGAGGTGAAGGGACAGCGCTTCACATTCACATGGAAGGAGCAACAACAGCTTTCAGACATGCCACGGCCACGGCAAATGTACCAACAAGATGGACATCAACACCAACATGCTCATGGGACAAAGATAAGACAAATCCAATCGTCCAAAGGTCATTATTGCAAGAAATATGGGCACTATGCCAATGAATGTAGAAAGAAGCAAAATGACATGAAGAATAGGCAGAATGCTAATGTAGGCAAAAGAGGAAAAGAACCCGAGCATGTGTTGTTAGCTTAGTAATGTGTTAAAGCACAAGATAAAGAAGATGATGTTTCGGTTCCTAGATTCTCGATGTAGTAATCTGTCATTGCGGACCTGGCAACAGACAGCAATGTTTGCCAATCTTGATGAAGTTAAGCTAAATCAAGTGACCACAGGGATTGATACTAAAATCTCCGTCAGCGGAAAGGCAAGTAGCAAGTATTCGGAAAGCAAGGAATGGGGAGAAAATATGTTCCCGATGTGTATTATGTTCCGTGTCCGAAATGTAATCTTTTGAGCGTAGTGCGCCCTCATAAACAAAGGTTACAATGTTATATTCAAAGATGATGTGTGCACCATAAAAGATATTCCTCCAAGTAAGCAAATTATTGCTTTCGAAATTCAAATGTACCAGCAATAGAATGTTTCCGCTCGAAGCTCAACATCGACTTGAAAGGAAAGGAAAGAATGTAGCATACAGTAACTTCGAAGAGGCCTTCCAGAAGGGGAGAGAAAGATGAAAATTGGTTATGGCATCCGAGATTTGGACATCTAAATTTCGGAGGCTTGAATGTGCAGCATTTCAGAAAAGGAATGGTAAGAGGTTTACCACCGATAAGAGAAGCCCTCGACGGTGCCTATGCGAAGCCTCGCATCTGGGGAAAGCAACACGCAGAAAATTTTCCTTCGAAGGGAAAAGCATATAGGGCGAAAGCACCTTTGGAGATAATCCACTCGCATTTATGTGGCCGATGCAAACAAAGATTCATGCTTTCGGGCAGCAATTACATGCCGACTTTCATCGATGATTTCGCTACGAAAAGTGTGGGTTTATTTCTTAAAATATAAGAGTGAAGTCTCTCGTAAATTTCATATCATTTTTTAAAGCTCTTGTAGAAAAACAGAGTGGACTTCACATTAAAGTCCTCGTAACAGTACAGAGGAGGAGAATATATCTCAAAAGAATTTCGCGTTTTTGCAGAGAGAACGGCATACACAAGCGGGGCCATCACTGTGCACACGCCGCAATGTTAATCGGAGTGGCTGGAAAGGAAGAATCGAACCATAATGGAGATGGTGAGAAGCATGTCAAGGAAAACACTTGCCGAACGAGTATCGAGTGTGCGTTAGAACCCAGTGCCGTATATATTTTGAATAGATGCCCCACAAAAGCAAAGATGAACAATAAAGTTCCAAAAGAAGCGTGGGAGCGCAAAACAGGAGTCACCCACATGAGAGTTTTTGGGTGTGTAGCATATGCACACATTCCGTGACAAATTGAGAAAGAAGGATAGTAAGGGGGATAAGTGCATTTTCCTCGATAGCTGTGAAGATTCCAAAGGATACAGATCGTATAACCCATCCACAAAGAAGTTTATAATTAGCGTAGATGATGCAATTCATCGAAGAGGAAGCGTGGGATGGAAGTACATTGAGAAAACAACTGGGTCGATGTCAAAAACTATTTATCTCATGATGAAGATGATGTAGATGTGGTTGAGATTAATAACCCATCCATTGCACAACTTCCAGCTGAAGACAAGGCCAAGCATAGGGACGCCTGGCCGCGTAAGAACACCTTGAGAAGAAGCGGCAGCGGGTTCACCGAGTACTACTCCACATAAGGAGTCAGAATCGAGTGCTGCATGAAAGCCACCCGCCACACCAAGTGAAAGAGGAACACGATTCGAAGCCTTAGAGAAATCTATGAGCAAGGAGAAGCAGATGAAGGTATGAATTCCTTATTTGCTTTCAGTATTGTCAAGCCGATGATCCTATTCATTTTGAAGATGCTATTAAAGATAGAAATGGATAGAAGCTTATGGACGATGAAATTAAAGCCATAGAGAAGAAAAACATGGGAGTTGGTTGATCTCCTCAGTAAGGTAAAGAAGTCAATGGAGTTAAAATGGGTATACAAGACCAAAAGCAATGCCGAAGGGAAAAATAGAAAGACACAATGCCAAACTTGTTGTCAAAGGATATGAAAGGGTACATGGGATTGATTATGAAGAAACTTTTTGCGCAAACTTGCAATAATGGAGACTCATGGTGAAGAGCAAGCGGCTGGCCTATAGCGAAAGACAAAATAAATGGAAAGTATATCAAATGGATGTAAAATCCGCATTTTTAGTACCTGGAGTCTGACGGAAGAGGTATGTGTGGAAACAACCTCTTGGATATGAGAAGAAAGGCCAAGAGCAGTAAGCTGTCCGTAAATTGAAGAAAGCTCTTTATGGGTCAGAAACAAGCACCAAGAGCATGGTACACAGAACAGATTCTTATCTATTGGAGAATGGATTTGAAAAAATGTGAGGGAGAACCCACCCTCTACATCAAAGAAAAGGATGGTAAGTTATCGATTGTTGTTTTATATGTCGATGATTTAATTTTTAAGGTAATGATGATTACCTTGTTAGAAATTTTCACAAAGTACCATGAAAGATGAATTTGAAAATGATTCGATCATGGGTTTATTAAGATACTTCTTGGGAATAGAAGTGGAGCAAGGTGAGAAAGGAGTTTTTTATTTCTCAAGCAAAGTACGTAATCAATTGGAAAGATTCAACATGCAAGGAGTGCAAAGTCGCAATTACTCCCGCAAGTAATGGGATTGAAGTTGAGTAAGAATGACAAAGCTAGCAAGGATTTCGATCCAAGTTTGTATAAAAGCATGCGGTGCCTCAGGCGACTTGACTCGCAACCCAGGCTCGGATATTACGATGTCGTTACCTCTAATTTCCGCATTTATGGAGAAGCCAAAAGAAGCACATCGGGGCTGCAGTTAAACAAAGAGAATTCCGAGGTATGTGAAAGGAACAAAGATTTGGTATTTTATACGCAGTACTTTTCCAGAAAATTCGGAATTGGTTGGATACACCGACAAAGTGATCGTCGTAAGTGTAGACAGATCCAAGAGCACTCCTCCTGCTATATTTTTCATATGGGTTCGGTGGAGCCATTTCCATGGGCTTCCAAGAAATGTACTCCCTATCGTAGCATTTTCTACACAGAGAGGCAACATGTATGTGCCTAAGCCAGCCAGCCGTAAGGTCGAGCTAAATTTGGATGAGAAGGATGTTGAGAAGCCTGTGCCAAGAACAGTAAAGGGCACCGTGATTTATCGTGACAATAGCTCACCTATTGCATTGTCAAAGAATTCTTCAGAGCCTCATAAAAGAACAAAGCACGTAGACACAAAGTATCATTATATCGTAGAATTGGTGAATAATGGTGAAGTTGCTTTTATAGTATTGTAAAACGAAGAGCAAAGATGCGTACACATTTTAACCAAACCATTGGGACAAAAGACATTTGAATTTCTAAGAAAATGCCCCGGGTATGACGACGATAACCTGACGACATCGACTTTAAGGGGGAGTGGTTGAAAATATTAAAGTCAATCTGCCACCCCTATGGCAAAGGACAAGAAGAAACAAGCACAAAGGCAAGCAAAGCAAAGCAAATAGTTGTTAAACAGAGATTGAGTGCGCAGCAGACTTTGTATTCAAGAAGAATGGAGAATCCGTAAGAACGAAATTAATTTTGATGGGTCGCGAAATGCACATGCATCGCGTATGAAATTAACTCGAAAGGATGTGGTGAGCCGTTCTATCATAGTGGAAGGACGAAAGATTTTCGTAGATATTTTCTACAGAGGAACAGTAGATATTAAAAAAACAGCACGTCTCGGGCTTTAAAGTCCTCAACAACCGTAATGAATGGAAATTGTTTTAACAAAGCGAAGTCCCTTTTATTTTTGAATCGAAGTGACAAGTGGTCCCCACCATTTCTATGCCAATCGAATCGCAAAGTTATGTTGGAGCAACGTTGTCTTGTTGATATGGAGCGCTGATGCGCATGCGCATCCAATCGCAATCACATAATCGCAAGGTTTAATCGGCAAGCCTTTATTGTGTGCCCCGTATCAGTGGCGGATCCGATCATGTTATGAGACGCGAGTTACAGCCGGATTTCGCGCCCGTGTTTCCAATCGCAATCGGAGGACCTGAGGTTTGTTGTTTGGTCGCGTGTGTGTGTAAAGCGCGGGACCCGACGTCGTCTTATACAAATCGTGATTTGATGATTTCCGGCTCATCGCGTCCACATGGTGTAATCGAAATCGAAAGATTGAATGGATCACAAAGTTTTTTTGTCGTCGCCGTTCGCCGTATTGCCGATCGTCGACCGCGTAGTGGTCCCCACTCGTACGACGAGCATTTCATATTTTATAGTTCCGCAAAGGTTTTCCTTTGTATTTTTGGTTTCATTTCTTTGATTTAAGTTTTCATACATGGTTTACAGGTAATGTAAAAATATATGCGCGCACATATAAAATGTAGAACGCGCGCGAGCCTCGTGTTAGGTTGTATTGTATTGTTTCGTTTTTAGTGTTTTCGCATTGTGCAAAGGTCAGCGTGAGAACAACAATGCAGACACACAAGCAGTTGTTGGTATTCGAGAGACAGAGCATAGTTTTCTGTGAGAAAAAGGAGTCATTTTGTGCACCGCGTCCGTAGCAAGCCACCTTTGTTGTTATCCCTCCTCTAAAGAGGAAGAATTTGCAGTCAGCTTTTGAAAGTAATAGAAGTTTGTTTTAAAGCGAAAGCTCGTCTCCTCGTCATAACTTCTCTGTGTTTAGGAGGAGAACCTATTCTCTTCACTTGGAATTCTCAAAATTCCAACAAAACTCAGTCCCGATGTCTGAATAATGGTGTCGGGGCCGATCTCATAGTCGGGTTGAAGTTCTAATTGCCACCAGTGGTACCCTCAACGTGGAAATTACAGCTTACCAGTATTCTCCTCGGTAAATACTAGAAAAATATTGAATTCTTCGGCATGTTTTTATTCTTGTTTAATTATTTTATGTTTTGGGTTGGAATATGAAAATTCAATTTTAAATGAAATCTTTAATTTTTTTGTTAATTTTTTTTAATGCATAAATAATTTTAACATTTAAGAATTTTTTAAAATAGTATACGGAAATATATAAATTTTACAAATATGTATTAAATTTTGTCAAAATCCAAAAAAGAAATAGTTATTGTAAAAAAAAACCTTGAAATATCAAAAAGTAAAAGTAATTAATTTTTTTATAAATTTCACAAATTTCTGTTAAATTTTGTCAAAATTGATTTAAATTATAATACTAATAATAATCGTTGGCCCAAAAACAAGACCACCAAGATATCAAAAAGTAAAATTAATTGCAAATTTTATTATTTATTATATATATATATATATATATATATATATATATATATATATATATATATATATATATATATTTTAAATTTTAAATTATCTATATATCTTTCATATTAGTAAATTTATGAAATAACTTATATCAGTAACTGAGTTCAAATAATTAAACTGAAGAAATTTAATTGATTTTAAACATGGAAATCGAATCTAATTTTAACTAAAAAATACATATTTTTAGAAAATTTAAATGTTTTTTAAATATTATGGATTAATATGAAAATGAGTGAAATTTTCTTTTCTCTTTTTCTTAGTTGATAATTATTGAACATTTTTCAATAAGGAAAGTAGACACAATGCTGAGTATAAATTGTTCATTTTAATGTATTGTATGATAAGAATCTATGTAATATTATAATTTTAATTATATTTTGGATTTTGAGAACGCTGACCTAGCCGCCATTGCCGCAACCTGCCTCCTCGAGGGCCGCCTGGCTTCTGCGGCCCTCCGGTCGACCGATTCGGTGGGATCCTTCTCTTCAACCTCGCGCTCGGTCTTTGCATCAAGGTTTGTTGAAGCCTTTCCCTCGCGCGGCGCATCAAGCGTGGTCGCTGCTAGCCGTTTGGGCGGCGCGACGCGCCTGGCTATGCCATTTTGTGTTATCTTTTCCTCGCGCGCGCTTCGAAGCTCGCGCGGCGCACTGGGTCGCTCACTTTTCTTTGGCCGTCTCATTGGATCGCATGGCGATGGGAGCCGTGTGCATTTGTGTTTGACCTTGTCTCTCCGCTCGGCCATGGCTTCTTCCGGATGGTTCTTTCTGGAGGGAGCCGATGCACAAACCGTGTTTTCCGCCCTCGTCAAATCTCTCTTTCCGCTTTCGCGCCCTCGTCCATCTCTTTTCTAAGTTCGTCAAGAGGCTAGGATGGCTCGTGCGAGAGGTCGTTTTGCCTCCTCGCTCTCGCTGCGCAAAGGCCGCTCTCACTTGCCGAGCGCGCCTCGCTGGGCAATTCATCGAGCTTTATGGCCATCTCCCAAAACTCGTTCAACGTTGGATCGAGAAAACCGGCGTACAAAGTCGCGGGAAAAATTTCCATTTGCTTCGCGGGAAAGGTTACTGCTATCACTTTCACTTTTTGAAACAAGAGCGGACAAGGACTTAATCTTCTCACGGCTATTTTATGGACTTCCGCAGGGTCGTACATGAAAAAATGGACGCCGTACTCGATCCCCGAGCCGGATGTCCCTAGTGGCCGGCGCCCCGTCCTGGCCGTATCTCGCGCCTCCATTGCCGGGGAGATGACTCGGTTTCGCGCCACCCGCAATGTTGTGAAGCACATCGGACAGAGCGGCCCAAGGATAAATATGCAAGTCAGGTGCGCGTATATGTGTGGAAGTTGATTCCTCGGCAAGGGTCTCCCCGAGAGCAAATCAAGTCGAAGGTGGATGACCGGACACACATTCAAGCCACTCGGACTACGAACAAATCCCATTCAAATGCAAGCATGCCACCAGTACGGCCATATTTTTCCAATCGATGCACTAAAAATACTAATGACGAAATTATCTGCACGAGCACAATGGGAAACTCGTCAAGAGGAAAAACGACCACTCGCTGCTTCGCCAGCCGAAGCTCCTCCCCAAATCAAGCCCCTTCAAACCCCAATCCTTCCTCCTCGTCGACTCCTCCTCGCTCCTCTCCCCCAAGAAATCCTTGGGAGTCTTCTAATCCCTTCTCCTCCATTTCCCTTGATGATGACATCACCGCCTCCATCCCAGTGACGACACTCTCGCTCCCTCCTCCCCGCAAACCCTTCTCCTTCATCCTCTCATGACCCTCCTTCACCTGGATCGAACCGAAAAAATTCTCTCCAAAGAACATGGGGCCAATCTGGACACTCACAGGAAACAAGGACCAGGTAGGAGATCGACTAAACAACAGAGAGAATAAAACGCCCAAAAATATATTTCCATGGGCACTCAAAATCCTATAGAAACTTACATTTTGGGGCAAAACAACAAGGAAGTGGCATTCAAAAATAAGGGAGGGCGAGCAACTCTCCGTACCCCTATCACCCAATGATGAAAGTTCTATCCTGGAAAAGCAGGGGATTAGGGCACCCCTCCAAAATCTCAGCTCTGAATGATTTGATAACTCAGGAAAAGCTAGGAATATTACTTTTACAAGAAACAAAGCAAGGATACCAAGAAATGAGAGGGATTATCGACCGCCTCAAGCATTATGAAGGAAGCATCGGGCCGACCTAGGAGCTTCAAGGGGGATCGCCACCCTTTTGGAGGCACACCGCCCGGAAGCACCACAATCAAACTCAATCAACCAATTTTGGACCAAAGTCACTTCCAGAGAATCTAAATGAGCAACAAAAAAATCATCATCTACAATGTCTATGCTCCAAACCATTACAGTGATAAAGCACAAGAAAGTTGGACTTCTCTCCAAACCGATATCGACAATGAAGAAAGCAGCAACATCATACTTGGAGGAGATCTCAATCTCATACCTCCACGCCAACGAAAAGAAAGGGGGCTGTTTTACACTCGATCCCTGCAGATCGCAGCTAGAAACTATTATGCAGGACCACGATCTCATTGGCGTTGCTCCCAAAAACAGAGGGTACACATGGAATAATTGCATATTAGGCAAGGCTAACATTATGGAGCAGCTTGACAGGTTTCTGGTGAATATCTCACTCATCTCCTCCTTCTCCACGACATACTCTGTTATCCTCCCTTTCGCTGCTTTAGATCACTATCCCACAACGCTAACACTTGAAACCCACAACTCACTAGGCCCCATTCCATTCAAGTACAAATCGCCGTGGAACAATATGCTCCTCGTTGTTGACCATATTGTGAAACAAAACATGAGAGTCAGCACTACTGGAAGGATCGCCGAGTTTTATCTCGAAAGCAAAATTAAAAAAGGACTAAAAGCGCTCTAAAAAGAATGGGCCCCTAACCACTACAAGGAGCCGAGAAAGTAGAAAGCCGAGATCAAAACAACTGGAACATGTATCCATAATACCATAGTAGGAACAAGGTCCTCGCCCTTCGGACTCCAAAGCGCAGAATGTGACTCTATTTTCAGCTCTATCGAGCCAATCGTATGGAGGAGCGTAAATGGAGAATCGAAATCCCGCTCACCATGGCCGCAAGGAGGGGACAAAAAACTCCTCCTCTCAAAAAACATGTACCGACCGTCGTGAGCTAGTAAACAATGTCACCTCCATCACCGATGATGAAGGCCAACTTCTAAACCTCTCAAGATGCCATAGAAAAAGGCAAAGCCTCAAAACATTTTTCAAAGCATGTCTCCTAACTCCAAACCAAAGAAGTCGAAGACTACTCAAATTTGCTCCGATACCTTCCCTTAGAAATCAAAGCGTATATTAATGCAGCTTACCAAGGACATCGAAGAAGGCGAAATTCAAAGATCCACTGGCTCTTCACCGCACAAGGCCCCCCGGCCCCGGTGGCTTCCCCCATCGCCTGGTGCAGATCCCACTCGGGGGACCATCAAAAAATATTTTCTCAAGATGATAAAATGCAGATTCAACGCAAGAATAAAATTGGAGGTCGGCACTCAATGCCACTCACCTCGCCCTCCTCCCCAAGAAAAATCGACCCTCAACCTTCTCCCGCGTTTCTGCGCCCATTTCCCTCTGCAACCTCCTCATAAAATCTTGAAAAAAATCATAGCTACTCGCCCTCAAACCTATCCTTCCCTCCCTCATCTCTCGCCAGGAACCAAGGAGGCTTCTTAGCCAATAGACAAATTTCCGATCTCTTATTCGCTCGTCAGGCAAGAGGCTATACAATCCAAGCCAAGTCGAAAAGAGAAAAAGGTTTCATTCTAAAACCGGACTTAGCCAACGCCTTTGATCCAAGAAGACACTTTCTTTCCTCCTTGCCGTCCTTAAGAAAATGTGGGTTTTTCCCCACCCTTCATCGATCTAGTTCATGCATGCATCTCTAGTCCTTGGATCTCCTTTATCAATGGCGAAAGCCGTGACCTTCCTTCCAATCTTCTCGAGGATTGCCGTCAAGCGTTGCCCTTTCCCTACCTTTTTATCTTCGATGGATGAACTCTCAGCGAGGCCCTCGATCACAAACGCCGCACCCTGCCTCATCACCGGCATTAAATTTGGGAATGGAGTCAAAAACACAAACCACTCTCGCAAGCTTTGTCAGATGACACCCTGTTAATGGGAGGTGCCTCCAACATTATAGCTCGCCGGCTCAAAACACTTCGAGACGTCGTATTTATGAGTTACCTCCGGGAGGCACGATCAATCACTCTCAAGAGCCGACGGTGTATGGCCGGAATGCAACCGCTCAAACTCTCTAGAGCATTTCCGCATCTTCGGGATTCCCCGTAAATTAGATTGGGAGCACCTTTACCTACTCCGGGCATGCCGTTGAGTGTGGGCCTTCCGAAAGCTCGAAGTCCGGGACACTATTAGCTGAAAAATGAAACCGTAAAAAGTGCAGCAATGGGGCTCTCTCCGGCTTGGGCTACAGAAAGCGCCTTGTCTCTCCCCGAAATCTGGCCTATCTTCACCGCTCAGTATCAATCTGCATGCCGCCGCGAGCTCCAGCCTAGTTTTCATCACAAAGTGGAAGCCATCCTCCGTCACTTTTTTTCTGGCAAGGGGGAAAGACGATAAATAAAGAAGCACACTTTATAAATTGGAAACGTATCACCCAATCCCATGAACTATGGTGGAATGGGGATCAGCATCTCCTATAGCTACCAAACCCGGGCTTCCGCAGCAAGATAGTCTCGGAGGCTCATCAACTGGGAGAGCCTCTACTTTGGTGAAGAAAGCGTCGGAAGTCAAATATTTGAATCCTTTTCGAGGCAACTTCTATTAGATCATGACATACCCATCGCAGCTTGCACTCAAATATATGGGGACTCGTAAAAGCACACCCATTCTCGCCCTCAAATTTTTCCAAGGTTCCCAAGGGGGGCAAACAACACAAGATTAGGAGCAAGTAGCAAAATACCGGGCCATCAACCAATCAGCAATAGGCCCGAACTCCAGCATTCAGCTCTCTTTATCTTCGCCAACAAAGGGATTCAAAATTTGGCTCAAATATCCAAATGGGACATACATACTCATCTTTGGACAGATGGAAATTTCCTCGATACTCCCGAAGAGAGCTACGACTCCAGTCCGGAAAATCTGCGGTGGTTATCTTCACGGAATCGGCACCCACTCAAACGCACGAGGAGGACCGTTTTTGGCCGGGACCCCATAGGCACTCGCTATACAGCGCGCCGGCGGCTTCGCTCATCAACATATCCGTAACAGTAGACCATTCGATGCCAAAATGGTCACACCGGAAAACTCCGTTTGGAAATCGCAGACCCCTCCCCCAAAATCAACTTCATTTGGGTCCTCTTTAAAAGGGAGAGGTGCTAACTTTCGATAACCCCAAAATTCGCTGTTTCCAGTCCTTTCGCCGTCCAAACTATTCCGCAAACTCGAGGAGACTATCTAGCATCTCTTCATAAGTTTCTCCTTTTGCCCTGCCTTGTTGGAAAGAAGCCTTCTAAGTAGGATCACCTCCCTGGGTCCGCAGCACCGTCGCCGAACTCTTACAATCTTGGAAAACGAATTACCCTTGCGCGTAAGAAGAATCAAGAAGGCGGGCAAGAAGAGCTTTGGAACGCTCTTCCCTATACCACGTCGTGGCGTATTTGGCTTGCTCTCGCAACCAAACAATCTTCAAAGACAAGAAAATCGACATCGAAGACTACATAACAAGGCGAGAGGACTCCGGCGGAAGCCGTAGTTGTCAACTCGGCGCACGAACATTGATACGGTTGGGCTTGCCGTCGAAGAGCGGAACCACATAGGAAGTATGTGCTCGACCGCAGCAACAAGAGACCTCTACAACGAAGGCCAGCTACGTAAAATGACACCAACATCACTCAAAATCCCTATCGCCAGCTTGGAAAACTGCACGTGTGATAAGGAGTTTGCCTTCTCGTTAAAAAGCCGCAACACCCACTACTGATTTTATGACAAAGCAGCCTTCTAAGTCAAATCCTCGGTAAGGCCGGTGGGTGTAAGCGAATCATTTGTAACGCCAATGGTGACATCATTCTTTTCTTACGAATGGGGACTCAGGGTTCCATTTCCAATAACAAAAGTGCTGCAGCTCTCGCTTCCGTATCGTGGCCTTATTCAACTTCAAATTCTTGGCATTCGCACAACAACAATGATCAAGCATTTCGTAATCATCACTGCACCCTATTGGTCCACAAGCAAACAACGCAAACTCACTACCACTCCAGCAAATTTTAAACCGATGTCATGAATTCACTCCAAAGAAATGCGTAAAGTTCGATTCATCCACGCCCTTCGTTCCTCAACAAGGAGGCCGACGCCGCCGTGCTACCGTAGCTTGCTCCAAATCGCTACGGGCATTCTCACAGTAAACGCCGATCGATTCCTTCGTTTTCTTCCATGATCTTTGGAAATGACCACTTTCGCCTTGTTTGCGCAGAGCATCAACGAATACCAAGTCCAAGAATTCGATGTGCACCTTCGAAATCCACTTTGGGCAAAGCTAGCTGCTCGTCTCAGCCAAGCAAATCTAGGACCAACAGTGCCTCAGAAGGTGATTTACCGTCGTGATTTCACAAAGTTCTCGAAGACCACATCATTCAATCATGTTTTCACAAACGTAGTTTCTTGCTATCTCAATTTGTTCGAATCTACACTAGATCAAAGCCTCTTCGTCAGCCTAAGCATAATCGGAGCGTTCAGGAACTTGGGTTTGCTGAGGCTCTCCTCCTCCTCTTTTTTCATATATATAGCCCTGTAATATTGGAGCTTAGACTCCCATTTTCTCTTTTTTGAATACAAAACAGCACCTGATTATGTCAAATAAATAAATAAATTATATTTTGGATTTTGTTTGTAATGTTAAGATACATGTTTCTTTGAATTTGTTCTTTAATCACAATTAAAGTTTGTATTTAAAAAAATGGAATTATGGATATTAAAAAAAAGTTAATGGTGGCTTGTTAGGTGGGTGAAAGTGGTGCAATGTTGTTACTCAATGATTGAGTTTCTTTAATGAGATGTGCTTGTGCTTGTAAATGTGGTGGGGGCTGTTAGCCCCCCGAATAAATTTTTGACAAGCAAACAGGGGGCTGAATTGTTTCATGAGCCTTCAAGGAATGAATTTCTCTTGAAAACACATCATCCTTGAAGCCTTTCATGTTCAAGCTCTTTCGATCCTCTTCCCCATGCCTTCTGCTTCCGGGAGTCAATAAGCCTCACCGATCGCAAAATTGTGCTCCAAAAGGCCTTTATTTGCTCGTATCCCGCGCGTAACGTCCCATTTCACCCCTCCTCTTCTTTCAAAGTCCCTCTCCATCCAAAAATTTCTCCCTTAGTCCCTCCTAAATCTCTCCAAAATCTTTAAATTCTACCCTTACCCTTTGTTCGTCCGCCCTCTCCTTACTCGTCACCCTCTTCACAATCTTAAAATTCATTAAAAAAGGGCCCAAAAACCCACTTTCATACCTTATATTAAGGGCCCAACCTCTTTTCTCTTCGCTGCCCTTAACCACTTCTCCACGTAACCAACACCCGTAACCAAGCGCTAAAGGCCCCGGCAAGCCACCGCAATCGCAACCATCGGCGGGCATTTTCTACGTGTTAATTGAAATCTGCCGATGCGATTGGGTTATGTTATAAAGCACCACGCGATGCGTATTTACACACCATTGGATCCACTTTTCCGATTCGACCCGTCGAGCGCCAATCGCACTCCCCCGCCCCCATCGCACGGAACCTTTGTAATGTGTCATCCCGCATTCGATTGCGATCTTCCGACCTGACACACACCATCGATTCCACCCCCGCTGGATCCGACCCGCCCGCGCTTTTCCCCGCGCACCAATCACAATCGCGAGTTTATACGCACTTTCACCCACCGCCCTTTGCGATTGCGATCCTTCGATTTAATCTTCGCCGTTGATCTCGTCACCTCGGATCTCGATGGCTCACACACCGCACCTTGCTCCCAATCGCAATCGTAACGTTTTTAAATGGTACCACTCTTTGTTCCCGCGTGCTTATTTCCCCCGACCGGCACCCGACCGCTCCGCTAGTCCGCATCCAACCCGGCCGTGATCTAATCGCACCACCGTCCATCGCACCGTTGATTCCACCCATTTCTCGATTTGATCGGAGCCGTCCATCCCTCTCCGAGATACAACGGTTCATATTTATCCCTCTCCTTCCCCTTTCTCCCCGCCGACTCAATCCCCCGCCGTTGATCTTGGTCCAAGATCAACTACCGACGCTAATCGCATCTCCGCTCCCAATCACAATCGGAGATTTGGTAATGTGTCACCCCCGCTCACTCCCGACTTCGATCCTCCGACTCGATCTCAACCCGTCCGTTAGATCTAAGATCGACGGTCCAGTAACTAATCACCCTTCACCCACGCCCGTCCCACCACACATGCATTTTATTGTATTTTCATTCATTTCTATGCATCCCACCAATTTTCATAAAACCATTCTCGCCGATTAATCTCCGCCGTCGATCCCACCACTGCACTACGATCAAACGGCCTGTGCGCAGCTTTTCCCACCAAACCCTATTAGTCGCCGTGTGCACCATATCATTGCATTATCCACCATTGTTTTGTCTAAAAACACTGTTTATCACCGCTCGCGCTATCATTCTCCCGTCCTCCATAGCCACCCGCTCCCTATGCATGGATTTCATGACTGAGTTTCGTGTTTTGCAGGGTTATCAGGTGGTAAAGGCCGCTATGATTCAGTCTCTGTTGCAGTGATAGAGGAACTCAGGAAAGGACCACTTTCAAGAACTGAAATTATGGAGAAGGGCCTGGGAAGGTATGCCGACAAGACTTTCATTAAAGGAGCAGGGTGAAACCCTATTAAAACTTCCCCAGAGCCATTAAAGCGTCGTTTTCACAGTCAAAGGAAATCGTGGAAGCCGTAAAGAGTATTAGTGGAGAAAACAGAGTGTTAAGGCCCGTAATGGAAGATTTTGAGCCTTAATCCAAGTATTGCAAAGCAGTGTACTAGATCAAAGAAATCATGGACCTCTCAGAAGGCCCAGCGCACAGAAAACTAAGCCATCGGGGTAGCTACATCAGCAGAACATCCCTACCTGTGAAAGGACAAAGTGCCCATATTGTTTCCTCCATTTACCGTGTTCCTAAAGAACATTCAGCCTTGTCCACAGTCCCAAGCTATCAGAGCATTTGTTTCACAAGTATGGTGGACTATTCAGTCATTTATTTACCTTTTGTTTATTCACCAAAGGTACTATAGAGTACTGCAAACCAGAGTGCATCATAGCCATACTAGAGTAAATGGAAGCCTGAAGAAGATCATTCGTTCACCCAAAGAATGCCAGAGATAAATGCACATGAGTTAAAACAGAATGGGCTTCGGCCCTCTTTCTTTCCTGAGATTAATGCTTCATTTAGTGTTTCACCTACCTCCTCTGCTCTCTTCAGCTATAAATGCAAGAAGAAACTTATTGTAAAGGTTGTTTTTGATCAGCTATCAGAGAATTGCAAGCAGTTTCTTTTGACACATAGTCTCTGTGTAAAGTCGTAAGATAGGCTGAGGAACATGTTTTCAGTTTAAATACCAAGCCATTGGTAATGTTGTACCTAACTGGTGTTGTTTTTTAATATGAAAAGAACATTTCTTTGGATCCTAATTTAAAGCAGCTGGTGATGTTTTTCTATCTCTGTGTTTATTTCATTTCATTACATTTCTACTGGCTTGCATCAGAAACTTGGCATAGGATTTACCCTTGTTAGGTACCCTATGTTTCTGCTCTCCTTGCCTTAATGTTTTCTACTAAATGTGTTATCTAAGGTTTGATCTCAATTGATTTAACTAGTGTAGTGGTTCCATATGCTGCTAGCTGATGTATGGATTAATGAAATCTGATTTTAGATGTTCTTGTTAGGATTTAATTGAATGAATTAGGAACATTGGGAGGTCTAGAACTCTATCTATATCTCACTAGGATCCTTTTCAATTAATTGAGCCTATCTAAGTTCCCTCAAGCTGGAGGCCGAAGCATTAAGATTTCAAAGTCTCTCTCTGATCTCAGGTTTTCAACTTTGTGTTTTGAATCTTTAATGTTTCCTTGCTCTCACCTTCCTTCTTGCCTATCCTATCACATTATCATCTTTAAGATCCAATGCTTTAGATGACTAGCCCAATCGAAAGCCTGCATATTGATTAGCAAGAAAATCATTTCCTGACTCCATTGCCAAATGGTCTTGAATGTTCCCTGGAATTATCTCTCCTTTGCCTAAAATCCTCTTTGCTCATCCTTGTCTTATATTGAACCCTTCTTTCCTGATTCTCAACAACCTAACATACAATCAAACAAACAAACCTTGTGCCTATAACTAGCCTAATATCTTAACTTTGAACTTCAAAGACACACACCATTGACAATCATAGAGAGATCCCTCTCTCAGACCCGTGAGGCTAGATCCCGAGGTCTGGAAGTGGTTTGATGTTGTTCCATATTTGGCATTGCTAACCTTGCCAAAACATGGGAACTCAACATATCAATGGCAACCATACAGGGAACTTCTCCAGTATTTTCCATCCTACTACATCACAAGAGCCTCAGAAAACCTAGAAACTCTGGTCAGGTTGGTAGTGAAACACTTCCATTTGCATTCCAACTTCTCTACCATTTGTTGTGTTTCTCCCACACTCTCAGACAGAGTCTGGAAGGGGCCAGGTAGCCTCCAGATCTCACACTCTTTAGAGGTGAAATATCTGGCAAAATCCCTCCCAGTCAATCTCTGGTTAGAGTTTGCTGTGTTTTAAATATATCCTTGAAAAAGGACATCTCATAAGCACTGTGGTGGACAGTGTACCCTCCAGAAGCATCATAAACCTTCCACCTGGAAACTCCACAGCTCTTTAAAGATCAAAGACTCCACTGGTGATCAGTAGGCCTATTGATTATCTTGGTTTCACATAAGACTCCACTGGAAGACCAGCCTCTGAAACAACATCAACCACAATAGAAGGAACAAGTAGGGTTAAGCTGCTTGGTTGGAAAACAACATTCTGGCTTCCAGAACCATCCACACAAGAGCTTATCCTAACCCAAAACCACCTGAAATAGTTGAAAACCCTGAGAGAATCCTCAAGAGATCTCCTACACCTAAAAGACAAACTATTTCTAGCCACATCCATAGAGCTAATTCTACACCAGAAGACTTTACAGCTCTATCAGACCCATTTTTTGACCTAGACCTACCAAACAGACTACCAAGAACTAGGTCATTCAGTGTCCTAGACCAGCCAGAACTTGAGTTCCCTGGTTCACCACCTCATAGTGGTAAACACATTAGGGACAAAGAGACCCGTTCATCCACACCCCCTGACATTCACTTTATTCAGAACTTGGGGCTCAATCATCCTAAATCTGCTCAACAGACTTCTGCTGGTCCTAGAATCCCTGTCATCCATATACCAGTCGCTTAAGTTAACCCTTTACCTCATCATAACATCATCATGGAAGCCTGGTATGCACCTTTGGTTTTACCCCAGCCTCTAGTACCTTTACCCAATGATTATAAATAAAAAATCCCACACTTCACTTCCAAAGAATCTACCACAGCACAATACCATGTAGATAGGATGGAAGATTTTTTTGACTACATGGAGATAGATGATGATACAGTCAAAATGATAATATTTTCCTAGAGCTTAGGAGGTGATTTGAAGAAATCGTTCAAAGGCCTACCTCCTAATAGTAGCCAAGACCTCCTTGCTTTATATCAGACCTTCATAAACAAATGGGAAGTTAAGGCAAACCCTTGCCAATTCCTAGTAGAATATATGAACCTTAAAAGAAACGCAGGAGAGAGTGTCCATGACTACACTACAAGGTTCAACATCATTTATAACGCCCTTCCTCCACACATGAAACCTCCCCAAGGTATGGCTCTAGCGAAATATCCTGAAGGATTTGATGCTGACATGGCCTACCAGCTTAGGGAGAGAGAGTACAACACGTTGGAAGACATGCAAAAAGGAGCAGTGAGTGTAGAAGCTAATCTGATTGAGAAGAGAGCAAGATTGAGAGCTGAGAAGAGGGTAACATATAGAGATGACACTGTAGCTTCCACATTTGATCCCAATTATGACCGTTTATCCAAAAACATGGAAAAGCTACAACAAATGATGGAAAAAATGGTTATCACAGTCAGTAGCCAAAGCAAAAATCAAAATCATAACCAGAACCAAAATTTTAGAAGAAACAACACCACTCCCAACAAACAAAGAGAATCAGATCAACAAGTTATTCCCCCATTCCAGGAGAACTTTCTTGATGAAGATGAGGGAATCATAGAGGAGTCTGAGGGAAACATAATAAACATGTTTGAAGTGGAAAACTCAATCCACAACTGTTCCACAGAAGAATATCAACCCTCACCCTCCTTTTGGGATGAGGAATGGTTAGAATCTGAGGATTACAGGTTAGGTTTTGAGGATGCCATCATGCAGGTCAGAGAACAATATGAACTTAGAAGCAAAAAGAACCTAGACACTTCAAAACCAAAAGCTTCTGAGGTTACCATCAAAAAAGGCCTCAGAAAACTTTTAAAGCAGCTGCTGAAAGTAACAAATTAGTAGCCGAGATTTCTGAGAAGAAAAAGGAAAAAGACAACCAAAACACTGATAAACAGAGTCAACCAACTAGCAGCACTAGCACTACAATTAGTGCTCCTGATAAAACAATTCCAAACACTGTACATAGTGAGAACCAGCCCATTGATTCAGCTACTAAGGTACTGGCTAACAAAACAGAGTTGAGCATTCCAAAGAGTCTGTCCACTTTCAATTTAGAAAGTGAGATTGCAAGAATTAAAATCTCTGTCCCACTCTCTGAGTTGGCCACTCAGGATGTATATACAGGCCAAATTTTGAAAGCATTAAATCTAGGTGAGAACAGTGACACTGTAAATCTGAGTGATGATCAACCAGCCCTTCTGTTTGGTCCAAAGATTGAAGGGAAATTTCAGGAAGGGGTAATACCTCCTTTTTATATCAGTCTCAATATTCATGATAAGATCCTTCATAATGCAATGCATGACTCTAGTGCCTCACACAACTTGATGCCTAAAGTGGTTATGGAAAGGTTAGGCCTAGAGATAACCCGACCCTACAAAGACTTATATTCATTTGATTCTAGCAGGGTAAATTGTCTTGGCCTAATCAAAGATTTATGTGTGAGCCTTACCCAGATTCCAACCAAGTGTATGGTCATGGATGTTGTCGTGGTAGATGTGCCACCCAAGTATGGCATGCTATTGTCAAGGACCTGGGGAGCCAAGCTGCAGGGTACAATGCAGATGGATGGGGCATACGCCATAATCCCTGTTTTTAGCCAACCTAGAAGACTGTACATGGACGCACAAATGAAGTTCCTGGTTAGTAGCCCTGTAAAGCCTGAAAATTCTCCTCTGTACTCTGTACACACAAACTTGGACTCCTTTATCTTCTGCAACGATGAATCTTTGGGAGAGCTAGAACCAAAAGACATAGATGCAAACAAAGGGTTTAAGACTACGGATTTTAACATAATGGCCACTCTAGACTTAGAGGAAAACGAAGGAGAAACCCTTAGACAGTGCACTGAAACGGAGATTCAGACCAAACAAGGAATCGACTGTAATCAGCCGGTTAGTCACCCCTCACAAACTCATATACCACAAGAGCATCGAAACCCTCCACAGCACAACGCAGAACCCGTAATACAACAAACCAGTGAAACCCATGATAGGGAGGGAAACGAGGATAAAACGAAAAATGAACCCTTGTGGGAAATGAACTTTGATGGGTCATGCACCAAGAGAACTACCGGAGCCGGGGTGTGGCTACATAACACAGAGAGTGACTACGCGGAGAGCCATGCCTGCAACCTGCATTTCAAATGTACAAATAATATTACAGAGTATGAGGCCCTTATCCTAGGCTTAAATCTGTTGAAGAAAATAGGAGCCCGTAGAATAGCCGTGCAGGGAGACTCTGAGTTGGTTATAAAATAGGTGAACGGTGAATATACAGCCAAACACCCTAGGTTGAGAGCATATAGGAACGATGCCGTGGATATATTGAAAACATTTTTTGAATACGAATTAGTGTTTGTTCCTAGAAGTCAAAACGTCACTACAAATGGATTAGCTTGCCTAGCCAGTTCATACCCTAAGACTCCAAGCAACCAACAAATCATAATACAGACCAGATTCAGATCTGCAGTGCCGGATAACGAAAAATATTGGCAGGTTTTCGAGGGCGATAAGCAGATTGAATATTTCCTGATAGGCAGGAACGAGTTCGAATTTTCTGATTCAGACTCTATGTCTAGTGATAGCTGCCTAAGTGAGGAACCCTTAAACGAGGAAGAACCACCCCGTAACATTGAAATAAACACTTTGAACGAACAGGTTGGAAACCCAAACGAAAATTGTGAAAACGCGGAAAAGTGAAGAAGTTGAGGTGCTTCAGGCCAAAGATAAGAACGTACCTCGAGGTCTGGCGCCTTTAGAGGACCTTTTTGACTTCGATGATGTAGCAAAGAATCCTACCATAGAACACACAGACTCTGACATTGGAGAATGCAACATAGGCACAGAAGATAAGCCCAAAATGATTAAATTGGCTAAGTCTCTTCCTGCAAGCATGAAAAAGAAATACATTGACCTTTTCAAGGAAATCATTGACGTGTTTGCTTGGAGCTATGAAGACTTAAAGGCCTATGACACGAACATTATACAACACAAAATACCTTTGAAAGAAAATTAGAAGCCCTTTAGACAAAAACTTCGCAGAATAAACCCAAAACAATTGCCTGCAGTTGAAAAAGAGATTAAAAAAATGTATGAGGCAGGCATGATAGTCCCTGTGAGGTTTTCTAATTGGGTCTCAAACCTAGTGGCTGTGAGAAAGAAAATAGGGGTGATCAGGCTGTGTATTGATTTCAGGAATCTTAATAGAGCCTCACTCAAAGACAATTACCCTTTGCCAAAAATGGAACATATCCTTCAAAGGGTGGTAGGCTCAAAAAGGATCTCCCTGCTAGATGGGTTTTTAGGTTACAACCAAGTCTTAGTAATCCCATAAGACCAACTCAAGACAGCCTTTACCACTCCATGGGGCACCTTTAAGTATGTTAAAATTCCCTTTTGACTGATGAACGCTGGTGCAACCTTCCAACGAGCGATGGATATAGCTTTTTCCGATGAGATAGGAAACTTCATTGTCATCTATATGGATGACATAACAGTCTACTCCAAGACTGAAGAAGAGCACCTGAAACATATGAGAAAGGTCTTTGAAAAATGTAGAAGGTTTGGTCTGTAATTGAATCCTAAAAGGACTGTATTTGGGCTGCAAGAAGGTAAGCTTCTTGGTCACATCATATCTGATAAGGGGATTATGATAGACCCACAGAGAGTTGAGGGAATACTACAAATCACACACCCAAGAAACATCAAAGAATTACAGTCCTTTATTGGGAAGATCAACTTCTTAAGGAGGTTTATTCCCAATCTAGCTGAACACCTTAGGAATATGACAAACATGTTGAAGAAAGGTGCGGGAGTTAAATGGACTATAGAGGCCAAAAAGTCCTTCGAATCAGTAAGACTTGCACTCACCCGGGCTCCTGTCCTAATCAGCCCTGATTTCTCAAAGGACTTTCTGATTTTCTCATTTGCATCTGAGCATACAGTAGCTGCAGTTCTACTGTAGAAAAATCCAGAGGGAATGGAGCAACCCATTTCCTTCTTCAACAAAGCATTGAGAGATGCACCCTTGAAATACAACATAATGGAAAAAAAGGCCTATGCCTTATTCAAGGCCTTGAAAGACTTTAGGGTGTACATTTTGAATTCCCACACCATAGCCTATGTGCCTAGCATAGTGGTCAAATATATCTTGTCCTAAGACCCAGATGGGAAGAGGGGCAAATGGATTGCTGTGATCTTAGAATACGACCTTGAGATAAAACCCACCAAACTGATCAAAGGTCAGGGCTTAGCCCGACTAATGGCTGAATCAAATCTACAAGCCCTTGACATTAACATGGTAGATACTTTGGATGAGCAGCAGGGATTGCCTGATCCCACTGTTGAAGAGAAGTCTCAGAGCTCTCCTTGGTATTCTGACATTCTGTATGTGCTTACACACCTCAATGCCCCTCCTGAACTATCAAATACCAAGGCCAGATTCTTAAAGCTAAAGGCCAGAAGCTTTTGCATATTGAATGAAGGCTTATACTGGAAAAATCCAAATGGCTTATTGCTTAAATGTTTGCCTGAAAATGAGGAAGAGAGGATTAAAAAATAATTCCATGCAGGAGAGTGTGGAGGCCACATGAGCTGGAAGGCCACTGAAAACAAAATACTCAGAGCTGGCTACTATTGGCCCACACTCTTCAATGCTATCCATAAGATGGTAATTTCCTACCACAAATGCCATATTTTTGAAGGCAAAAGAAAGCTCCTCCCCTTACCTCTACAACCCATCACTGTTGAAGGTCCCTTTATGCAATGGGGCCTAGATTTCATAGGAGAAATTCACCCCGATTCTTCTGCACAACACAAATGGATCCTAACAGCCACAAAATAATTCACTAAGTGGATAGAGGCCATGCCTGCTAGGAATGCCACAGATTCTATCATCATTAGGTTCCTAGAAGATCACATCCTCTCTTGGTTTGGCTGTCTAAGAAAAATAATCACTGATAACGCTGCTGATTTTGGGTCCAAGAAAATGGTTGATTTTTGTCACAGGTATCAAATAACACTCAGTCATTCAACTGCCTATTATCCTCAAGGTAATGGCTTAGCTGAATCATCAAACAAAATCCTGGTGACCATCATCAAGAAGCTGTTGGAAGAAAAAAAAAAGTCATGGCATAACAAGTTAGTGCATGCCCTGTGGGATGACAGGCTTACAAAAAAGAATTCCATTGGCATGTCACCATATCAGCTTTTCTATTTGATAGAATCAGTTTTTCCTACCAGTTTGGGTGTACCAGTGATCAAACTTGTCCAAGAGATCCAGACAGAAGAAGACAGTATGGTGAGAAGGATAAACCAGACAATTCATCTCCAGCAAACAAGGGAAGAGGTCTATAACAGAGCAGTGAAAGTTCAGGAGAACATAAAGAGGCTGTTTGACAAAAGAACCAAAGCTACTGATTTCAAAATTGGAGATAAAGTTCTGAAGTGGGATTCAAGGAAGGAGGATAAAGGAAAGCACAACAAGTTTGACAGTTTGCGGCAAGGTCCATACATCATCCAGGCCACTGTGGGTCCAAATGCCTTTTTTATACAAGATTTAGATGGTACTGAGCTGTTTGGGGGCCTTGTCAATGGCAGGATGCTCAAATACTACTTCTGTTGATTTCCAATTTCCAGTTTCCATTTCCATTGTACATACCATTGTAGTGTTTTGTTTTCAAGAAAAAGAGAAAATGTTCCAAAAAACAAAGAAAAAGGAGAGGTCCAGACATGCTCAAAACATGGACCTTTGAAGTGCAAAGATTGGCTCTAATATGATCAAAACCTGAGCCAAAAAAAGTAAAAGATAGCTGGTTCAAACATGCCCAAAACCTGGACCAACAAAGAAGAAAGAAGAATCGGCTCTAACAAGCCCAAAATTAGAGCTGAAATGAAGAAAAGAAAGCGACTCTAACAAGCTCAAAACCTGAGTCACGAAGAGAATAAGGATGCTTCAAACCTCAGATCTCAAGCCTTCAAAGTTTTGTTTTCAGTTTTCTACAAGTTTTGGTCCATGTGCAACTGTCTTTATGCCTTGGATCCACAACAAACTAGACTGTCTAATCCTAGTTTGACTGTTTTTAAATTTCTGTTGTAAAATGTAGAGAAGAAATCTGCTGGACAATTTACTCCCAACAGATATTAGACTAGGTAGAGAAACATATGAGACCAACAACCTAATATGGTCTCATGGAGTGATAAGGGTAGATTTATAATAGGTTTATTTTCTGTTCATAAAAATAAATGATGTAAAGGGTCTGCTAGTCCAAATGCACCTTAGAAGAAGAAAAAATTCTAGGATTGTAGTCTGGGTAGGTAGATTGTTTGGGTGATGTTTCTGCTAATTGATGTCTTCACAATTGTGGCAGCTGAAAACCAAAGAAGAAAGGTGGCTCAAGCAGCAGGCATTTGGCCTACACCAAAGATCATTCTCTGGATTCTTGACTCCTTCAAGAAGAAGCCATCCCCATGTGGAGCCACTGTTAGCCCCCCTAATAAATTTTTGACAAGCAAACAGGGGGCTGAATTGTTTCATGAGCCTTCAAGGAATGAATTTCTCTTGAAAACACATCATCCTTGAAGCCTTTCATGTTCCCTGCTCTTTGATACTTTCCCCCTGTTGTTCTGGAGTCAATAAGCCTCACTGATTGCAAAACATTGTGCTCCAAAAGGCCTTTATTTGCCCCTTGTATCCCTGCAGAATGTCCCATTTCATCCCTTTTTTCCTCTTTTCAAAGTCCCCTCTCCATCCCAAAATTTCTCCGTTAGTCCTCCTAAATCTCTCCAAAATCCCCTTTAAATTCTACCCTTACCCTTTGTTCGGCCAAATTTCCCCTTTTTTCCCTTACTGTTACCCTTTCCCAATCTTAAAATTCATTAAAAAGGGCCCAAAAACCCACTTTCCTACCTTATATTAAGGGCCCAGCCCCTTTTCCGCCAGCCCCTAAACCACTTCCCCATGTAACCAGCACCCAAAACCAAGCGCTAAAGGCCCTGGGCGCTAATCGAAATCGCAACCATCAGGCGGGCGTTTTCTACGTGTTAATTGAAATTTGCCGATGCGATTGGGTTATGTTATGAAGACCCGCGATGCGATTTACACCGTTGATCCGCTTTTTCGATCCGACGATAGAGCGCCAATCGCAGTCTCCGCCCCCATCGCAATCGGAACCTTTGTAATGTGTCATCCCGGTACCCCCCGATTGCAATCTTTCAACCTAATCTCCATCATCGATTCCCCCGGTTGATCCAATGGCCTGCGCTTTCCCGCACCAATTTCAATCGCAAGTTTATAACGCACCACCCACTGCCCTTTGCGATTGCGATCCGCCGATTTAATCTCCGCCGTTGATCTGTCACCTGGATCCGACGGCTCAGCGCCGATAAAACCCCGCTCCCAATCGCAATCGGAACTTTTAAATGGTACCACTCTTTGTTCCCGCGATTGTTATTTCCCCGATCAAATCTTGACCGTCCGTTAGTCCAGATCCAACAGTCAGGATCTAATCGCACCACTGTCCATCAGACTGTCGATTCCGCCCATTTCTCCCCCCAATTTGATCGGAGCCATCCATCCCTCTAAGATCCAACGGTTCAAATTTATCCCTCTCCTTCCCCTTTCTCCCTGCCGACTCAATCCCCACCGTTGATCTTGGTCCAAGATCAATGGCTGACGCTTAATCACATCTCCGCTCCCAATCACAATCGGAGCTTTGGTAATGTGTCATCCCTGCCTACCCCTGACTGCGATCCTCCGACTTGATCTCAACCGTCCGTTAGATCTAAGATCGACGATCCAGAACTAATCACCCTTCGCCCACACTGGGTCCCACCACACACGCATTTCATTGTATTTTTGTTCATTTCTATGCATCCCACCCCTTTTCATTAAACATTCTGCTGATTAATCTCTGCTGTCGATCCCACCACCAGACCACGATCAAATGGCCCATGCGCAGTTTTTCCACCAAACCCTATTAGTCGACGTGTGCACCATATCATTGCATTATCCACCATTGTTTTGTCTAAAAACACCGTTTATCACCGCCGCGCTATCATTCTCCCGTCCTCCATAGCCACCCGCACTTATGCATGGATTTCATGACCGAGTTGCATATTTTTGCAGGTACAAGCGGCGGAAGCCACCATGATTTACAACCTCTGTCACAGTTACAGAAAACACGGGAAAGGACCATTCTCAGGGACTGAAATCGTGAGGAAAGGTCTGAGAATACATGTGATAGAGCACGCATTAAAGGAATAGAGTTTAAACTCTATAAAATCTTCTCCAGAGCCATTAAAGCTCAGATTTCGCAGTCAGAGACAAACATGGAAGCAGCAAAGAGTATCAGTGGGAAAACTGAGTGTTCAAGGCCTATCATTGAAATTTTTGAGCCTAATCCATTAATTTGAAGGCAGAGTACTAGGTCAAAGACGTCATGGGAAATGCTATCAAGGTTTTGCATCAGCAGATTGTTCGTTCCCTAAAGGACCAAGCACCCATATTGTTTCCTTTGTTTACCGTGTTCCTAAAGAAATTTATGCCCTGACCACAGTCCAATGCTACCAGAGCATTTGTTTCGCAGGTATGGCAGACTATTCACTCATTTATTTATGTTAATAATATTTTATTAATTATTAGTTAGATATAGTTATATTAGGTTTATTAACTGAAAGGTCATGATCCAAAGATCATGCCTCTTCGCCAAGGGACACCTTGAGGCTATTTAAAGCCTAGGCGATCCCTCATTGTAAACATCTCATCTTTCATCATTAATAATATATATTTATCAAGTTTTACCAGAGTTTTTCCACTCCATTGGTATCGGAGCCATCGCTCTTTTGGGATCTGTGTGATCACCCCGGAATTACGGAATTCCAGAACTGCAAATTCCAGAATTGCAGATTTTTTCAAGATCGTGAACATAAAAGAATTTCGGACAGAATTCAAAGAAAAGGGACAGAAGTATAAAGGAGGCCGAGGAGAAGTATATTTGATGCGTTAATTCTGGTTTAGGATTAAAAAAAAAACACACACATCATAACAGTAAAACAGTCCTAAGAAGACCTCGGACAACTGACTGTGGAGACAGTGCTCACCTCAGAATTGTTTTAATCTTGAATCATAGAAAACTGTCCAGCCACTTGTAGAGGTCTCAAACCAAAGAACCATCATAAAATTTTGGGCTCGGTGCTATTAATTCAGACCTGAAGGTTGAGGTTTGGACTAGGACAGATTTCAGACTTCAGTGTGGATAGTTGCAGGAACAATATTTGGTAACTTGGTCTCTTTCAATTATAGTGCTTCAATACAATAACTCAGACCTTGTTACAGCGACCTGTGAACAGTGTCACAGAACCTCAGACTGTGGATTGGATAGTAAATTGTGATGATATATCTTTGATTTGTGTAGCAAGAGTCTTGAACCCTGTGCAGAAGCATATCTCGGTATACTCATCAAAGTACCCATATTAAAGGACAGCTCGGACCTGTGGCCATTCATCAGAAGATAAGTTGCTGACAGACGGGTGGAATTCACGTTTTTTTACAGCGCAGACATACGTGGAATATACATCACAGTTTTAAACGGCAGCAATTACACTCCATTGATACCACGTTTAATTTTAACCGTTCCCGCTATGACCGAAGGCAATTCCACTTTTTTCATTGTGCTGTCCGTCTATATAATATTCACCGCTGTATATCATCGACTGCAGATAAAACAAATTCCAAAAAAATCGTGAAACAGTGAACAGGTGGACAGACTCGTGACAGGTTAACAAACTCGATTCATTTAAAAACAATTTCTGAGCAGTAATCGTGACCAGGTTAAACAACTCGATCTGTTTAAAAAAAATTCTGAGCAGTGTTGATATAAGAACGGCGTGTTTTTTTTATAAAAACGGAACGAGCACAGTAAAGTCGTGCCTTTTCAACGGAAGAGCATAATTTTAAAAACGATTTTTTTTATAAAAATTATATAAATATATATCATATAGTTTTCAAATTGATTATTATATAAATATATATTATAATTATATATTTTATTTATATATTATATCGTTTTAAAAAAAAATTGATAATTATATATATATATATTATAATTATATAATTATTTATATATTATATAATTTCAATTAATAAATTATATATATAATAATTATATAATTTATTTAAAATATATATATATATATATATATATATATATATATATATATTATTAATTAATTAATTAAATATTAATTAATTAATTAAATTTAAAAAAAAAGGGGAAAAGAGAAACTGGCAGAAAAATATTCCCCACCTCATACACGCTCGATGTCTTCGTCAATGTCGATGGCGGAATTCCAGAAGAAATTAGGAGATCTTGAGAAGCAAATCAATAACAATTCCGAAGAATTCGGAAAAAGACTAGTCAATCTGGAAGGTACAGTTTCAGGGCACTCCAACGACATAAAAAAAATCCATGATACAACAAATCGCATAGAAAGACAAATGTGGCTAAATCATCACGAGACCACAGAAGCAATGAACAAGCAGAACGAAACAATGAACAATATGACAGAACTATTCAACAAGCTAAATGATAAAATAGATAAGTTGGGTCAGACGCAATCCCCAACATCTCCTAACAGGGAACCAAATCAACAAAACAGTACCGCAGATTCAGGGAACTCGGAAGAGCATCCGGAAAAAACCGATTCCCCACATCATCAAGAAGATAGTAATGCAGATTTTCAAAACAAGCAGCTCTGGAATGCATTCGCTAATCAATATCCCCTTCTTGTTCCACCATTAGCATATCAACGCAAAGCTAAGATCGACCTACCCAAATTTGATGGTAATGAAAAGAATAGCGTTGCATGGCTTAATAAGGCGGAAGAATATTTTGAAATTTATGACATTACTAGTGATGATGAAAAAATTAAACATGCTTCCATGAAAATGGAAGGAGAAGCATATAATTGGTATATGTGGTGGAAAAAGACGACGCTCGCTATCAATTGGAGGAAATTTAAGGATGCGTTCTTCAAAAGATTTCAAGGCATAAAAGAAGAAAAATTCTTTTCAACGTTTATCAAATTACGCCAAAAAGGAGATGTGGATGAGTACACGCGAGAATGGGAGACTTTGGCAACACGAGTACCCGGATTGTCGGAATCTCGTCTAATCCAGTCTTACATCTCGGGACTTAAAGTCCACATTCAAGAAGAACTAGAACTACATGAAATCACGTCTGTAGAAGTAGCAAGGCAAAAAGCAAAAGCTGCTGAAAATAAATTGGAAAGATTATCAAAACCAGAAAAAGTATATTCGAGACGACGGTTTCCTCAATCTGAAAATGTAGTTGACACAACATATGTCCCTGTCCATCCTCGTGAAGAAGAAAAATCTAGTCTAGAAAAACAAAGAATACGAGAGGGCAAGTGCAAACGTTGCGGTGAAAACTGGGACCCTAAGCACAGATGTGCTAATGGAAAAGCAAAAAATCTATACAGTTGTGAAGCAACTAACGACACTAACAATACTGATTCGTGTATAGAAGGATTAGAAGACAATTTAGAGTTCTCTTCAGAAGTGGAGGGCGAAACTATTCCGCAAGTGTCCTTATCGGCTATGACAGGCATATTACAACCTCAAACCCTAAGGTTAAGAGGACATATTAAGAACAACAATGTAATGGTTCTAATAGACAGAGGCATCACACACAATTTTCTAGATTCCACCATGGACAAAAGACTCAACCTCTTCGCTTTTCCCATGCCTAATATGAAGGTAATGGTGGCCGACGGTAAGAAGATTGAACAAGTAGGAAAATGCCATAAAGTCAAATTGCAGATTAAAGACTTTCATTTAGAATCTCCGTTCTACACCGTTCCATTACGAGGAGTAAATGTGGTCTTAGGAATTCAATGGCTACGAACTCTAGGTACTTATTCTGCCAACCATCAGAAGCAGTTTATAAGTTTTAAGTGGAAAGGGCAGAAATACAAGTTGTATGGATTCCAAGCCCCAGGAAATCAAGTCGTATCTACGGTACAATGTCAGCAATTAGAAATGTTATCTTCAAAAGGGAGCCATGAAGAGTCTCCAGAAATTAAGACAGGATCCAACCCTGTCGATATTAGATATTTTCACTATCCAGATCAACAACAAACTGAACTCGAGAATATGCTCCATGACCTTTTTAAAATATGGGAAGCAAGAGCTCGCCGTTCGCGGAAACCAGACGTTCGTCAACGTTGTCCATCGATTACATATGCTTTGAGGACAAAGCATCTTTAAGAGAGGGGCAATGTTATGAATATTTTATTAATTATTAGTTAGATATAGTTATATTAGGTTTTATTAACTGAAAGGGCATGATCAAAGATCATGCCTCTTCGCCAAGGGACACCTTGAGGCTATTTAAAGCCTAGGCGATCCCTCATTGTAAACATCTCATCTTTCATCATTAATAATATATATTTATCAAGTTTTACCAGAGTTTTTCCACTCCAATTTACCCTTTTGTTTATCCACCAGAGTACTACAAAGTACTGCAGCCAGAGTACATCAGGGGCATACCCGGATTAAGTGGAAGCCTGACGAAGACCACCGTTTCATCGAAGGAGTACCAGGGATAAATGCGCAGAGTTTAAACAGAATGGGTTTCGGCCCTCTTTCTTTTCCAAGTTTTAATGCTGCATTTAGTTTCCACCTACCTCCTCGGCTCATCTTTCTACTATAAAATTCATGAGAAACTCATTGTAAAGGTTGTTGATCGATTATCAGAGAATTGCAAGCTGTTTCCTTTGAGACATGTTCTCTGTGTAAAGTTGTAAGATAGGCTGAGGAAGATGTATTCAGACTGAACTTTCAAGCTGTTGGCAATGTTGTATTTGACTGGTGTTGCTCTTAATATGACAAGCACATTTCTTTGGATCCTGATTTAAAGCAGCTAGTGATGTTTTTCTATCTCGGTGTTTATTTCATTTCATTACACTTCTGCTGGCTTGCATAAAAAATTTGGCATAGGATTTACCCTTGCGAGGTACCCTGTGTTTCTACTCTCCTTGCCTTTAATGTTTTTCTGCTATATGTGTATCTGAGGATTGATTTCAATTAATTTAACCAGTGTAGTGGATGTTATTTCCTCCTAGCTGATGTATGAATTATTGAGGTCAGTGTTTCAGATGTTCTTGTTGAGATTTAATTGAATGAATTGGGAACACTGGGAGGTCTAGAACTCTGTCCTTATCTCACTAGGATCCTTTTCAGTTAATTGAACCTTTTCTAAGATCCCTCAAGCTGGAGGCCGAAGCATTGAGAGTTCAAAGTCTCTCTCTGATCTCAGGTTTTCAACTTTGTATTCTGAATCTTTAATGTTTCCTTTCTCTCACCTCCCCTCTTGCCTATCCTACCACACTATCATCTTTAAGATCCAATGCTTTAGATGACTAGCCCAACTAAAAGCCTGCATATTGAACAACAAGTAAACCCTTTCCTGACTCCATTGCCCAATGGTCTTGAATGTTCCCTGGAGTTTCTCTCCTTTGCCTAAAGTCCTCTTTGCTCATCCTTGTCTTATATTAAACCCTTCTTTCCTGATTCTCAGAAACCAAACATACAATTAAAAAAACAAACTTCGAGCCTTATAACTAGCCTAATATCTTAACATTGAGCTTCAAAGACATATACCTTTGACAATCATAGAGAGATCCCTCTCTAGACCCAGGAGGGCTAGATCCTGAGGTCTGAAAGTGGTTTGATGTTGTCTCATCTTTTGGTATTGACAACCTTGCCAAAACATGGGAACCCCAACAGGGGCTAAGTGCAAGTTGGGTGATTTTGGTGGATTAGACACTTTCCACTTACCACCTTTTAACAAAACAATTCTTACATTAGGAAGGTGCACACTCTTTACTTAGGATATGTTAAAAAAATAAAGGTCGAAGGTGATTTTTAGGTAATGACTTGGGCGATATAATAAATTATAATATACTATTAAATCCTAAGTTTAACAAGGAACCTTGACTCTATTTTCATATTGTTTAAATATAAAAAATAGTGAGAAATGACTTATATATATTTTTTTATTTGGAAAATAATTATAATCTTACTAATAAAATATAATATTGCATTTTGTGTATACATTCAAACATTTCTCGCAACTTTAAAATAAATATGTTGAAGTGCATCTCTTTATATTAAATATTCTCTGCTAATAACGTTGATTATTACACTATTATGATTTCGTGAAAAACATCAAATAATTTCTCAAAATTTTTTGGTAGACAAGACCCAAAACAAACACATTAAGAGTTTATGATGTGTTTTGTACAATATTGAACACATATTTTCTATGGTCCCATATGCAATGTGGAAAAAAACAAAGAAGACATGATCTCTAGATTAAAAAAGGTGGATGGAAATATCTAGAACACTAGTCCTCCTTTTATTCATGGCCATGTTCTGTTCTAGATTCCAGCTTTAAGCTACCATAGGGAGACCATTCACCTATCCATTCCTTTCCCTATAAATGTGAAGAAAAGATATCGAGTTAACATTTTTTTTTGTAAGCTGAGTAGTACCTGTATTTTTCATTCATTTTTCAAAAAGGGTAGATTACATTATATGTTCTCTTTCGAAGGCCTCAACCTGCCCTGGTGGGAAACCAAGTTTGTTGGCCATTGAAAGGCATTGTAAGCCATCCAAAATTGAAATGTATTCAGTCTATCATACTCAGATTTATAAGCCAAATTATCTATAATATTAACAGAGTTTGACTTACTACAGCTGTTGTCTACTACATTATTCAAGAAAATAGACAAACATATATAAACATAGACATGACAAAAACTGACATGAAAATAATCAGCTTAGCCCTTTTAGGACTCGATGGGCACCATATCTCTAGCGCTTTACCTGGGAATCTATGATTTCTGAGGATGCTTCAGGAGTTTTTTAATTCTACTTAGACGGGTGTTCTATTGCTGGACTTGGAACTGCAGTAGCTGGAAATCTTTATGGATTTCCTGCATTTCCGGATCAACTTGCATAAACTCGGTGGTGTGCATGATGGATTTCGCCACAAAATGATTCATTCTCCAATATAGCTGGAGAGTTTGCTGGTACTGAGATACTCTTCCTTTGGTGTTTCCTGGGTCGGGCACAATAATTTCTCCTTCCAGAGTCATCTCTTCTTCAACTTGGCATGTGAGGGCCTCCTCCCATTTTGCTATTACCTTCCTTACATGGATAGAGACTTCTTGAATCTATGTGAGAGAAGAATTTGAGATATTCTAAGCTTGTGGTTTACTGCCAGACCTTCTTGGTACCTGAGAGGAAGGCTCCCCCTCTCTTTCTACGCCCATATTTTCCAAGTCTATCTTCTGCTTGCTGTCCCCGCCTCCTCCTTCACTGTCTTTTCTCGAGCCATCTTTGGACACTTCTCTACACAAATAAGAGAACAAAATGTGTTGAACTCTCGGACCCCTCCAATTATATTCCTGTACTCTCTTCCCAATTCTGTCACTGTAATAAAATGTAATATTCCTAAATTTTCACACGATATTTGGAACATTAGAGTTCTTAATTTCCATAATTAATTAAGTAAATAAGAGGGTGGAGGGACCCACAAACCCCAAAGATAAATAAAATCCAATTTTTATGTGTGTATGTGGATATTTCAGATCTAGATCTACATAATGGAGTAGCGGAGCAACTACTTAATGTGAAAGGAGTGGAGATCATGTCTCATTAATGAGAAAGATCATGGAGGTTGAAGCAGTCAACTAAGATCTTGGAAGGAATAAAATGTAATATCATAAAGAATTTATGATGAGATGATAGAGGAAGTGGTGCATTAATGCACACATGATGGAGAGGGTGATAAGTACATTCACACAAGATGGAGATAATGAAGAGATAGTGCAGTCAACATGGAGACCTATGTCCACATGTAAAATGTAGTTATGAGGTGGGCCAAGGCATAAGAAGGTTCACAAACTATATAATGAAGATGAAGGAAACATAGAAGGCATGATTTAGATTATTATTGATGTATGATCTGTTTAGATCTGGATTTGTCAGGTGACATATCCATGCAATCTTATGCTGTTTAGCTAAGTTGCAGTGCTGTTTAGCACAGGGTGTTCCCGAGCGGGAATCCCACCTCTTTCCTTGAGTGATATCTAAGGAAGAGTATTTGCACTACATTCATTATCAGACATTGGTGCCATATTGTTCCTACTTTCTACAGAACATCCATATTCAGAAATTGCACATTTCTAAAGATCAGTTTGAGAGGAGGAGGTTGTCCTTCAATATTTCAGTTGAGGAACCAGTGAAGGATTCATCCTATCACCTTGAGCTTCAAGATCAGCCTTCCAATGCTTCAGATCTATATTAGACATCAGGCCATCTATTATTCATCTCCCAGGAGCAACATTTCCTTCAGTAATTTCGCAGTCCATTCTTGTAGATCCAAGGGAGAAGGGAAGTTACTAGAATTTCAGCTAGTAATCCAGTGGAGGACCATTCCTTCACATTGTATGCATTATTTCCATCAGTCTTGAGCTTCATAGCCATATTTTGTAGCAGGCTAGAGAGCTTCCTTCCCTTACAACAGTTTTCATGAGCAGTTGTGAAGCAACAACTGCAATCTTCAGAGGAGGATTGAGGAGCTAGATCTTGAGCTTCCAGCTTGAGTATCTAGTGAAGGGATCGGCCCTTAAAGCATAGATCTGATCTTGTGACATATTTTGGCCATCTATTTTTCAGATCTAGCTTCTGATCTACATACCCAATAGTTGTATAGAGAAACCCCAAGAGGGTGATTTCCTTAGATTGACAGATCTGTGAAATCCTTTCTAGGTTATCTTGGGTTGCCATCATAGAGCCCAGATCTAGAATCTTGGCATCGTCAAAGCTCTAGATTTCCATAGATATGCATTTCCATTTTCATCCCGCAGTCATATATTCATTATCTACTGAAGGGAAAATGCAGTATTTGCTTCCAACATCTCTCCAGTTACGCAGTTCCTATTTTGGCATCTTTTTAGGGTCATTATAGGCCATCTATTTGGCTAGATTACCTCATATTTTATGCACTGTTGTAACTGAATATTCTCCTATGAATAAAATGGCTCAACTATTCTGTCTGTATATGTGTTTATCATAAAATTACATGTACATTTTCTGTGTTACAAATATTATGTTTGTGTATTAATGCATTATTCCATTTTGGGGATATTACAGTGGTATCGGAGCATGATCTTTGGCTCAGCTTGTGGACATTCTGACAACATAAGAAAATAAAATAGTAGAGATATACTATGGAGGGATTAAGTTTTTCCTCATCTTCCTTTATATTTATGAAGAATCTCTCTAAGGAGATCAATGAAACAAGAAGAGAAAGGAAAAGAGAAACCTCAAGAAGGTTTCAAGATGAAGAAGGTCCCAACAATTCTTTTCAGCAACAAAGAAGACTGGAGAAGCAAAAAGCTTCACATTGTTCTACTAGATCCACTTTCTTTGATGAGAAAGAGGACTAGTCTGAATATGTAGAAGGCTTGGGGCATGAGACCCTAAGTGAATATCTGTCTGAATACAAGTCACAACCTAGAGCATTGAAGGAGAATCTCTCTCTCCAACAGTTTCTGCAACTCAAAGAAGAGAAGAGATCCAGAAGCAACAATAGAAGAAAGAGGCATAGATTCTTCTTGCCTACATTTTATGGATCTTCCACAAGCACATTTAGGGCTTGGAGGGAAGAATTATTCAAATTCTTTCTGAAATATCCTTTATCAGAAAGAGAGGCTGTGGAGTTTGCAGCGCTGCACCTTGATGGTGAAGCGAGAGTTTGGTGGTTCAGTCACTTGTCACACATGAAAGTGTCTGCTTATGCAGATTTTATGCAAATACTGAAGAAGAAATATGGTAAGAAGAAACCAGAGACATCTCACATAGTGAAATATCCCATCATCAAGGAGATAATACATGAAGATTCAAGAGAAGATGTTCTCATCATCACTGAAGAGGAAGAGCCTCTACCACCACCAGCTGCAGATGTGCTTACATCAAGAGGAGGATCACTTGAATATTTGCAATATGGCCTTGAGTTCTTGAAATTTGGAGCCCCATGCATGATTTATGAGATGCATGATGAGGAGGAGACAGATACCAGCATTGGTACACTTGTAGAAGTGTAGCCATCATCACTACCAGCAGTTGGAGACACTATTTTTCCGGTTGGAGGAACTCTTGTGGTATTGCAAGAGGTTCCCACACATCAGTTGATCCAAGGTATGAATATACTTTCATCTCATATTGTTTCAATACCTATTATTGAAACTTATGGGGACATGCCATCTAGACTAATGCATGATCAAGGGTTAGAACAACATGTTGATTTGGATTAACAACATATCACTGCGCAAAGGACCCTTGATCTAATGAAGGAGGAGATGAGAACCCATCCTAGTTTTTAATTTATGGACTACATTTAACCCTTTGAGTTGAAATGTAGAATTTTAGAAGATGGGATGAGTATGATCCTATGTACAATGGCTGGCTATGAGTTCAACATTGTGCCTTTCTTTGAGACAGCACATGCATAACCTTGCAGATCTACAATGCTGTTAATGAGTAGCAGTGAGAAGAAGAGGACCCATTCCTTATGGGAGAAATCAAATGGTAGCTTCATCGATGAAGTAATGGATACAAAGATGATAGATGGTAGACATCTTGAGATGAGGAATATTTTCTCCTTTCAAGATGAATTTTTCTCAATCAGCATCTCACAGCTCAAAGAGAAACTTCTACTTGCAACATATCCAAAACCTTATTGGTTTTGGAGGGCCATTGATGAGAAGAATATCTCATGGAGAGATCTCATTGGAGGTGCACTTCAACATATCATGGAGTGAAAAGTTCTTCATCAATTTGAGGTGGATGGTATTCTACAATGGGAGTATACCATATTTTTGTAGAATGAGATCCATCATTCTCATTGGGATGAATGGTTGATGATGTGGAGCAAGGGGTTGCCAAACCACTTGCAGATCTATGATACAGGGCAGAAAGAAGCATGGCTATGATGGTTTCTCTTGGGTGAGTATGGTTACCACCCAATGGGTCATATTTTTCTGTTTCATACCTTACACATCACTGGAAGAATGAAAAAGAAAAAGGCATGGTTGCTTTGGTTGTTGATGAGAGAGTTTGGAGATCACATGATATATGTTATGTCATTGTATTTAATCTTGTTTGGGATATTTCTCATGTCTTTACATGTATTTATGTTTGGGTTATATCTCATATTCATGTATGTACTTGGGGTTGAGAGAAAGTATAACTCTCACATGATGTGGCATAAGGGAGCTTGTTTGTATTATGTTGATGAGACATTTCACATGTCTATTACTATATTGTTGCTCCATGACTTGCACCATGATAATGTAAGGAGCCATCAAGAATCCTTGTTGCTATGGTTACTATTGGGAGAGTATGGAATGAATTCTTCCCATACATTGCATGAAATTGTTGGAGGATGGCAACGGGAGGCTTTACAACATTGGCTTCTATTGGGGGATTATGGTCATTATACATGGTATGATGATGATGTGATAGGGCAGAAAGATGCCTTATTATGGTGGCTTCTCTTGAGAGAGTATGGCCACTACATTTGGTACAATGATGATATGGTATGGCAGCAAGAGGCATTGCTGCGGTGGCTTCTATTGAGAGAGTATGGCTTTCACATTTATATTGATTCAAATTTGGAATGGTGACAAGAAGAATTTTTGCGGTGGCTTCTTTTGAGAGAGTATGGCTCTATTCTTTGCTTTCATGATGATCTAGCATGGCAACAGAAGGCTTTTCTGCGTTGGTTGTTATTGGGAGAATATGGTTTGACATTGTTTATGTTTTCCCATATGTCTCTACTTCTTGTTTTTCTCTATGATGATGTGATGTTTGATTCCTACATGGCCAACAGGGTTAATGATGAGGGCATTGATAGATGTAATCTACTCTATGTATCATGGGTTAGAGAGATAGTTCATAAGTTGGGAATTTCCACTTTTGGAATGAACCACTTCATCTTATGTATCTCAGGTGTAGAGAATATCTTTGGTCATCATATGGTTGCCACTTGGAGATTAATTGATGAGGAAGGGTATCTAACTTTTTAGTTGGAGGCCATTCTAGAAATTCTAGAGAGGCAGCTTTGGAGCTGGACATGCATGAAACATTGTGACAGATGGGAAGGCATTCCACATGAGGATGCAATTTGGAGGGAGGATGTTTGCTGTAGCATCCACTTTTGCAGTTGCTTGAGGACAAGCAACATTTTTTCGGGGAGCAATGTAATATTCCTAAATTTTCACATGATATTTGGAATATTAGAGTTCTTAATTTCCATAATTAATTAAGTAAATAAGAGGGTGGAGGGACCCAAAAACCCCAAAGATAAATAAAATCCACTTTTGATGTGTGTATGTGGATATTTCAGATCTAGATCTACATAATGGAGTAGTGGAGCATCTAATTAATGTGAAAGGAGTGGAGATCATGTCTCATTAATGAGAAAGATCATGGAGGTTGAAGCAGTCAACTAAGATCTTGGAATGAATCAAATGTAAGATCATAGAGAATTTATGATGAGATGATGGAGGAAGTGGTGCATTAATCCACACAGGATGGAGAGGGTGATAAAGTACATTCGCACATGATGGAGATCATGAAGAGACATCGCAGTCAACATGGAGACCTATGTCCACATGTACATCGCAGTTATGAGGTGGGCCAAGGCATGAGAAGGTTCAAAAACTATATATTGAAGATGAAGGCAACACAAAAGGCATGATTTAGATTATTATTGATGTATGATCTGTTTAGATCTGAATTTGTCAGGTGACATATCCATGCAATCTTATGCTGTTTAGCACAGGGTGTTCCCGAGCGGGAATCCCACCTCTTTCCTTGAGTCATCTCTAAGGAAGATTATTTGCACTACATTCATCATCAGGCATTGGTGTCATATTGTTCCTACTTTCTGTAGAACATCCATATTCAGAAATTGCACATTTCTGAAGATCAGTTTGAGAGGAGGAGGTCGTCCTTCAATATTTCAGTTGAGGAACCAGTGAAGAATTCATCTTATCACCTTGAGCTTCAAGATCAATGTTCTAGTGCTTCAGATCTATATCATGCATCAGGCCATCTATTATTCGTCTCCCAGTAGCAGTATTTCCATCAGGAATTGCACATTCCATTCTTGTAGATCCAATGGATAAGGGAAGTTGCTATCATTTCAACTAGTAATCCAGTGGAGGACCATTCCTTCACATTGTATGCATTATTTCCATCATTCTTGAGCTTCATAGCCATATTTTTCAGTAGGCTAGAGAGCCTCCTTCCCTTACAATGCATTTTTCCTGAGCAGTTGTGTAGTAGCAGCTGCAATATTCAGAGGAGGATTGAGGAGCTAGATCTTGAGCTTCCAACTTGAGGATCTAGTGAAGGGATCAACCCTTCAAGCATAGATCTGATCTTGTGACATAATTCAGCCATCTATTTGTCATATATAGCTTCACATCTGCATACCCAACAGTTGTATAATGAAACCCCAAGAGGGTGATTTCCTTAGATTGACAGATCTGAGAAATCCTTTCTGGGTTATCTTGGGTTTCAATCATAGAGCCCAGATCTAGAATCCTGGCATCATCAGAGCTCCAGATTTCTGTAGATATGCATTTCCATTTTCATCCTGTAGTCATATATTCATTATCTACCCAATAACTCTCTAGTTACGCAGTTGCTACTTTGGCATCTTTTCAGGGTCATTCTAGGCCATCTCTTTGGCTAGATTATCTCATATTTTGTACATTGTTGTAACTGAATCTTCTCATATGATTAAAATGGCTAAGCTATTTTTTCTATATCTATGTTGATCATAAACTTACATATACATTTTCTGTGTTACAAATATTATGTTTGTGTATCAATGCATTATTCCATTTTGGGGATATCACATAGAAGTGGTAATCAAATACAAATACATCGAAATATCAGTGTAGCCAAAATGAAAGCACAAAACCTGACTGTCATTGTTATCTCCCGACTGATAGTTGACTCCCCTGACCCAATCTATGCATTGAGGTCTCCATGGATGACCTCCAGCGGGGGTGTTGCTACTATTCCCATGCTTCCTATAGGAACAAGAGTTGTTGGCAATCATGCCGTTCAATCTCTTGGTTTCATGAAGGTTAGGATGGTTCCGCCACCCTATGGCCTGGGTGGCCAACCCAATCATTTTCTGGTTATCCCAACACCCTATCCCTCTACCCGAATCCCTTTCCCCCATTTTACAGAGCATAATTCCAAACAAAATTGAAATTGACTATCTCAACCCAAAATACAACCCATAAAAATTCCCAGACACCCTTTCATGCAATGAAGCCATGACCCTCAACACAATCACCGAATTCATAACATTAAATAGGAAAATACTAACAATACCCATATACAGGAGACAGGGAAATGCGTGGGTCGATACAACATAACCTTGAGTCGAAGAGTGTCTTCGTTGCTTGCAGAGGCCTGGACCGACGCTCCAAGCTTCCCCATTCTTCTGCTCTGTTACCCTCTAAGCAATGTAGACAGTAAACCAAACCCAAATAATGAATTCCCTGCAGCGCTTCCTGCCCGTTTCACATAGTTTTACCGTGTGGTGCATCCCTCAAATGGTGAAACCATTCCTTCGCATGTGGCCGTCGCCGCCATCCTTACCTTGACACTTAAATCTGGCCAGGCTAGCCTGCCTGCTATAATGATATGCTCTTAATAACATGATCATAATCCAGCTTGGGGGTCAGTGCTCTCTTCGCACCCCGATCGGGGGGATATCGAGTTAACATTTAATTGAACGATTTAATCTATTAAAAAATAGGCCTTAAAAGATATAATCTAGAGTGTTGATGCCCCTCATCCAATTTATAACCACCATTGAATCACCTAAAATTTGAATTTTAGTGATCCCTATTTTGTAGGGAAGATCAACACTAATTTAAGAGCTATGAATTAAGAAAAAATGAAAAATGACAAGTTATATATTTATTTCTAATGATTATATTTTTCTTTTATGGTGATTAGATCGATTAATCTTTGTTGAAGTTGCTATTTGCAAAATTTAGTTTCTATATTTAGTTTAAATTACCTTAGTTTCTTATAGAGTGTTTGATGTAATTTGTATTAAATAATTATAATAGTGAAAAATACATAATTTTGTATGATATAGTGATACAATGGTTATGAAAATAATAATGTATTATTTATTACTTATTAATATTTTAATTTTTTCTTGTGATGATATTTGATATTGTCAAAGAATTATAATGATAAAAAATTGATGTTGAAATTTAAATGCATATAAACTTCCAGAGTTGTGAAGCAAAACACATAAGGTCCTTGAGTTAGTCTTAAAGGTATTTGGGTGTGACATATCGTTATTGTCCTTTGTTACCCCTGGTTCCTATAATATGTGTATAAACCTAAACCTTAAATATGAAAATTTAATGTTGAAGTTGAGTTTGTGAGCCTTAGACATATCTTGTTGAACTTGAGGTCTAAAGTTATGCTTGGAAAAAGATAAAATATAGAACAATTATATCCCTGTTGACAACTTCATCAAAAATGGTAATGAGAGGATATGTGGGAATAATAAAGAGTTTGGAGGAAAATTTAAAAGTCACTTCCTATCTCTGTATAAATCCAAAGAAGGTGATATTTGGTGCTAGCCATAGTACTTTAGAGTATTAAGGTTTGTTAGCATTAGTTTAGTTCAATAAGCATGTTATTTTTTTGGTGAAGGGGCGTGAATTTGGTGGATTTGGTCTTGGTTGGGATTGGAGTTATTTAGAGATTAAGTGGGAATAAGTAAGAGGGAGCATTGGATTTGGTTGGAGATGTTGATTCCAAATGTTCTTATCAATGCTTACTTCATTAATGCACATTTATTTGCTCGATAACTTGATTAACCATTTTAGATTAGGGTGAGGTTTTTTTGGAGAAAGAGTAGTAAAGGCTCGAGGCTTTGTATAGTTGGAAAATTTGGATCTCAAGGGTTGCATGGGTTAAGAGGCATGACTAGGTTTCAAAATCATGTTGCAATATACAATTGGATTTGATTGGATTGATTGAATTTTTACATTTAATTTTGATGAAAATTATTGTGGATTAGATTGCAGGATTTTTTTTAAACACTTTACAATTTTTTTCTTTCTTATTAGGTGGTTATGCTGTTGATTTTAGTGCTAGAACATTTGAATTCAAAACTATATACTTTGCAATTGCATGTATTAAATCAACTAGAAAAAATGTTGACAATATAATCAATATTAAAAATGAATAAGAAATGATTTAATTGTTTTACTTTATAACATGTATAATTTAAAGATTAAAATAGGGGTAAATAGTATTAATAAATACCTTACTATCTTTTACTATATTTTTGTGTTATAAAATATAAATAAATCATAACTTTAGAGCTAAATGAAAAATATTCCTCTAGTATAGTTAACAAACAAATACATTATTTTACTGAATGATATTTATAAACACTCCACGCAAAAGACCCTCTAGCGGATGTTTCTGAGGAATCCCTTATAAAAATAGCCTAGATATCCGTTTGTAGCGGAGGTCACTAGAGGAGGTTGGCAGGTGGATGTTTTTGCAGATGTTTTTTCGCGGTGTGTTTTAATCATAACACGTACCAGTGCGCTTGATATATATCTGATGCACCAGTGCATAGTAGAGGCTAAAGAAGCGTTGCTGATTTATTTTTAAGTACTATGAAAACAATAGTGCACTTCATACATACAACACACCGATGCGTTTTTATATTAATCGCACCAGTGCGTACTATCAAATAGCACATCGAGACACTCACTATATAACCATTACGGTGCTATACTCTAACAACGATGCCCCGGTGCGTTTATGGTGACATGACGCCCCAACATAGGGTGTTTATTTAATGAAATTATATGGTGATTTTTATATAACATGCCCGATGTTGGTCGTATATCGCCAGCTTGGTGCGTTTTCAACATTTCGATGCTATTTACTAATGACGACGCCCTGGTGCGGTTTAGGTACAACTACGCATTGAAATGGGGTTTTTATTCAAAGGAAGCATTGTGCACTCCGTAAAAACTAGCCTGGTGCGTCTTAGTAATCCAACGCACCGTAAAGAAGTGCGGTGCGCCATTGATACAATCGCCCAGTGCATCTCATACTAGAGCGCACCGAAAAAGGGTTAATTTTAAAAAACATTACCAATCGTAAAAATTAATTTTTACTTGTTACAGTGATATAGAGATCTCAAGCACCGGTGTGAACTTTTATTCTCTGAGGCACCCTGCCATCGGTGCTCCCATTGCCCACATTGCTTCCGTCCATTGCTCAGTGTGTGCACTTCAAATTTTTCAAAATGGTGGACAAATTTGATTTTTAGTATTCCATTGGAAGGATGCCTCCTCAATGCGTAAATGTGCAGGTAATGTATATGTTTCTCACCAAATTAACCTTTTAGCAGATTAATTTTTAAAATTGAGTTAGAATTCACTGTTTTTTTGATTTTTTTTTTCCCTACGTGGTGCGTTCGAGCTGTTCGACTCGCATCATTTGGCTTGCACCATTCAGCACACCGTTCTCGGTGATCCTTGTAAATTTACAGGCTGCGCTGTGAATGATGTTAACAAAAACCACATCGGGTGGTTAATGTGACAACTCGGTGCGCTACCGAGAAAAAGCGTACCGCAATAACAATAAAATAGTGCGGTGTGTGTCGGTTTTCGACCGCACCGACAATTTAGATTTTTTTAAAAATAACAATTTATTTATGGCAATGTGTTAGTTTACTCGAACACACCGGGAATTATGTAAAAATAAACATAATGGACCAGTGCGTCGATATTACGGGAACACACCTAATGTGTGATGCATCAATCAAACATACCGAACCGGGGCAATTTATGTTTGGTACTGCACCACCAGTGGTAAAATATTTCAAACGGGCGGTGCGTTGCGCTATAACAAACTCCCTGGGGTGGATATATTTGGTGAATGCACCGCGTACAATATTTATTTAAGTAATATTTTTTTTTTCGTGGTGCGTGACATTTTTTTTATGCGCACCGTGGATGGTGTGTGATATACATGTACACACCGTTGGCGGTGCGTGATTGTTTTTTGTGGCACACCGAATGTTTTTTTTTTTTCGATAAAATTTATATTAATATATTTGTAAATACATTTGTCATTTAATAAATTTTTTTTTTTTTTTAATGTTTTATGTATGAGGAAGGCTGATGTATTTAATATGTGAATCATTTAGCGACGTCAACGAAGAGAGGAAAGAGAACAACAAGAGTAGAGGGATGAAATTTATAACATGATACAACAGTGGGAGGCACGGGAGAGGGAGAGAATTTTTTACCCTCGCCATATTGCGCCACCCACCCAGTTTCCCTTAAGGGAGGTAGGCCTCCTTAATTTCTATAAGGATACAACCCTGAAGGGGCACAATGGTTTATTAATACAGTTGATCTATAGCGGGGATGCCCATCGACATGCTTTCTATGTCGGTCCTGACCAGTAGTACCAACCTAATGAAAAGGGCATGTATTTTATCACTGGCCTATCTAGGAGAGGGGAGGATTTTCCCCAGTTCCCAGATTTCCTCGTCGGTTATGCAACAGGGAGTTAGTTTGTGTACTCTCAAAGATACGTTAGGGATGATATACTTTCTCCTGCAGATTTTCAGGTGTCTGGTGGATAGCTACAAATTGCTTCTTTTGGTCCAGAGGAGGTTAAATGCTTCTCACTATTACTGAACACCATTGCACATTATACCAGTGACGAGAAACACATTAGTTGCCCTATTTTATTTTATGTTGATTATTTATTCCAAAGGCCATGAATTGTTAGATGGTCTGCATTATTTTTCGACAGTTTTGTATAGCCTTAGATAGGTGTCGTTCTCAGGCACGTGGGAGGTTTACATTCCCTTTTTCTTCATAGTTGTTTTGTTTATTTTTTGAGAGGTTTCCGGAGACGAGGCCTACTTTTTTCCATTAGCCTCGTAGGCCAAGGATACATGTAAATATGCACATATAGGGTGAGATAATGCCCAAGAGGGGCCTGTCGGAGTATATGGCCAAGATTGCTAGTGATGCACTGGATCTACTAGCTAGTGAGGATGACCACATGTTCGTGATGGTGCCATGTCCTTGCGTGGGGTTGGATTGGTGAGGGTGTACCAACATCCTCTTCACATAGGATGAGCCACCAGATGATAGAGGTAATATTAGTGTTTTCTTTAAATTAATATAGTTTCATTTCATTGTCTTAATTAATTAGAATAAAATTTATTCTAACACAATATTTAACTTATTTTATTAAATTGTTTAATTATTGTTGTGTACTATATATTTTGTAGATATTTACACGTTCGTTGGGGACATTCCTCCACCCCCACTGGATGATCTTGTAGATGACAAGGAGATGACAGAGGCCGCAGAGGGTGAGAGACCTCCTTAGGTGCAGATACTCATGGGCATGCGGTGCAGGGCTGACATTCGATTCAGGATGGAGCTGAGCGATCGACTATGTAGACTCTTGGTTGATGAGGGAGTTCTCCCTGTGGTGAACAGAGACATCCAGGAAGATCGTAATCTCACGAAGCTCTGGAGGGACATGCCGCGTGATATGATGAGTCTTATGCATCATATCGTCGGAGCTTTCAAGCTATTGGAAGCTAGGAGGGTTAGGCGCCATGGAGATGCGCGACACATCAGCTCAGATGATGATCATGAGGGGAGTGATCATTCTAGTACTCCACCTCCTCCTCCTTCACCTTGCGGAGATGAGCAACCAACATCTAGTCCTGATCATGAATCTCCTCAGCAGGCACCATCCGAGCATGCACCTCCTGAGCAGACATGATCTGAGTAGGCACCTCTTGAGCAGGCACCATCTGAGCAGGCACCATTGACTGAGCAAGCCTCAACTAGTTATAGTATTGATGTACCACTAGATATTTGAAATTTATATGCAGTTCTATTACAGTTGTATATTTTTGACATTATATATATATATATATATATATATATATGATGCATGTATTTTATGTTCATGTTAATGTACTTAATTTACATGTTGGTGTTCATCATGATGTGTATATTGTTAGGTCATGTTAGATATGTTCATTTAATGTGCTTGTAGATAGATGTGTATGTTATAGCAGTTATTTGACATGAGATGTATATTTTATGTTTGTGTTGTGATGATGTTGTACAATGCTTGTGTTTTGTTAGATGATCACGATCATGATGATTAGATGATGTTAGAAAATTTGAATGTGTATTTTAGAATATGATGTTTGTACAATGGTTATCATGATCGTGATGTTTATTTTTAATATTAAATCATGATATTTATTAAATATTATGTATTGGTAATTGTAAAATTTTAAAATTGTAATTGTAATTGTATGTAAAATTGTAATTATATGTATTGTTATGATTCAATTTTATTAAAATTGTAAAATTTTTAAATTTGTAAAATTGTAAATTAATTGTCAAATTTGAACCATAACTACCGTAAAATTAAATCATCACAAAATTGTAAAATGTATACTATACATATTGTTAAATTACCATAATTGTAAAATTGTAAAATTGTAAGAATATAAATAATTGTAAAATAATAAATCTAGAATAATATGAATTTTTGTAACCTAATAAATTTTAGAAAATAATGCAAATAAATTCATGTTTAGAATTATCATTATTTTATTATGTTCTTACATACCAAAATAACAGTATACATTAATAGATTTTTAATTTTTTTGAAGATATCATATATATATATATATATATATATATATATATATATATATATATATATATATATATATATATATATATATATATATATATATAATAGGGTGCATTTATTTAATTAATGATATACTGAAAAACCATTTAAAGTAATCATGTAGTTGTATTATTTTAGGAATTGACATAAAAAGAAAGAACTTGATATAGTGCATTTCTTCCAAGATCAACGTAATTGCAAATTATTAAGTGAAATGATTTTAAAATTAACACAATGAAAACAAATTAATTCAAAATACATATTATAATGTTTGGAAAAAATAGTCTTAGTTATAAGGTTAAGTCTTCTTCTTTATAAAAACTCATCTTAAATAGTATAAATGATGACATAACACATGTACCATATCACTCTCTATTCTCATCACCCTCATTATCTTCTAGCTCGTTTGGCATGATAACACTATTGTTCTCAAAAATATGTTTTGATCTAGGGTTATGTCTCAATACGAACCACCAATCCCTATCCAACACATATGGGTAAAAAACACCTGGTTGCAGTTTTTGGGGAAAACATAAGGCTCCTTAGCTTCATCTCACATCTTTCTAGAGTTGATACATATCAGCCTACTATTGAAAAATTCTTTTACATTATTCCGATCAAAGGTGTCCCACCACTTGCACCTAAAAATAACACATCGGAAAGAAGAGAAGTCCACTTCAATGATCTCTTGTATCTTTTTGGTGTAACCTAATGTCCCTCGTACTAAGTTTTGATTACGGTGGCTAGCTCGACTAGATTGATTGAACTTGACTTCCACTCCATAATCTTGTGTCATGTGTCCATCATCGACATTTCCTGTGCGAAAATGGCATCCATATTCCCACATAGATTGGAAAAAATGTACCTATAAAAAAGTTAAAAAATCATACTGTCATGTGTCTAATAACCCAACTGTTAAAATATATAAAATATAGATGTTACATTTCAAAGGTGCATTATTAATTTTAAAATTTACATAAATAGATTATTACTGAGTTGCTGCACCCAATCCCTATGTTTAGCGCATCCTCTTTAGCACGTGGGTAACGATCGGTTGCACCATATTTCTCTATGACTTGGTCAACAACCCAACTGTTGGGGCATATAATTGGAATATTTTCTTTTAAATGATCAGGATAAGGCACACTTCTACCATTCAACTGTCTGTATTATTTCCTGTCACTATCCCATTTCATCCTCTTTTGTTCGTACAATGCGACCCACAGTTGTGTCACTTCGGAATTGTAAAGAACGAATTTATTGATTGCTTCAATTTATGCATTCGTCGATGAAATCAAACCGACATATAATACATATGAGATCAAAATATACATTATATCGAAGTTCAATGTGAATATTTACTTTGTGTAAATTTGACAAATTATAACTCGCTTAATTTTTATCAAGCACCTTTTTCCATTTGTTTGGATAAGCTCCCCTTCTCTTTTGTCTCCATCCCTTTCATCGTACCAAATCACTACACCTGGTTTGTTATCGATCTGCTTGATGTACTCACTGGCATAATATAAAGACTCATATGATATGTACCCCTCTGCCACAGACCCCTCGGGTTTTTCTCTTTGTCGAACAAAACCTTTCAATTTCTTCACGTACCTCTCTAATATATATATATCTATATATATGGTGCATGTATTTTATGTTCATGTTGATGTACTTAATTTACATGTTTGTGTTCATCATGATGTGTATATTGTTAGGTCATGTTAGATATGTTCATTTAATGTGCTTGCAGATAGATATGTATGTTATAGAAGTTATTTGACATGAAATGTATATTTGATGTTTGTGTTGTGATGATGTTATACAATGCTTGCGTTTTGTTAGATGATCATGGTCATGATGATAAGATGATGTTAGCGAATTTGAATGTGTATTTTAGAAAATGATGTTTGTACGATGGTTATCATGATTGTGATGTTTATTTTTAATACTAGATCATGATATTTATTAAATATTATGTATTGGTAATTGTAAGATTGTTAAATTGTAATTGTAATTGTATGTATCGTGATTGTAATTTTAATTGTATGTAAAATTGTAATTGTATTGTGAAATTGTAGTTGTATGTATTGTTATGATTCAATTTTATTAAAATTGTAAAATTTGTAAATTTGTAAAATTGTAAATTAATTGTCAAATTTGAACCATAACTACCGTAAAATTGAATCATCATAAAATTGTAAAATGTACACTGTACATATTTTTGAATTACCATAATTGTAAAATTTAAAATTTTTAAGAATATAAATAATTGTAAAATAATAAATCTAGAATAATATGAATTTTTGTAACATAATAAAGTTTAGAAAATAATGCAAATAAATTCATATTTAGAATTATAATTATTTTATTATGATCTTACATACCAAAAATAATAGTATACATTAATACATTTTTTAAAATTTTGAAGATATATATATATATATATATCCAGAGAATCAAGTAGTTGTATTATTTTAGGAATTGACATAAAAAAAAGAACTTGATACAATGCATTGCTTTCAAGGTCAACGTAATTGAAAATTATCAAGTGAAATGATTTTAACATTAACACAATGCAAACCAATTAATTCAAAATACATATTATAATATTTGGAAAACCTCCGTTAGCAACTCTGTCAAAACCTCCGTTACCAAAAATGGATGTTGTAGCAAATGTTTTTTTGACAATTTTGACGAATTTTATAACACTAAAAACCTCCTTTATAACCTCCGCTAGAGGGTCTTTTCCTTGTAGTGAAAGTGCCCTTTTAATGTTTTAAGATTGATGAATTTGCTAAATTTAATATATATAAAATAAAAATTAACATTTATCATGTTAAAAATGTATTGTTTGTTTTTTTCTCTTAAGAAAAAAAAACCCGTAATTTTATTCATCTAAGAAGGAACAAATCTACATTTTTCATATGTTGAATGTATTTGTGCATTTAATGTCTCATGAATAATAATAAAAAATGGCTGAAAAACCGACAAGAAACCATGGCACACAAACCTGCTAAGATTTCTCAAAGGGTGCAATAGAAATAACCATAGAAACCCCAACAAAAAATGTTGGTTGGATCTAAAACATAATTTTGGCATAGGCCACCCACTTAGTCCCCAAAACCCCACCGAACCCATGGAAAAACAACATCACCACAACAATGATGGGAGCATCCAAAAATGAAGAAAAAAGGCACAAAATAGGGGCCAAAGTTGCAGGGGAGCCACCTCGACTCGACCTCCTCAACTTCCATGTCCACGAAAACAAAAAAAACATTCCTCCACACACACCACAACGACGGGGCACAACCCACCCCAAAGGCCATGAAAACAAGCCCACCATGGTCTGCAAGAAAAACCAGAAACTCATCTTGCAGAAAACAAAACCCATACTGCAACGACAACGACGACAAGACTACAAGTGACTAACCAAAAAAGGGAAAAAAATCCCATGACAAGGTCGTGGTAGGCAAACACTGGTCGAGAAAGATGGGAAACGAAGCCCAACAACTAGTCAAAAACATATCCAGGATGCATCAAAGCGAAGTGGCAACGTAGGAATAGATGACGATGGTGAGGGAATGGCAACCCCATGAAGAAACCACCAATCACCATGCATAAAAGAACATGCAAAAAAACCATCTATGCCCACCACAAAACCACGGGAGAAACTATTAGCTACCTAGAATGAGAGGGCACAAACTAGGGAGCCAGGGCGGCTAGGGTTCCAACCACACCACTCTCCAATCTCTCAATCTCTCAATATGCATTGTAGTAATGTCCTGTCTATAAAACATTTCAAATGTATTGTTTTTGTATTTTGTATTTTTATTTATTTTTATTATTATATGTATTATTAATTATATCTTATATATTTAATATAATGATAATGGTGATGGTCATTGGCTATTGAAATTAAAATTAGTTTATTGAATTTTTATGAAAATAAATTAATTGATTTGTCTTTATAATTAAAGAGTTTGAAGACAAGATTTCCTAAATCTCCAACAAGTTATGAAAATTGTTAATGTTTTAAATATTTTGAAATTGATATTTAATATGGTCATACACAATACATTTTAAGAGAGTTCTTTTTATTATGCACCTTCTTATTATCACAAATATGGCTAATTCCTTCTTCTTGCAGTGTTTTAGGATTTGACTAACTCCATATTTCACCATGGAACTTGTGAGAGATTATTCTTATTTTAACAATATTGACTTTGTTCTTTAAATTACCAATAATTGATTATACTTTTGATTTTTCAGATTGGGGTTGACTTTTTTATAATACCCCTCATTTTTTGTTATAGCTTATTTCTTATTATTAGCATTCAATGTGAATATTTTTCTGATTAAAGTGGTTTATTATCATCAAATATTATAACATTTTAATTTATTTATAATGGAAATCATTGAACTTGGACTGAATAGATTATTAAAAAACATGAATACATTAATTTTAAATTTGTTACTTTTGTCATAACATTTTAGGTACATAATTAATATTGATCAATCATAATTGGTGGGCCTAATGATTAGGAACTTGTAAATTTGAAGTGGGTAGCGTAATATCCCCAACACTCAATCTTGCTAATATTGTAATTGTAATTAATTATGTTATTGATCCTTGTATGGGTATGTAAATGTAAATGGAAAAAAACCCCAGAATGATTGTATATATAATCGAATACTAATTGATGAAGAGGTGAAACCTTGATATGAGACAAACCATGTGAACCTATGAGGAAGAGGGAAGCCAACAAAGGGGAATTGGAGGTTAATAAATTCTAATGGATTATTGGCTAAGCCAAATGTTCATAAGGATCAAGATTGCTAACTTTTCTGAAGAAAATATTTGGAGGGAAGATGTGGCAACAATTGATAGTAGTTATAAGAGTTGTGGGTAGCAGTACCAAAACTACTCAAAGATATGGGAATTTATCATTGAGAATAATTCTAGAGTCTGTTAGGGTCCTATAATTTATACGACTAATTGATGATTATATGTTGTTTTTTTCCTACCATGAGATGTTGTAAATAATGTTTTCATTCTGCAAATTATTTTCAAAAGTTCAAAGTAAAAAGAGAAGAAAAGAAAAAAATATGATATAATTAAAAAAAAAAGGAAAAAATGAAAAAAAAGGAAATAAAACAGGGGATAAAAAATTAATATATATGTGAAAAATAAAATAAAAAGAATATTTTTTTTAATAAAAATTAAAGAAAAGTGGGCCCCTATAGCGAGCCAATCAAAATGACGCTTTAAAAATTCAAAAAACGTTGATTTTCTAATGTTTTGACTTAGGTTATTATGAATTTCATATGAAATAATACAATTTTTTTTTTGCCATTTTTCGAATTAAGTTCGCGCTGGAGTTGACGGTCGCGATCAACTCCGCATAGATCTACGAGAGAGGGGTGTTTTCAACCACCCCCCACACTCCCGATAGTTAACAAGGGGGGGGGGGGGCTGAAAAGAGTTTCCTCCAAAACCCTTTGGGCTGATGTGGCAATGCTTGGGGCATTTCGGGGGGTCCCCTCCTGATATGACTTACTACCTGCACCCCACCGCCCACCCCCTTCCCTTTCCTGCCACTTGTCTCCTCTTCCGCCACTTATATCCCGCCACATAACCATTTCCCTTGCCCCTTCGCTTCCACCATCTGTCCTCCCACACCATTATCCTCCCACTTCTATTTGTTAAACATTCAAATTTTCCGTGAAATATAAGTGAATGTTATTTCATTTAATCCCGCCGCATATCTGTTTTGATAATAAATCCCTCCCGCTCCATAAATGGTAATTGTGCCGTTATGCAACCAATTTGATTGTTTTAAAAAACCATGGGAGGCCAAAATTCATCCTTTTCAATGTTACATTGATCCCGCAGGTTGAAAGAATGAATTACCACCAATTGTCAGCATTCAACAAAAATTTCCCTGCTCACAGTCAACAATTTTTCATAGGTAACCCTGTTCTCTAAAACTATTTTTATCAAGCTTTTCCTTAGCATTGCTTTCCTATTCCCTATATTTCATCTTCCGCAATGTCGAATCGTAAAGGGAAGAGGAAAATTCCAGAGTCGAATCCTCTCATTCCCCTTGTAGAAATATCACTCTCATACCATGTAGAAAATCTACCCATGGGATTCAATCCGATTTTGTGATGTACTATAGCAAGATACTGAATCCTTCTACAATATTTGTGAAATACAAAACACGATCACTCAATCACATGTAAGTAAGAGAAAGAAGTAATTCAATCTCACAACACAAGATGTTATTGGGGAAAGCAACTGCTCAAAACCCCTCTATCTATATTATGTATAAAGTCAAGGAATAATGAAACAATACATGGATTATTCTCTCATGATATTATCCAGTACTCTGCCAACTGTCTCACACTGATCTAGGAAAAATCGATATAGTATTAGCCAATTCTTAGCCTTCCTTTAGCCTTCCTTTCTCACACAATTCCTAGGGAATTAGATCCCTATTAAATAGGAAAAATAACCTTCCTTGATTGCGCAATGTATGATGGCATCCCAATGACTCTATAATTGCACATGAGAAATTTTCTATAAATACAATTGATAGTTATGTTCCCTTTAACCTTTGTCTCAACTGGGTCTTCCTTAGAACTGACATGAATGCAACTATTTATAGTGAATTATCAGTTATCTGATTGATCACTCATTGTGAATTAATTCTAATTTAATTCACTGTACCTATCACTAGCTCATCTCTTAGTTAGAACTAGTTCAACTGATTTTAACTCAATTAATTGAGTTAACTAATTTAGACCTACACCCCACTGATTCATCAACTGCAACTAGACGCCAAAAATATTAGAATCCCTCTACATGCCTCATATTAGACCCTCAACTCGAATTTATTGATCTAACTCATTCATGATGACTTAGTTAACTAATACAAGTTGTTATGAGATGAAATTACAATTTATTGTCGAATTTATTTAAGAGAAAAACAAATTAGATATTTCACATTCCACGACCAAAATTCTGGTGCATCAAAATTCCACATTCCTGGTGCATCAATATTCCACGGCCTTTGTGGGTTCATTTTTTGTCCTTTTTGGTTGCCAATTTCACTGTTTCTTGTTGCAAATTTCAAGACTCCCTCTTAACAAGAAAGGAATTCAATCGATCTTGATCTAGACCTTTGGAATGTTCTGCATGCAACACTTATCTAGTGTTGTTTGCACCTGCAACTCCTGAAACTGAATAGCCTTCGAACAACTGAATTAATATAATGCATCTGTCATTAGATTCTTCTGACTGCTGCTAGCTACTACACCTGTCTACTGGAATCTCTGCGTTGCTACTGACATATGTGTCCATGCCCTATGCACTAATTCCAACTCTGATATGCGATCCAGTATCTGACATATGTCACTCTGATTTTTGTCTTATTGATATCTGACTACATCAATCCAACTGATCCTTCCTGCTACTGCTATACTGTGGGATCATTGTATCTAGGTTAGATCCATGAGACACACCATCTCAATAGACACTGTCCAAATTTATTCTTGGGATTATATCTACACATATCCCCACCTCTCACCTGGTGGTTTAGCTGCATGTACTCCCTTTGCCCATCTGGCTCGAAATTCCCCCCTATTAGAGGTCTTTGCTTGAGTGGATGCCTCCACTCGGTCTCCTCTCTACTTCTTGAACTGTGGCTGCTCCACAACCTTTTGAGACTGATTCTAAGGCTGCATGTTGAGAGATAATTTCTCCCTCTCAACCTCCAAGTCATTAACCACTACTTTTATCCTCAAAGCTTTGCATGCATCCTCGACCTCGAGAGCATACATGTTCTTGACTCTTACATTGATACATTTCACCCGTCCCGTCGCAATGTGTCTAAGGAACGACTTTCCTTTTCTAAATATGACATCATAACCACGGTCTTCCAATACCGCTACTATTTTCTAAGTAAATCCCCTCTGCGGACAGAGGCGATCCCTCTAGCCCTAGGGTGGGTCTAGCAACTATGGGAACATACTAACATCTACCTTCCTAGATTGTAAATGAAATTCAGAGCAAGGAAGATGACCTACCTTGTTCTGATGCTATGTTGTCATCTTTTGCCGAAGCTTCTTGATCTGTTTCTCTTCTCCAGCTCGCTACATGATGCTACCAACGTTCGATTACCTTTATAGACAATCAAGACACCACGACAAGCGTAAAACCACAACAAATGTAAAAACAATTACAACCTATATAATTGATCAAGGAATGCTAGAAATCTCATTATAGATGTAAATAAGAGTGGAAGATAAACATCAGATGAATTTTTATTATGATAAAGACAAGGGGAGTTTACAACCAAGCCTTGACGTTGAGGTTCTCCTTCGGCAGGTCTGTATCCAAGCACTTTTGCAACACCCTCACACACAAAGGTCTAAGATCTCACTATGTTCCCAATCACACAAAAACAATCACACCTTGCACTATTCTCCCAAAGCTATGATTGCTTCTTCTCTATGCTAAGTTTTTCAGCTATCTGTTCAACTAGAATATGTTCAACTATGCAGCCATTCAGCTATTCAGCTATTCAACCATCTCTTCTCACTAGCAGATAAATGGAAGATGGCTAAATTTATAGAGGAGAGGAGGAGGGTGGGATCCATACAAAGGTGGGAGGGAGTCCTATCCTTTAGGAGAGTTCCAAGGGAGGTGGAAACTACTAACTAAAGGAGGGAGTCCATGGTTGTTCAGTCGAACCACTCCCTATGACTCATCCACAAAGTTGTTGTGATTGAAACTTCGACTCTATTTTAAAAAAACTTTCCAAAATAGGATTGGCACGGGTCAAACATTATAGGTAGAGCGTCGATAGACATGAGCCTCAGTGTAAATCTCTGCTATCGACACGAGTCAGACACTAAGAGAAAGCGCCAACCTTGAAAACCCAGTTTTTACAAGGATTCTTCAGAAAAGTTGTAAAGGGAGATGATTTGGCAGACAAAAAGTGGTTTAGGGGTATGTATTCCATGCTTGGAAAGTACACAAGGGTCACTGTATGAGTCCTCCGAGATCAAGGAACAAGGAGTACATGGATGGTGACAAATTACTGTGTAACAGCTACAGAGACAAGATTATTCCTTACACCTAAAACATACAAAACATGTACCAGTTTGAGAGGGGAGCCAAACTCCCTCTGAAAGGTAATTTTACCTATTCCGGTCGCACTATACCTCCCGTTATCTCCAAATTTTATGTTCTATTGGAGGTCCTTCTCCTCAAAGTCACTGAAGAGATCTCTATTCCCCATCATATGAAATGAGGCACCACAGTCTAGATACCACATGCATCCCATTACAGTGCTAGCCATGCATGCAATGAGAGTAAAATCAAGCTCGAAATGTGAAGCCAATGCTTCACCCATTTCAATCGAAAGCTCTTTCTTGCTTGCCTTCTTCTGTGGATAATTCGCGACATAGTTCCCGTGCTCATGACAGTTAAAACACTTGATATTGGAAAAGTATCTCTTGCCCTCTTCACCTCAGGACTTCTTTCCCTTTTATTTCTTTCCTTTTTCGACCGTTGCACAATGTTCTTCTTTGTCGGTGATAGAGGTCTTGTCTCTCGTGCCCAAGGCTATGAAAACGTAGTTTTATTAAGTAGAAATGCTGTTGGAAAGTTTCAATACATAGATATGCAAGTATATGGCTCATACAATGCTGAGAGTAAAGATCTAAGCTCCCAAAAACATTTTCAAGACAACCCGGGAAGGATTTCCTGAAATATGCCAAAGTAAAAAAATGCTGGAGTGCAGCCCTAGGGATGAATAACAGTCGAAACTCAATAAATGGATGGATATGGATAAATATGATACATATGATGAATAGATCCCCTCCAGTAGATCCTTCAAGTGAAAGGCTAATCCTAACACTAAATATCTCACCCTCCAATTCAAGCACTAAAACCCCCACTGCAAATGCTCACTGAAATAATGCAGTCAAAGAGGGATACTGCGCTGTAGATGATGGGAAATATGTTGGCCTAATGCCAAGATCTGAAATATGCTCCAGAATCTTCCTCACTGATCTCCCAAAGAGAAGAATGCTTCCTCCTCTGAGAAACTAGCTTCGGAAGTGGGTTTCTCAACCCTCCACCGCAACACCCTGCAACACAACACAATCCTCTATAGAAACTGTGCTGTAGCTGAAGACTAAAGCTTGGCCTTAAGTTTGAATGTGGAAAAATTAAGTGCAAGATCCCCCAAGAGGCCTCTCAATAAAGGAGATGGGATTCTCGCTCGGGAACACCCGGTGCTAAACAAAACAACAATCTTAAATAAACAACTGAAGAATGCACAATAGTCATGTAGATCATAAAATCAATAATCCATAACTTGCCTCACTATGGCTGCCTTGCCCTCCTTATAAACAAGTGCGAGCCTTCTTTCCTTGGGTCCCACTCATTAGGGTTTCCACCTTCTTGGAATCTTCCTCCCACTATCACTGCACTGTCTCTATTGATGAGCTACTCCATCCATACTAGCGCTGTTGACTTGGTCAAACTTAACCTTGTCCACATGTATTTTCCACTGTTCACACATTAGGGTGCTAGATCCAGCTATTATTATGATCCCTTTTCACATCAAGAGAGATTTTATGCCTGTTTAAGATATGTATGGGCCTCCTTATCCATTTATTCATCTAACTAGGTGTTGAAAACAAAATTAATATCCCCATTAGCTGTATGCTAATTTAGGAATATTACAGTCAAATATATTGGTATCATCTTTCCCTCCTCCATCTTGATGTTTCTGAACTAGTCTTTCAGTGCCAACTTCTTGTGGTCTCTAATATTCTGAAACATATCTATTAAGGCATTCCACATAGAATATGGAGTCACATTTCCATGGAGACTCGAGACAATATGATCTCGAACTCCCTCTAACAATATCCTTCTCTCCTTTTCTACATTCTTCTGCCATGCATCAAGAAGTTGGACATCTGCTACTACGGGCTTGGGAATATCAGTATCTGTGAATTCCTTCAACCCATTTCCCTCCAACACTACCTCCATCCTGTCCTTCCATGCTATATAATTTGAATTTCCCTCAAGAGCATATTCGAGTCTCAAGCCATTGAAAGACATCTTGATCTGCTGTTGGATCTTGAAGAATAAATCTGCAAATTTGAACCTATTCAAGACAAAATAAATTTCTTCTCTTCTATTGTGATTCCTAACGTTCTGATACCATGTAGAAAATATACCCACGGGATTCAATCCGATCTTGTGATGTACTAAAATGAGATAATGAATCATTCTACAATATTTGCCGAATACAAAACACGATCGCTCAATCACATGCAAGTAAGAGAAAGAAGTAAATCAATGGCACAAAAAAAGATGTTCTTGGGGAAATCAACTGCTCAAAACTCCTCTATCTATATTTTGTATTAAGTCAAGGAATCATGAAACAATATAATTCTTAATATCTCATGAGTTTCTCCATTAGTTTTCCAACTGTCTCACACTAATCTAGGAAAAATTGGTCTAGTACTTCTCCAATTCTCAACCTTCCTTCAACTTGCCTTGCTCACACAATTCCTAGGGAATTATCTCCCTATTAAATAGGAAAAATAGCCTTGCTTGATTTCTCAATGCATCATGGCATCCCAATTACTATAATTTCACATGGGAAATTTTCTATAAATAAAACTGATAGTTATGTTCCCTTTAACCTCTGTCTCAACTGGGTCTTCCTCAGAATTCACTTGCATGCAACTATTTATAGTGAATTATCAGTTATATGATTGATCACTCATTGTGTTAGGTCCCTATATCACTAGTGTAGTCCCTTATTTTTGTTCTTTTAGCCCCCTTATTGTTATTGTTGTACCCCTTTAGTCCCCATATTGTTATTATTGTGCCCCATAAAAGCCCATATTGTTATTTTTGTGCCCTTACATTATTATTTTTAGGTTGGCTAGGATTATATTGTGACCACATGGACTCCTATATAAAGAAAGGAGGTTTTGTCATTTGTATCATCCAAGAATTGTTCATTTATGTAATGTAAAGCCTAGTTTCCTCCTCGAAGAGGCTGATTTTTAAGTCTTTGATCTATCTTTTCTTCTATTTTGTGAGATAGGTTCATAACATTTGGAATCAGAGCTTTGGATTCTAGGGTTTCGCTGCTACAAACAAGCCATCATGGAATTTTTGCTATAACTTTGTTTCTACGAAGTTTCAGACGTTTAAAAAAAACCCATTTGAGCCGAAATATTAAGGAACTTCATGTAAAAAATTCAGATCTTGGTTCTGTATATTTTCAGAGATATGATCAGAGAAAGTTAGGGTTTTTGTAGGCTCCTAAATTTCATCTCAAAGAGGTGACTTGGGAAAATCGTCATAAATTTTGCTCTGAGCATCAAATTTGAATTCTATAAAAAATGGCTGAAAGTGCACGAACTATAGTTCCTTTTATATCGAATTTAGATCCGAAAGCTGAAATAGTGACATGGGGCACACCGTAAATTTTTTCTCTACTGAACCAATCCATAATTAGATCATTATGGGAGATTGGGCATACCTTTTCCTCGAAGAATTCAAATTAGGTCTGACCTGTGGCATTGGAAATAAGACTCAGAGGGCTACTACAGGACCAAAGCTCAAATATTACGGGTCTGAAATTGTAGAGATACATTAGTTTCAATATCGAGCTTCTCAAAAGCAAGAAAAAGATGTGTATCTTTTTTTAAAAATTGCATAAATTTTGTTTGAAAAATCAGTTTGAAGTGACCCCAAGGGCATATTAAAGCATATATATAAGTTTTGGGTTCTATAATGCATCCCAAAAAGAATTCCATGCCTTTTAATCCCTTAAAAAACTCTACTATGATGCATGAAGAGGAATAAGTGCAACATGATCTATCAAAATTACGAGACCACGTGCAACAAATGTCGCTTTCGTAAAAAGTAACCAAAAATGAAATAGTAGCTAAAATGGATGGTTAGAAGAAAGGCATGGAAGCTAATATGAATGGCGTGGAAGCTAAGATTAATGGCATGGAAGCTAAGATATATGGTTTGAAGAATTTCATGGAATCTAAGATCAATAGTATCGAATGCAACATGGAATATTTGAAGAAAAACATGGAAGTTTTGAAGGAAGGTTTATCAAAGTTTCTACAAGAAAATCTTCCTAATGGAGAAAAGGTAGAAGAGGAAACTCATGATGAAAAAAATAATGATTTTTAATCATGATTTCATAGACTCTAATGTTGCATTGAAGACCCACCATATTCCAAAGATCGATATGGGGAAGTTTGATGGAAAGGATCCCATAACATGGATACTACGAATGAAGCAATACTTTGATCACCATAATGTGAAAAAAATGCAAAAGGTATGCATTGCAACTTTATATTTAGAAAAAAAATTTGTAGGGTATTGATGGCTTTTATATCGTAAACAAATTTTCACTTGGTCAATTTTTACGAAGGAAATGATAGCACATTATGAGGATAAAAAGAGCAACACCTTCTTTAGCCAATTTATAAATCTCAAACAAAAGGGTTCAATGGTGGAGGACATTGAAGACTTCCAAAAATTGAATATAAGGGTAACTGATATTCTAGAGGAAGAAAAGATTGATGTCTTCATAGGGACTTTAAAGGATAACATCCAACATGAGGTTTGACTTTGGGAACCCGATTCATTGGAGAAGGCATTCAGGTTGGAAAGAAAAATTGAAAGCCAAATTATGGCGACAAGGAAGCCTACCACTTACAACTATAAATATGGAAGTGTTGTCACTCCTAGAATTCAAAAACCTACAAGGTTGAAACCACAAAAATTGGAAGAAAAAATAGCAAAAGGACTTTGCTACAGTTGTGATAGAAAATACACTAAAGGTCATAAATGTGTCGAGAAGAAATTATTTTTCATAGAATGTGAAGAGGTGGAAGAAAATGAACAAGAAACTTCAAAAGAAGAGGATATACACTAGGAACCAACCCTAGGGAAATAGGAAATGAATTTGACCATATCCTATAATGTAGTGGAAATAATTACCACTCCTTAAGCTCTCAAGGTAGAAGGACATATCAAGAAGTAAAATGTAATAGTGTTGATTGATTGAGGTAGTACTCACAATTTTATTCATTGTAAGGTAACCAAGGAATTGAATTGATTCCTATACACAAAACCAAAGTGTCAAGTGATGGTTGCAAATGGAGGAACTATAAATTACTCTGGAAAGTGCCATAATATCAAGCTAACCATGGGGGGAGATGTATTGAATAGTCCAATGATTTCCATTCCAATGGGTGGTGTTGATGTTGTACTAGGAGTACAATGGTTACAATGTTTGGGGACAATAGCTTTTAATTTTCAAGAACTTTTCTTGAAATTATTTTTGGAAGGAAAGGAAGTTGAATTACGGGGTATCACAGGGAAGCTGTGAAAGATAATAAGCTCTAATTTCATGAAAAAGATTTTGAAGAAAGAACAACGATGCATAATTTCACAATTATGCTCACTAGAAGTTCCAACATCAAAATCATCTATTTCTCCAGATCTTCAAAATGTCTTGGAAAATCATTCCAAGGTGTTTGAAACTCCCAAAGGACTCCCAAATATTTGCTATCATGATCATGCTATTCATTTTATTCCAGGAAGTGTTCCTCCAAACATCAAACCTTATAAATATCCTTATATCCAAAAGAGCGAAATTAGATGTATGATTGCAGAAATGCTAGAGGTTGGTATAATTCAACCTAGTCGAATTTCTTTCTCTGCTATAGTAGTATTGGTGCACAAGAAGGATGGATCATGGCAAATGTGTCTGGATTATAGGGATCTCAATAAGCTCACTATTAAAGATAAATTTCCCATTCTTGTGATTGATGAATTATTAGATGAATTACATGGAGAAATTTATTTCACCAAGTTGGATCTCTGTTCAGGATATCATCAAATTAGAATGAAGACTAAAGACATTTTGAAAACAGGATTTCGAACTCATGAGAGTCATTATGAATTTTTGGTCATGCATTTTTGACTTACCAATGCACCTTCTACATTTCAAGGGTTGATGAGTTTGATTTTCAAACCCTTCCTTAGAAAATTTGTGTTAGTATTTTTTGATGATATACTAATCTACGGTAGGTCTTGGAAGGATCATGTTCAACATGTTGACAGGGCACTCAAACTATTGGAGGAGAAACAATTATATGCAAAAACCACCAAATGTTTCTTTGGAGTATAAGAGGTGGAATATCTGGGTCATATTGTATCTTAGGATGGTGTTAAGGTAGACCCTAACAAAATTAAAGCCATTAAGGAATGGAAAGTCCCCACAACCATAAATAAGTTGCAAGTATTTCTCTGGTTAACAGGGTATTATCGCAAGTTTGTTAAGAATTATGGGAGAATAGAAACACCTCTAAAAAAATTATTGAAGAAAGATGCATTTTCATGGACTCCTGAAGCAACTAGGGCCTTTGAATATCTTAAAGAGGTAATGTTCCAAGCATTCAAGCCTTAGCTACGCCAGGTTTCACAAATTTTTTTATCAGAATGTGATGCCTTAGGAAATGTGTTAGGTCCCTATATTACTAGTATAGTCCCTTATTGCTGTTAGTGTAACCCCCTTATTGTTATTATTGTACCCTTGTAACCCCCATTTTATTATTATTGCGCCCTTAAATTATAATTTTTAGGTCGGCTAGGATTACATTGTGGCCCACTAGGATTACATTATGGCCCCATGGACTCCTATATATAGAAAGGAGGTTTTGTAAATTGGATCATCCAATATTTGTTCATTTATGTAATGTATTGGAGGTTTCCCCCTCGAAGTGGCTTATTTCTAAGGCGTTGATATCTCTTTTCTTCTATTTTTGGAGCTGGTTACACAACATTTGGTATCGGAGCTTTGGATTCTAGGGTTTCGCTGCTCCAAACAGGTCATCGTGGAATTTTCGCTATAACTTTTTTTCTACGAAGTTTCAGAAGCTGAAATTTTTAGGGTGCGAAGCTGAAATCCCGAGGAAGATTGTCTAAAAATTTCAGAGCTTGGTTCGCAATATTTTCGGAGATATCATCTGTGGAAGTTAGGTCTTTTTTCAAGCTCCTAAAAACGTCATCGTGGAATTTTCGCTATAAAATTGTTTCTACGAAGGTTCAGAATCTGAAATTCGTATGGTGCAAAGCTGAAATCCTGAGGAAATTCATCAAAAAATTTCAGAGCTTGGTTCGCAATATTTTTTGAGATATGATCTATGGAAGGTAGTGCTTTTTCAGGCTCCTGAATTGCATCTCAAAGAGGTGATCGTGGGAAAAGTTCAATAAATCTCTCTCTGGGCATCTAACATTGGAGTGCCAAGTAAAAATTGGTCAAAAGCACACAGATCGGTAGTTTCTTCGCTATCAATTTTAGAGACAAAGGACGAAATAGTGATACGTGGCAAGTCGTACAAGTTCGCTCTACCGAACTAGTCCATAATTAGGTCATTGTGGGAGATTGGACACAACTTTGTCTTGGAGAATCCAATCAGTCATACCTATGGAATTCGAAAGATAATTCAGAGGGTTACATCGGTACCAAAATTGAGATATTGAAGTAGTAAGATTTGCAATCACAGAGATAATCCAATTTCAAGATCGAGCTCCTCAAAAGCAAGAAAAAGGTGTGTATTTTTTTTTCCGAATTGCATAAGTCTTGTTTAAAGAATCAATTTTAATCGATTCCAAGGGCATATTGTAGAATAGATATCAGTATTGGGTTCTAAAAGATGCCCCTTAAAAATAATTCAACACCCATTAAGCCTTCATAAGGCTCTACTATGACTCATGAAGATGAAGAATTGCAACATGATCTATCAAAATTACAAGAGCAAGTGCAACAAATTTCACTCTCGCAAAGAGCAACAAAAAATGAAATGGAAGTTTTGAAGAAATGTGTGGAAGCGAAGATGGATGGCATAGAAGCTAAGATGGAAAACATGAAGAATGATCTAAAAACAGACATCGAAGGTTTGAAAAAGTTGATACAAGAAATGTTTCCTAATGGTGAAAAGATAGTAGAAGAACCTCATGATGAGGACAAAATAAATGTTAATCGTGATTTCATAAACTCTAACGTTGGCGGGAAGAACCACCATATTCCAAAAATGGATATGAGGAAGTTTGATGGAAAGGATCCTGTAACATGGATACTACAGATGGAGCAATATTTTGATCTCCATAACGTGAAAAACACACAAAATGTACGCATTGCAACTTTACATTTATAACAAAATACATTTGTATGGTATCGATGGCTTTGCTCCCGTAAAAAAATTGTCACTTGGTCAATTTTTACGGAGGAAATGATAGCACATTATGAGGATACGAAGAGCAACACCTTCTTTAGCCAATTGATAAATCTCAAACAAAAGGGTTTAGTGGGGCAGCACATTGAGGACTTCCAAAATTGAATATAAGGGTAACTGATATTCCAGAGGAACACAGGATTGATCTCTTCATAGGCACTTTAAAGGATAACATCCAACATGAAGTTCGCGTTTTGGAACCGGATTCATTGGAGAAGGCATTCAGGTTGGCAAGAAAATTTGAATGTAAAATAATGGTGACAAGGAAGCCTACCACTCAATTCTATAAAGAAGGAAGTGTTGCTACGCCTAGATTTCCACAACCTACAAGGTTGACACCACAAAAATTGGAAGAAAAAAGAGCAAAAGGGCTTTGCTACACTTGTGATAGCAAATACACTAAAGGTCATAAGTGTGCTGAGAAGAAATTATTTTACATAGATTGTGAAGAGGAAGAAGAAAATGAACAAGAAGAGGATATACACCAGGAACCAACCCTAGAAGAGGAAGAAATGCATCCGACCATATCGTGTAATGCACTGGCAGGAATTACCACTCCTCAAACTCTCAAGATACAAGGACAAATCAAGAAGAAAAAGGTAATAGTGTTGATTGATTCAGGTAGCACCCATAATTTTATTCATTCTAAGGA